>CM042411.1:5556174-5673674 GCA_023634145.1 Thymallus thymallus | reverse complement strand
TTGATACATCCACACGTGTCAGATGTGATATCATCACATTTACCATAAGAGAAACACTTGTCACATGGCCAACGATACTGGTCCTCACATCTGCACTGGAATCCAGTACCATTTGGGTAGCAAACTGAGGACATGAGAGTAGATTTTGAAATCAAAATGACAAAAAATTGTTTGATAAGAAGTTAAATATAATAATTTCACATTGAAGTCTTACCTGTAGAGATGTTAACACCAGTGATTTTTATCAGATTAGTGATTGTGACAGGGTAACTAGCATTTCTCAGAATGGCTCTCAGTTGATCGATCACTGTAACATCTGTGGTGTTCAGCTCAATTTCAATCATGTATTCATAGAGAGTTGGTGGTACTGTTGGAACTGAAAATGAACAATGTCATTCATTAATTTGATCAAAACAACATTTTACGTTGATTACTTTTTCACATCCAATGTATTTTCCACGTAGATTCCACGTCACAATACATTGACAAATTACATTTTAACACTGTTTATTCAACCAGTTTGTTCCCAGTGGGATAGTGATTAAGTGCTAGATGTTTTGGTGGTGAAATCTGTTTCAGACAAGCTTTGTTCTCCAGAACTTGATGATACTTACTAGTAACTGTGGTCAGTTGTGTTGTAGGATCAAGTGTAGTTATTTGTACAGTAGTGCTGGGCTCATGTGTTGTAGAGTCTAAAGCAGAGAGAGAGAGAGAAAGAGAGAGAGAGAGAGAGAGAGAGAGAGAGAGAGAGAGAGAGAGAGAGAGAGAGAGAGAGAGAGAGAGAGAGAAAGAGAGAGCGAGAGAGAGAGAGAGAGAGAGAGAGAGAGAAAGAGAGAGCGAGAGAGAGAGAAAGAGAGAGAGAGAGAGATTATGACGAATGTGTGAAGAACTGAAGTTCGGGAACAAATTATTTTCACCACTACTTGATTGTATTTACTGAGAACTGTGGTTAGTCGTGTTGTGGGGTCAGCTGTAGTGATCTGTTTTGTCGTGGCTGCAGGTGTAGTAAGAGAGAAGCAACATAGTGATAAACTAAAGCAGAATAACTGAAACTCATAATAGAATCAGAAATTCTATTTGAAAGCCTTCAGAAGGTCTTAGCCTGGTCACTGTGGTCAGTTCTGTTGTGACAGAGAGTGACAACAAAAATGCCATTTTGCTCTGAACTAAAATATGTTAGCCTACTGTGAAGGAAAATGTTACCTTTTTGCTTTTCTAATAACCAATTTGACTGGGTTCATGCAAGTGACTGATTGATCGTGCCTGGGAGGAATCCTCATGATCAGTATCTGCAGTTTGGCAGTACGCCCAGAACATTGTTTTGAGAACCGAAAGGGGTGTCTCAGTTTCAAGATCTCAGCTTGGAGAGAAGAGGCCTTGTGAGGTATTGGTCGGTCACATGCATGAACCAAACTTTAATGATAAATGAGTTATGAATAATGAAAATGTCACACCCTGATCTGTTTCACCTGACTGTGTGCTTGTCTCCACCCCCCTCCAGGTGTCGCCCATCTTCCCCATTATCCCCGGTGTATTTATACCTGTGTTCTCTGTTTGTCAGTTTGTTTTGTTTCATCAAACCTACCAGCGTTTTTCCCTCTGCTCCTGCCTCTCTTTAGTTCCTGTTTTCTAGTTTTCCCGGTTTTGACCTTTCTGTCTGACCTGACCCTGAGCCTGAGCCTGAGCCTGAGCCTGCCGTCCTGTACCTTTGCCCTACCTATCTGAATTAATGACCTCTGCCTGCCCTTGACCTGTCTTTTGCCTGCCCCTGTTGGATTAATAAACTGTTGTTACTTCAATGTTGTCTGCATCTGGGTCTCACCTGAATCTGTGATAGAATAAGCTATTTCCTGCAAATATAACTTGTCTATATAATCAGTGTATAAGATAACTAACGGGACTGCCCCAGGGAAGTTCCTGACAGACGTGTACTACTTGGTGCAATAAGTTTGTTAGAACCTCTCCAGGTTGCTGATAATAAAGAATGATTCATTTAGGATTGACTTCAGGTGTCACTGGTGGTAATTTCCACGAACTACATACTGGTAACTGTTGTCAGTTGTGTTGTGAGGTCAGCTGTAGTACTTTGTCCTCTTGTGGTTGCAGTTGTTGTAGAGTCTACAGCAGGAAAGAAACATAGTGATTGAGCGTCAGATCTTTTGGTGGTGAACTCTGCTTCAGACAAGTTTTCTTCTCCAGAACTTGATGATACTTACTGGTAACTGTGGTCAGTTGTGTTGTAGGATCAACTGTAGTTATTTGTACAGTAGTGGTGGCCTCAGGTGTTGTAGAGTCTAAAGGAGAGACAGAGAGACAGAGATAAAGAGAGATTGAGACAAATGTGTGATGAACTGAAGTTCAGAACAAACTCTTTTCACAACTACTTCATTGAATTTACTGGCAACTGTGATCAGATGTGTTGAGGGCTGATCTCTTTTCTACCATTGGACAGACATCACTGGTTACTATGTTAAGTGCCGTTGTGGGGTCAGCTGTAGTAGAGACTGCAACTAATAATACTGTGACTTGAATAACATTAAATGTAGTCTACTTTTGGCTATAAATAGACATGACACTATTGCTATTCTATGGTTTGCAAATACTATGTCATGTTTTTCAGAAGGTATTTAATACAGTACCTGTTGTAGGAGAGGCTGTTGTTGTTGGACATGCTGTAAAGTCTTTGAGGTGAAGAAAAGAGGATATTGGTTTCTTACACATTTTAGAAAATGTTAATTAAAGTTGAATCTGTGATAATGTTGTTCTTACTTTGTTTGTGAACTGACTGGCAGTACTGTCCATCTGGAGGAATGGCATTGATACATCCACACGTGTCAGATGTGATGTCATCACATTTCCCATAAGAGACACACTGGTCACATGACCAACGATACTGGTCCTCACATCTGCACTGGAATCCAGTACCATTTGGGTAGCAAACTGAGGACATGAGAGTAGATTTTGAAATCAAAATGACAAAAAATTGTTTGATAAGAAGTTAAATATAATAATTTCACATTGAAGTCTTACCTGTAGAGATGTTAACACCAGTGATTTTTATCAGATTAGTGATTCTGACAGGGTAACTAGCATTTCTCAGAATGGCTCTCAGTTGATCGATCACTGTAACGTCTGTGGTGTTCAGCTCAATTTCAATCATGTATTCATAGAGAGTTGGTGGTACTGTTGGAACTGAAAATGAACAATGTCATTCATTAATTTGATCAAAACAAAATTTTACTTTGATTACTTTTTCACATCCAATGTTTTTTCCATGTAGATTCCACGTCACAATACATTGACAAATTACGTTGAAACAATGTTTATTCAACCAGTTTGTTCCCAGTGGGATAGTGATTAAGTGCTAGATGTTTTGGTGGTGAAGTCTGTTTCAGACAAGCTTTGTTCTCCAGAACTTGATGATACTTACTAGTAACTGTGGTCAGTTGTGTTGTAGGATCAACTGTAGTTATTTGTACAGTAGTGCTGGGCTCATGTGTTGTAGAGTCTAAAGCAGAGAGAGAGAGAGACAGAAAGACAGAGAGATTGAGACAAATGTGTGATGAACTGAAGCTCAGAACAAACTCTTTTCACAACTACTTCATTGAATTTACTGGCAACTGTGATCAGATGTGTTGTGGGCTGAACTCTTTTCTACCATTGGACAGACATCACTGGTTACTATGTTAAGTGCCGTTGTGGGGTCAGCTGTAGTAGAGACTGCAACTAATAATACTGTGACTTGAATAACATTAAATGTAGTCTACTTTTGGCTATACATAGACATGACACTATTGCTATTCTATGGTTTGCAAATACTATGTCATGTTTTTCAGAAGGTATTTATTACGGTACCTGTTGTAGGAGAGGCTGTTGTTGTTGGACATGCTGTAAAGTCTTTGAGGTGAAGAAAAGAGGATATTGGTTACTTACACATTTTAGAAAATGTTAATTAAAGTCGAATCTGTGATAATGTTGGTTCTTACTTTGTTTGTGAACTGACTGGCAGTACTGTCCATCTGAAGGAATGGCATTGATACATCCACATGTGTCAGATGTGATGTCATCACATTTCCCATAAGAGACACACTGGTCACATGACCAACGATACTGGTCCTCACATCTGCACTGGAATCCAGTACCATTTGGGTAGCAAACTGAGGACATGAGAGTAGATTTTGAAATCAAAATGACACTGAATCTTTCGGTAAGCAGTTAAATATAATAATTTCACATTGAAGTCTTACCTGTAGAGATGTTAACACCAGTGATTTTTATCAGATTAGTGATTCTGACAGGGTAACTAGCATTTCTCAGAATGGCTCTCAGTTGATCGATCACTGTAACGTCTGTGGTGTTCAGCTCAATTTCAATCATGTATTCATAGAGAGTTGGTGGTACTGTTGGAACTGAAAATGAACAATGTCATTCATTAATTTGATCAAAACAACATTTTACGTTGATTACTTTTTCACATCCAATGTTTTTTCCACGTAGATTCCACGTCACAATACATTGACAAATTACGTTGAAACACTGTTTATTCAACCAGTTTGTTCCCAGTGGGATAGTGATTAAGTGCTAGATGTTTTGGTGGTGAAGTCTGTTTCAGACAAGCTTTGTTCTCCAGAACCTGATGATACTTACTAGTAACTGTGGTCAGTTGTGTTGTAGGATCAACTGTAGTTATTTGTACAGTAGTGCTGGGCTCATGTGTTGTAGAGTCTAAAGCAGAGAGAGAGAGAGAGAGAGAGCGAGAGAGAGAGAGAGAGAGAGAGAGAGAGAGAGAGAGAGAGAGAGAGAGAGAGAGAGAGAGACAGAAAGACAGAGAGATTGAGACAAATGTGTGATGAACTGCAGTTCAGAACAAACTCTTTTCACAACTACTTCATTGAATTTACTGGCAACTGTGATCAGATGTGTTGTGGGCTGAACTCTTTTCTACCATTGGACAGACATCACTGGTTACTATGTTAAGTGCCGTTGTGGGGTCAGCTGTAGTAGAGACTGCAACTAATAATACTGTGACTTTAATAACATTAAATGTAGTCTACTTTTGGCTATAAATAGACATGACACTATTGCTATTCTATGGTTTGCAAATACTATGTCATGTTTTTCAGAAGGTATTTAATACGGTACCTGTTGTAGGAGAGGCTGTTGTTGTTGGACATGCTGTAAAGTCTTTGAGGTGAAGAAAAGAGGATATTGGTTACTTACACATTTTAGAAAATGTTAATTAAAGTCGAATCTGTGATAATGTTGGTTCTTACTTTGTTGGTGAACTGACTGGCAGTACTGTCCATCTGGAGGAATGGCATTGATACATCCACATGTGTCATTTGTGATGTCATCACATTTCCCATAAGAGAAACACTGGTCACATGACCAACGATACTGGTCCTCACATCTGCACTGGAATCCAGTACCATTTGGGTAGCAAACTGAGGACATGAGAGTAGATTTTGAAATCAAAATGACAAAAAATTGTTTGATAAGAAGTTAAATATAATAATTTCACATTGAAGTCTTACCTGTAGAGATGTTAACACCAGTGATTTTTATCAGATTAGTGATTCTGACAGGGTAACTAGCATTTCTCAGAATGGCTCTCAGTTGATCGATCACTGTAACGTCTGTGGTGTTCAGCTCAATTTCAATCATGTATTCATAGAGACTTGGTGGTACTGTTGGAACTGAAAATGAACAATGTCATTCATTAATTTGATCAAAACAAAATTTTACTTTGATTACTTTTTCACATCCAATGTTTTTTCCATGTAGATTCCACGTCACAATACATTGACAAATTATGTTGAAACACTGTTTATTCAACCAGTTTGTTCCCAGTGGGATAGTGATTAAGTGCTAGATGTTTTGGTGGTGAAGTCTGTTTCAGACAAGCTTTGTTCTCCAGAACTTGATGATACTTACTAGTAACTGTGGTCAGTTGTGTTGTAGGATCAACTGTAGTTATTTGTACAGTAGTGCTGGGCTCATGTGTTGTAGAGTCTAAAGCAGAGAGAGAGAGAGACAGAAAGACAGAGAGATTGAGACAAATGTGTGATGAACTGAAGCTCAGAACAAACTCTTTTCACAACTACTTCATTGAATTTACTGGCAACTGTGATCAGATGTGTTGTGGGCTGAACTCTTTTCTACCATTGGACAGACATCACTGGTTACTATGTTAAGTGCCGTTGTGGGGTCAGCTGTAGTAGAGACTGCAACTAATTATACTGTGACTTGAATAACATTAAATGTAGTCTACTTTTGGCTATAAATAGACATGACACTATTGCTATTCTATGGTTTGCAAATACTATGTCATGTTTTTCAGAAGGTATTTATTACGGTACCTGTTGTAGGAGAGGCTGTTGTTGTTGGACATGCTGTAAAGTCTTTGAGGTGAAGAAAAGAGGATATTGGCTTCTTACACATTTTAGAAAATGTTATTTAAAGTCGAATCTGTGATAATGTTGGTTCTTACTTTGTTTGTGAACTGACTGGCAGTACTGTCCATCTGGAGGAATGGCATTGATACATCCACATGTGTCAGATGTGATGTCATCACATTTCCCATAAGAGACACACTGGTCACATGACCAACGATACTGGTCCTCACATCTGCACTGGAATCCAGTACCATTTGGGTAGCAAACTGAGGACATGAGAGTAGATTTTGAAATCAAAATGACACTGAATCTTTCGGTAAGCAGTTAAATATAATAATTTTCACATTGAAGTCTTACCTGTAGAGATGTTAACACCAGTGATTTTTATCAGATTAGTGATTGTGACAGGGTAACTAGCATTTCTCAGAATGGCTCTCAGTTGATCGATCACTGAAACGTCTGTGGTGTTCAGCTCAATTTCAATCATGTATTCATAGAGAGTTGGTGGTACTGTTGGAACTGAAAATGAACAATGTCAGTCATTAATTTGATCAAAACAAAATTTTACGTTGAATACTTTTTAACATCCAATGTATTTTCCACGTAGATTCCACGTCACAATACATTGACAAATTATGTTGAAACAATGTTTATTCAACCAGTTTGTTCCCAGTGGGATAGTGATTAAGTGCTAGATGTTTTGGTGGTGAAGTCTGTTTCAGACAAGCTTTGTTCTCCAGAACTTGATGATGCTTACTAGTAACTGTGGTCAGTTGTGTTGTAGGATCAACTGTAGTTATTTGTACAGTAGTGGTGGCCTCAGGTGTTGTAGAGTCTAAAGCAGAGAGAGAGAGAGAGAGAGACAGAGAGATTGAGACAAATGTGTGATTAACTGCAGTTCAGAACAAACTCTTTTCACAACTACTTCATTGAATTTACTGGCAACTGTGATCAGATGTGTTGTGGGCTGAACTCTTTTCTACCATTGGACAGACATCACTGGTTACTATGTTAAGTGCCGTTGTGGGGTCAGCTGTAGTAGAGACTGCAACTAATAATACTGTGACTTTAATAACATTAAATGTAGTCTACTTTTGGCTATAAATAGACATGACACTATTGCTATTATATGGTTTGCAAATACTATGTCATGTTTTTCAGAAGGTATTTAATACATTACCTGTTGTAGGAGAGGCTGTTGTTGTTGGACATGCTGTAAAGTCTTTGAGATGAAGAAAAGAGGATATTAGCTTCTTACACATTTTAGAAAATGTTAATTAAAGTCGAATCTGTGATAATGTTGGTTCTTACTTTGTTGGTGAACTGACTGGCAGTACTGTCCATCTGGAGGAATGGCATTGATACATCCACATGTGTCAGATGTGATTTCATCACATTTCCCATAAGAGACACACTGGTCACATGACCAACGATACTGGTCCTCACATCTGCACTGGAATCCAGTACCATTTGGGTAGCAAACTGAGGACATGAGAGTAGATTTTGAAATCAAAATGACACTGAATCTTTCGGTAAGTAGTTAAATATAATAATTTGCACATTGAAGTCTTACCTGTAGAGATGTTAACACCAGTGATTTTTATCAGATTAGTGATTCTGACAGGGTAACTAGCATTTCTCAGAATGGCTCTCAGTTGATCAATCACTGTAACGTCTGTGGTGTTCAGCTCAATTTCAATCATGTATTCATAGAGAGTTGGTGGTACTGTTGGAACTGAAAATGAACAATGTCATTCATTAATTTGCTAATATTAAATAGATTTTGATCTATTAAGGTGACAAGACAATAGTAATGCTATTGTTTTTTATGCAATTCATCAGATATATTTTGGTCCTACATTACCTGTTGTAGGAGAGGCTGTTGTTGTTGGACATGCTGTAAAGTCTTTGAGGTGAAGAAAAGAGGATATTAGCTTCTTACACGTCTTAGAAAATGTTAATTAAAGTTGAATCTGTGATAATGTTGGTTCTTACTTTGTTTGTGAACTGACTGGCAGTACTGTCCATCTGGAGGAATGGCATTGATACATCCACATGTGTCAGATGTGATGTCATCACATTTCCCATAAGAGACACACTGGTCACATGACCAACGATACTGGTCCTCACATCTGCACTGGAATCCAGTACCATTTGGGTAGCAAACTGAGGACATGAGAGTAGATTTTGAAATCAAAATGACACTGAATCTTTCGGTAAGCAGTTAAATATAATAATTTTCACATTGAAGTCTTACCTGTAGAGATGTTAACACCAGTGATTTTTATCAGATTAGTGATTCTGACAGGGTAACTAGCATTTCTCAGAATGGCTCTCAGTTGATCGATCACTGAAACGTCTGTGGTGTTCAGCTCAATTTCAATCATGTATTCATAGAGAGTTGGTGGTACTGTTGGAACTGAAAAAGAACAATGTCAGTCATTAATTTGCTAATATTAAATATATTTAGATCTATTAAGGTGACAAGACAATAGTAATGCTATTGTTTTTTATGCAATTCATCAGATATATTTTGGTCCTACATTACCTGTTGTAGGAGAGGCTGTTGTTGTTGGACATGCTGTAAAGTCTTTGAGGTGAAGAAAAGAGGATATTAGCTTCTTACACATTTTAGAAAATGTTAATTAAAGTCGAATCTGTGATAATGTTGGTTCTTACTTTGTTGGTGAACTGACTGGCAGTACTGTCCATCTGGAGGAATGGCATTGATACATCCACATGTGTCAGATGTGATGTCATCACATTTCCCATAAGAGACACACTGGTCACATGACCAACGATACTGGTCCTCACATCTGCACTGGAATCCAGTACCATTTGGGTAGCAAACTGAGGACATGAGAGTAGATTTTGAAATCAAAATGACACTGAATCTTTCGGTAAGTAGTTAAATATAATAATTTGCACATTGAAGTCTTACCTGTAGAGATGTTAACACCAGTGATTTTTATCAGATTAGTGATTCTGACAGGGTAACTAGCATTTCTCAGAATGGCTCTCAGTTGATCAATCACTGTAACGTCTGTGGTGTTCAGCTCAATTTCAATCATGTATTCATAGAGAGTTGGTGGTACTGTTGGAACTGAAAATGAACAATGTCATTCATTAATTTGCTAATATTAAATAGATTTTGATCTATTAAGGTGACAAGACAATAGTAATGCTATTGTTTTTAATGCAATTCATCAGATATATTTTGGTCCTACATTACCTGTTGTAGGAGAGGCTGTTGTTGTTGGACATGCTGTAAAGTCTTTGAGGTGAAGAAAAGAGGATATTAGCTTCTTACACGTTTTAGAAAATGTTAATTAAAGTCGAATCTGTGATAATGTTGGTTCTTACTTTGTTTGTGAACTGACTGGCAGTACTGTCCATCTGGAGGAATGGCATTGATACATCCACATGTGTCAGATGTGATGTCATCACATTTCCCATAAGAGACACACTGGTCACATGACCAACGATACTGGTCCTCACATCTGCACTGGAATCCAGTACCATTTGGGTAGCAAACTAAGGACATGAGAGTAGATTTTGAAATCAAAATGACACTGAATCTTTCGGTAAGCAGTTAAATATAATAATTTGCACATTGAAGTCTTACCTGTAGAGATGTTAACGCCAGTGATTTTTATCAGATTAGTGATTGTGACAGGGTAACTAGCATTTCTCAGAATGGCTCTCAGTTGATCGATCACTGTAACGTCTGTGGTGTTCAGCTCAATTTCAATCATGTATTCATAGAGAGTTGGTGGTACTGTTGGAACTGAAAAAGAACAATGTCAGTCATTAATTTGCTAATATTAAATATATTTAGATCTATTAAGGTGACAAGACAATAGTAATGCTATTGTTTTTTATGCAATTCATCAGATATATTTTGGTCCTACATTACCTGTTGTAGGAGAGGCTGTTGTTGTTGGACATGCTGTAAAGTCTTTGAGGTGAAGAAAAGAGGATATTGGTTACTTACACATTTTAGAAAATGTTAATTAAAGTTGAATCTGTGATAATGTTGGTTCTTACTTTGTTTGTGAACTGACTGGCAGTACTGTCCATCTGGAGGAATGGCATTGATACATCCACATGTGTCAGATGTGATGTCATCACATTTCCCATAAGAGACACACTGGTCACATGACCAACGAAACTGGTCCTCACATCTGCACTGGAATCCAGTACCATTTGGGTAGCAAACTGAGGACATGAGAGTAGATTTTGAAATCAAAATGACACTGAATCTTTCGGTAAGCAGTTAAATATAATAATTTGCACATTGAAGTCTTACCTGTAGAGATGTTAACGCCAGTGATTTTTATCAGATTAGTGATTGTGACAGGGTAACTAGCATTTCTCAGAATGGCTCTCAGTTGATCGATCACTGTAACGTCTGTGGTGTTCAGCTCAATTTCAATCATGTATTCATAGAGAGTTGGTGGTACTGTTGGAACTGAAAAAGAACAATGTCAGTCATTAATTTGCTAATATTAAATATATTTAGATCTATTAAGGTGACAAGACAATAGTAATGCTATTGTTTTTTATGCAATTCATCAGATATATTTTGGTCCTACATTACCTGTTGTAGGAGAGGCTGTTGTTGTTGGACATGCTGTAAAGTCTTTGAGGTGAAGAAAAGAGGATATTAGCTTCTTACACATTTTAGAAAATGTTAATTAAAGTCGAATCTGTGATAATGTTGGTTCTTACTTTGTTGGTGAACTGACTGGCAGTACTGTCCATCTGGAGGAATGGCATTGATACATCCACATGTGTCAGATGTGATTTCATCACATTTCCCATAAGAGACACACTGGTCACATGACCAACGATACTGGTCCTCACATCTGCACTGGAATCCAGTACCATTTGGGTAGCAAACTGAGGACATGAGAGTAGATTTTGAAATCAAAATGACACTGAATCTTTCGGTAAGTAGTTAAATATAATAATTTGCACATTGAAGTCTTACCTGTAGAGATGTTAACACCAGTGATTTTTATCAGATTAGTGATTCTGACAGGGTAACTAGCATTTCTCAGAATGGCTCTCAGTTGATCAATCACTGTAACGTCTGTGGTGTTCAGCTCAATTTCAATCATGTATTCATAGAGAGTTGGTGGTACTGTTGGAACTGAAAATGAACAATGTCATTCATTAATTTGCTAATATTAAATAGATTTTGATCTATTAAGTTGACAAGACAATAGTAATGCTATTGTTTTTAATGCAATTCATCAGATATATTTTGGTCCTACATTACCTGTTGTTGGAGAGGCTGTTGTTGTTGGACATGCTGTAAAGTCTTTGAGGTGAAGAAAAGAGGATATTAGCTTCTTACACGTTTTAGAAAATGTTAATTAAAGTCGAATCTGTGATAATGTTGGTTCTTACTTTGTTTGTGAACTGACTGGCAGTACTGTCCATCTGGAGGAATGGCATTGATACATCCACATGTGTCAGATGTGATGTCATCACATTTCCCATAAGAGACACACTGGTCACATGACCAACGAAACTGGTCCTCACATCTGCACTGGAATCCAGTACCATTTGGGTAGCAAACTGAGGACATGAGAGTAGATTTTGAAATCAAAATGACACTGAATCTTTCGGTAAGCAGTTAAATATAATAATTTGCACATTGAAGTCTTACCTGTAGAGATGTTAACGCCAGTGATTTTTATCAGATTAGTGATTGTGACAGGGTAACTAGCATTTCTCAGAATGGCTCTCAGTTGATCGATCACTGTAACGTCTGTGGTGTTCAGCTCAATTTCAATCATGTATTCATAGAGAGTTGGTGGTACTGTTGGAACTGAAAAAGAACAATGTCAGTCATTAATTTGCTAATATTAAATATATTTAGATCTATTAAGGTGACAAGACAATAGTAATGCTATTGTTTTTTATGCAATTCATCAGATATATTTTGGTCCTACATTACCTGTTGTAGGAGAGGCTGTTGTTGTTGGACATGCTGTAAAGTCTTTGAGGTGAAGAAAAGAGGATATTAGCTTCTTACACATTTTAGAAAATGTTAATTAAAGTCGAATCTGTGATAATGTTGGTTCTTACTTTGTTGGTGAACTGACTGGCAGTACTGTCCATCTGGAGGAATGGCATTGATACATCCACATGTGTCAGATGTGATTTCATCACATTTCCCATAAGAGACACACTGGTCACATGACCAACGATACTGGTCCTCACATCTGCACTGGAATCCAGTACCATTTGGGTAGCAAACTGAGGACATGAGAGTAGATTTTGAAATCAAAATGACACTGAATCTTTCGGTAAGTAGTTAAATATAATAATTTGCACATTGAAGTCTTACCTGTAGAGATGTTAACACCAGTGATTTTTATCAGATTAGTGATTCTGACAGGGTAACTAGCATTTCTCAGAATGGCTCTCAGTTGATCGATCACTGTAACGTCTGTGGTGTTCAGCTCAATTTCAATCATGTATTCATAGAGAGTTGGTGGTACTGTTGGAACTGAAAATGAACAATGTCATTCATTAATTTGCTAATATTAAATAGATTTTGATCTATTAAGTTGACAAGACAATAGTAATGCTATTGTTTTTAATGCAATTCATCAGATATATTTTGGTCCTACATTACCTGTTGTTGGAGAGGCTGTTGTTGTTGGACATGCTGTAAAGTCTTTGAGGTGAAGAAAAGAGGATATTAGCTTCTTACACGTTTTAGAAAATGTTAATTAAAGTCGAATCTGTGATAATGTTGGTTCTTACTTTGTTTGTGAACTGACTGGCAGTACTGTCCATCTGGAGGAATGGCATTGATACATCCACATGTGTCAGATGTGATGTCATCACATTTCCCATAAGAGACACACTGGTCACATGACCAACGATACTGGTCCTCACATCTGCACTGGAATCCAGTACCATTTGGGTAGCAAACTGAGGACATGAGAGTAGATTTTGAAATCAAAATGACACTGAATCTTTCGGTAAGCAGTTAAATATAATAATTTTCACATTGAAGTCTTACCTGTAGAGATGTTAACACCAGTGATTTTTATCAGATTAGTGATTCTGACAGGGTAACTAGCATTTCTCAGAATGGCTCTCAGTTGATCGATCACTGTAACGTCTGTGGTGTTCAGCTCAATTTCAATCATGTATTCATAGAGAGTTGGTGGTACTGTTGGAACTGAAAAAGAACAATGTCAGTCATTAATTTGCTAATATTAAATATATTTAGATCTATTAAGGTGACAAGACAATAGTAATGCTATTGTTTTTTATGCAATTCATCAGATATATTTTGGTCCTACATTACCTGTTGTAGGAGAGGCTGTTGTTGTTGGACATGCTGTAAAGTCTTTGAGGTGAAGAAAAGAGGATATTAGCTTCTTACACATTTTAGAAAATGTTAATTAAAGTCGAATCTGTGATAATGTTGGTTCTTACTTTGTTGGTGAACTGACTGGCAGTACTGTCCATCTGGAGGAATGGCATTGATACATCCACATGTGTCAGATGTGATGTCATCACATTTCCCATAAGAGACACACTGGTCACATGACCAACGATACTGGTCCTCACATCTGCACTGGAATCCAGTACCATTTGGGTAGCAAACTGAGGACATGAGAGTAGATTTTGAAATCAAAATGACACTGAATCTTTCGGTAAGCAGTTAAATATAATAATTTGCACATTGAAGTCTTACCTGTAGAGATGTTAACACCAGTGATTTTTATCAGATTAGTGATTCTGACAGGGTAACTAGCATTTCTCAGAATGGCTCTCAGTTGATCAATCACTGTAACGTCTGTGGTGTTCAGCTCAATTTCAATCATGTATTCATAGAGAGTTGGTGGTACTGTTGGAACTGAAAAAGAACAATGTCAGTCATTAATTTGCTAATATTAAATATATTTAGATCTATTAAGGTGACAAGACAATAGTAATGCTATTGTTTTTTATGCAATTCATCAGATATATTTTGGTCCTACATTACCTGTTGTAGGAGAGGCTGTTGTTGTTGGACATGCTGTAAAGTCTTTGAGGTGAAGAAAAGAGGATATTAGCTTCTTACACATTTTAGAAAATGTTAATTAAAGTCGAATCTGTGATAATGTTGGTTCTTACTTTGTTGGTGAACTGACTGGCAGTACTGTCCATCTGGAGGAATGGCATTGATACATCCACATGTGTCAGATGTGATTTCATCACATTTCCCATAAGAGACACACTGGTCACATGACCAACGATACTGGTCCTCACATCTGCACTGGAATCCAGTACCATTTGGGTAGCAAACTGAGGACATGAGAGTAGATTTTGAAATCAAAATGACACTGAATCTTTCGGTAAGTAGTTAAATATAATAATTTGCACATTGAAGTCTTACCTGTAGAGATGTTAACACCAGTGATTTTTATCAGATTAGTGATTCTGACAGGGTAACTAGCATTTCTCAGAATGGCTCTCAGTTGATCGATCACTGTAACGTCTGTGGTGTTCAGCTCAATTTCAATCATGTATTCATAGAGAGTTGGTGGTACTGTTGGAACTGAAAAAGAACAATGTCAGTCATTAATTTGCTAATATTAAATATATTTAGATCTATTAAGGTGACAAGACAATAGTAATGCTATTGTTTTTTATGCAATTCATCAGATATATTTTGGTCCTACATTACCTGTTGTAGGAGAGGCTGTTGTTGTTGGACATGCTGTAAAGTCTTTGAGGTGAAGAAAAGAGGATATTAGCTTCTTACACATTTTAGAAAATGTTAATTAAAGTCGAATCTGTGATAATGTTGGTTCTTACTTTGTTGGTGAACTGACTGGCAGTACTGTCCATCTGGAGGAATGGCATTGATACATCCACATGTGTCAGATGTGATGTCATCACATTTCCCATAAGAGACACACTGGTCACATGACCAACGATACTGGTCCTCACATCTGCACTGGAATCCAGTACCATTTGGGTAGCAAACTGAGGACATGAGAGTAGATTTTGAAATCAAAATGACACTGAATCTTTCGGTAAGCAGTTAAATATAATAATTTGCACATTGAAGTCTTACCTGTAGAGATGTTTACGCCAGTGATTTTTATCAGATTAGTGATTGTGACAGGGTAACTAGCATTTCTCAGAATGGCTCTCAGTTGATCAATCACTGTAACGTCTGTGGTGTTCAGCTCAATTTCAATCATGTATTCATAGAGAGTTGGTGGTACTGTTGGAACTGAAAATGAACAATGTCATTCATTAATTTGCTAATATTAAATAGATTTTGATCTATTAAGTTGACAAGACAATAGTAATGCTATTGTTTTTAATGCAATTCATCAGATATATTTTGGTCCTACATTACCTGTTGTTGGAGAGGCTGTTGTTGTTGGACATGCTGTAAAGTCTTTGAGGTGAAGAAAAGAGGATATTGGTTACTTACACATTTTAGAAAATGTTAATTAAAGTCGAATCTGTGATAATGTTGGTTCTTACTTTGTTTGTGAACTGACTGGCAGTACTGTCCATCTGGAGGAATGGCATTGATACATCCACATGTGTCAGATGTGATGTCATCACATTTCCCATAAGAGACACACTGGTCACATGACCAACGATATTGGTCCTCACATCTGCACTGGAATCCAGTACCATTTGGGTAGCAAACTGAGGACATGAGAGTAGATTTTGAAATCAAAATGACACTGAATCTTTCGGTAAGCAGTTAAATATAATAATTTTCACATTGAAGTCTTACCTGTAGAGATGTTAACACCAGTGATTTTTATCAGATTAGTGATTCTGACAGGGTAACTAGCATTTCTCAGAATGGCTCTCAGTTGATCGATCACTGTAACGTCTGTGGTGTTCAGCTCAATTTCAATCATGTATTCATAGAGAGTTGGTGGTACTGTTGGAACTGAAAATGAACAATGTCATTCATTAATTTGCTAATATTAAATAGATTTTGATCTATTAAGTTGACAAGACAATAGTAATGCTATTGTTTTTAATGCAATTCATCAGATATATTTTGGTCCTACATTACCTGTTGTTGGAGAGGCTGTTGTTGTTGGACATGCTGTAAAGTCTTTGAGGTGAAGAAAAGAGGATATTGGTTACTTACACATTTTAGAAAATGTTAATTAAAGTCGAATCTGTGATAATGTTGGTTCTTACTTTGTTTGTGAACTGACTGGCAGTACTGTCCATCTGGAGGAATGGCATTGATACATCCACATGTGTCAGATGTGATGTCATCACATTTCCCATAAGAGACACACTGGTCACATGACCAACGATATTGGTCCTCACATCTGCACTGGAATCCAGTACCATTTGGGTAGCAAACTGAGGACATGAGAGTAGATTTTGAAATCAAAATGACACTGAATCTTTCGGTAAGCAGTTAAATATAATAATTTTCACATTGAAGTCTTACCTGTAGAGATGTTAACACCAGTGATTTTTATCAGATTAGTGATTCTGACAGGGTAACTAGCATTTCTCAGAATGGCTCTCAGTTGATCGATCACTGTAACGTCTGTGGTGTTCAGCTCAATTTCAATCATGTATTCATAGAGAGTTGGTGGTACTGTTGGAACTGAAAAAGAACAATGTCAGTCATTAATTTGCTAATATTAAATATATTTAGATCTATTAAGGTGACAAAACAATAGTAATGCTATTGTTTTTTATACAATTCATCAGATATATTTTGGTCCTACATTACCTGTTGTAGGAGAGGCTGTTGTTGTTGGACATGCTGTAAAGTCTTTGAGGTGAAGAAAAGAGGATATTAGCTTCTTACACATTTTAGAAAATGTTAATTAAAGTCGAATCTGTGATAATGTTGGTTCTTACTTTGTTGGTGAACTGACTGGCAGTACTGTCCATCTGGAGGAATGGCATTGATACATCCACATGTGTCAGATGTGATGTCATCACATTTCCCATAAGAGACACACTGGTCACATGACCAACGATACTGGTCCTCACATCTGCACTGGAATCCAGTACCATTTGGGTAGCAAACTGAGGACATGAGAGTAGATTTTGAAATCAAAATGACACTGAATCTTTCGGTAAGCAGTTAAATATAATAATTTGCACATTGAAGTCTTACCTGTAGAGATGTTTACGCCAGTGATTTTTATCAGATTAGTGATTGTGACAGGGTAACTAGCATTTCTCAGAATGGCTCTCAGTTGATCGATCACTGTAACGTCTGTGGTGTTCAGCTCAATTTCAATCATGTATTCATAGAGAGTTGGTGGTACTGTTGGAACTGAAAAAGAACAATGTCAGTCATTAATTTGCTAATATTAAATATATTTAGATCTATTAAGGTGACAAGACAATAGTAATGCTATTGTTTTTTATGCAATTCATCAGATATATTTTGGTCCCACATTACCTGTTGTAGGAGAGGCTGTTGTTGTTTGACATGCTGTAAAGTCTTTGAGGTGAAGAAAAGAGGATATTAGCTTCTTACACATTTTAGAAAATGTTAATTAAAGTCGAATCTGTGATAATGTTGGTTCTTACTTTGTTGGTGAACTAACTGGCAGTACTGTCCATCTGGAGGAATGGCATTGATACATCCACATGTGTCAGATGTGATTTCATCACATTTCCCATAAGAGACACACTGGTCACATGACCAACGATACTGGTCCTCACATCTGCACTGGAATCCAGTACCATTTGGGTAGCAAACTGAGGACATGAGAGTAGATTTTGAAATCAAAATGACACTGAATCTTTCGGTAAGTAGTTAAATATAATAATTTGCACATTGAAGTCTTACCTGTAGAGATGTTAACACCAGTGATTTTTATCAGATTAGTGATTCTGACAGGGTAACTAGCATTTCTCAGAATGGCTCTCAGTTGATCAATCACTGTAACGTCTGTGGTGTTCAGCTCAATTTCAATCATGTATTCATAGAGAGTTGGTGGTACTGTTGGAACTGAAAATGAACAATGTCATTCATTAATTTGCTAATATTAAATAGATTTTGATCTATTAAGTTGACAAGACAATAGTAATGCTATTGTTTTTAATGCAATTCATCAGATATATTTTGGTCCTACATTACCTGTTGTAGGAGAGGCTGTTGTTGTTGGACATGCTGTAAAGTCTTTGAGGTGAAGAAAAGAGGATATTAGCTTCTTACACATTTTAGAAAATGTTAATTAAAGTCGAATCTGTGATAATGTTGGTTCTTACTTTGTTGGTGAACTGACTGGCAGTACTGTCCATCTGGAGGAATGGCATTGATACATCCACATGTGTCAGATGTGATGTCATCACATTTCCCATAAGAGACACACTGGTCACATGACCAACGATACTGGTCCTCACATCTGCACTGGAATCCAGTACCATTTGGGTAGCAAACTGAGGACATGAGAGTAGATTTTGAAATCAAAATGACACTGAATCTTTCGGTAAGCAGTTAAATATAATAATTTGCACATTTAAGTCTTACCTGTAGAGATGTTAACGCCAGTGATTTTTATCAGATTAGTGATTGTGACAGGGTAACTAGCATTTCTCAGAATGGCTCTCAGTTGATCGATCACTGTAACGTCTGTGGTGTTCAGCTCAATTTCAATCATGTATTCATAGAGAGTTGGTGGTACTGTTGGAACTGAAAAAGAACAATGTCAGTCATTAATTTGCTAATATTAAATATATTTAGATCTATTAAGGTGACAAGACAATAGTAATGCTATTGTTTTTTATGCAATTCATCAGATATATTTTGGTCCCACATTACCTGTTGTAGGAGAGGCTGTTGTTGTTGGACATGCTGTAAAGTCTTTGAGGTGAAGAAAAGAGGATATTAGCTTCTTACACATTTTAGAAAATGTTAATTAAAGTCGAATCTGTGATAATGTTGGTTCTTACTTTGTTGGTGAACTAACTGGCAGTACTGTCCATCTGGAGGAATGGCATTGATACATCCACATGTGTCAGATGTGATTTCATCACATTTCCCATAAGAGACACACTGGTCACATGACCAACGATACTGGTCCTCACATCTGCACTGGAATCCAGTACCATTTGGGTAGCAAACTGAGGACATGAGAGTAGATTTTGAAATCAAAATGACACTGAATCTTTCGGTAAGCAGTTAAATATAATAATTTTCACATTGAAGTCTTACCTGTAGAGATGTTAACACCAGTGATTTTTATCAGATTAGTGATTCTGACAGGGTAACTAGCATTTCTCAGAATGGCTCTCAGTTGATCAATCACTGTAACGTCTGTGGTGTTCAGCTCAATTTCAATCATGTATTCATAGAGAGTTGGTGGTACTGTTGGAACTGAAAATGAACAATGTCATTCATTAATTTGCTAATATTAAATAGATTTTGATCTATTAAGTTGACAAGACAATAGTAATGCTATTGTTTTTTATGCAATTCATCAGATATATTTTGGTCCTACATTACCTGTTGTAGGAGAGGCTGTTGTTGTTGGACATGCTGTAAAGTCTTTGAGGTGAAGAAAAGAGGATATTAGCTTCTTACACATTTTAGAAAATGTTAATTAAAGTCGAATCTGTGATAATGTTGGTTCTTACTTTGTTGGTGAACTGACTGGCAGTACTGTCCATCTGGAGGAATGGCATTGATACATCCACATGTGTCAGATGTGATGTCATCACATTTCCCATAAGAGACACACTGGTCACATGACCAACGATACTGGTCCTCACATCTGCACTGGAATCCAGTACCATTTGGGTAGCAAACTGAGGACATGAGAGTAGATTTTGAAATCAAAATGACACTGAATCTTTCGGTAAGCAGTTAAATATAATAATTTGCACATTGAAGTCTTACCTGTAGAGATGTTAACGCCAGTGATTTTTATCAGATTAGTGATTGTGACAGGGTAACTAGCATTTCTCAGAATGGCTCTCAGTTGATCGATCACTGTAACGTCTGTGGTGTTCAGCTCAATTTCAATCATGTATTCATAGAGAGTTGGTGGTACTGTTGGAACTGAAAATGACAATTTTAAGTAATTCATTTGTTGTTTTGATATTTTTGTCTACATAGTGCTGCCAAGACTATAGCTCTCATATACTGACAATACTATTTCAACTACATTACCTGTTGTGGGAGAGGCTGTTGTTGTTTTTGGACATTCTGTAAAGTCTTTAAGGTGAAGAAAATATAATATTTCTTAACTGGTTAACAGAAGTAGGACAAATATAATAACAATAAAATCTATTTAAAATAAACAGGAAGTTGTCGTTTACTTTGTTGGTGAACCGACTGGCAGTACTCTCCATCTGAAGGAATGGCATTGATACATGCACAGGGTTTATCTGTATTTTCCTCACATGACCCATAGATGGCGCAATTATTACACGACCAACGGAACTGGTCCTCACATCTGCATTGGAATCCGGTACCATTTGGGTGGCACACTTAAAAACAATATATCAGTGTAAGCCATTATTTACTAAGTATGAAATAAAATAATTAAACAAGAACTTGAATAAGTCTTACCTGTAGTAATTTCAATATCAGTGATGTTGATCATGCTACTATGTGAGAGGGGGAAACTGAGGTTTTTCAGAAGGTTCTTCAGTTTATCTATGGCTATTAAGTCAGTGACATTGACCTCAACATCCACAAAGTACTCAACTGGAGTTACAGGTTCTGTTGAATCAAATATTTTGAATATATATTAGCATTTTTACGTCAAACAAGAGCAGTTATTTTTGTTATTAAATAGCAATTTGAAAATCAAGTTTATTCATATTTTTAAACAGATTCATGTATTTGGTAAACAACTACACTTAAGTTACTTGTGTATGGCTGGCAGTACTGTCCATCAGCTGGATTGGCATTGATACATCCACATGTTTCGCCAGGGATGTCATCACAGGCTCCATATGTGACACAGTTGTTATATGACCAGCGATACTGGTCCTCACATCTGCACTGGAATCCAGTACCATTTGGGTAGCAAACTGAGGACATGAGAGTAGATTTTGAAATCAAAATGACATTGAATCTTTCGGTAAGCAGTTAAATATAATAATATCACATTGAAGTCTTACCTGTAGAGATGTTAACACCAGTGATTTTTATCAGATTAGTGATTCTGACAGGGTAACTAGCATTTCTCAGAATGGCTCTCAGTTGATCGATCACTGTAACGTCTGTGGTGTTCAGCTCAATTTCAATCATGTATTCATAGAGAGTTGGTGGTACTGTTGGAACTGAAAAAGAACAATGTCATTCATTTATTTGCTAATATTTAATAGATTTAGATCTATTAAGGTGACAAGACAATAGTAATGCTATTGTTTTTAATGCAATTCATCAGATATTTTTTGGTCCTACATTACCTGTTGTAGGAGAGGCTGTTGTTGTTGGACATGCTGTAAAGTCTTTGAGGTGAAGAAAAGAGGATATTACTTAACTGGTTAACAGAAGTAGGACAAATATAATAACAATAAAATCTATTTAAAATAAACAGGAAGTTGTCGTTTACTTTGTTGGTGAACCGACTGGCAGTACTCTCCATCTGAAGGAATGGCATTGATACATGCACAGGGTTTATCTGTATTTTCCTCACATGCCCCATAGATGGCGCAATTATTACACGACCAACGGAACTGGTCCTCACATCTGCATTGGAATCCGGTACCATTTGGGTGGCACACTTAAAAACAATATATCAGTGTAAGCCATTATTTACTAAGTATGAAATAAAATAATTAAACAAGAACTTTAATAAGTCTTACCTGTAGTAATTTCAATATCAGTGATGTTGATCATGCTACTATGTGAGAGGGGGAAACTGAGGTTTTTCAGAAGGTTCTTCAGTTTATCTATGGCTATTAAGTCAGTGACATTGACCTCAACATCCACAAAGTACTCAACTGGAGTTACAGGTTCTGTTGAATCAAATATTTTGAATATATATTAGCATTTTTACATCAAACAAGAGCAGTTATTTTTGTTATTAAATAGCAATTTGAAAATCAAGTTTATTCATATTTTTAAACAGATTCATGTATTTGGTAAACAACTACACTTAAGTTACTTGTGTATGGCTGGCAGTACTGTCCATCAGCTGGATTGGCATTGATACATCCACATGTTTCGCCAGGGATGTCATCACAGGCTCCATATGTGACACAGTTGTTATATGACCAGCGATACTGGTCCTCACATCTGCACTGGAATCCAGTACCATTTGGGTAGCAAACTGAGGACATGAGAGTAGATTTTGAAATCAAAATGACATTGAATCTTTCGGTAAGCAGTTAAATATAATAATATCACATTGAAGTCTTACCTGTAGAGATGTTAACACCAGTGATTTTTATCAGATTAGTGATTCTGACAGGGTAACTAGCATTTCTCAGAATGGCTCTCAGTTGATCGATCACTGTAACGTCTGTGGTGTTCAGCTCAATTTCAATCATGTATTCATAGAGAGTTGGTGGTACTGTTGGAACTGAAAAAGAACAATGTCATTCATTTATTTGCTAATATTTAATAGATTTAGATCTATTAAGGTGACAAGACAATAGTAATGCTATTGTTTTTAATGCAATTCATCAGATATTTTTTGGTCCTACATTACCTGTTGTAGGAGAGGCTGTTGTTGTTGGACATGCTGTAAAGTCTTTGAGGTGAAGAAAAGAGGATATTACTTAACTGGTTAACAGAAGTAGGACAAATATAATAACAATAAAATCTATTTAAAATAAACAGGAAGTTGTCGTTTACTTTGTTGGTGAACCGACTGGCAGTACTCTCCATCTGAAGGAATGGCATTGATACATGCACAGGGTTTATCTGTATTTTCCTCACATGCCCCATAGATGGCGCAATTATTACACGACCAACGGAACTGGTCCTCACATCTGCATTGGAATCCGGTACCATTTGGGTGGCACACTTAAAAACAATATATCAGTGTAAGCCATTATTTACTAAGTATGAAATAAAATAATTAAACAAGAACTTTAATAAGTCTTACCTGTAGTAATTTCAATATCAGTGATGTTGATCATGCTACTATGTGAGAGGGGGAAACTGAGGTTTTTCAGAAGGTTCTTCAGTTTATCTATGGCTATTAAGTCAGTGACATTGACCTCAACATCCACAAAGTACTCAACTGGAGTTACAGGTTCTGTTGAATCAAATTTTTTGAATATATATTAGCATTTTTTCGTCAAACCAGAGCAGTTATTTTTGTTATTAAATAGCAATTTGAAAATCAAGTTTATTCATATTTTTTAACAGATTCATGTATTTGGTAAACAACTACACTTAAGTTACTTGTGTATGGCTGGCAGTACTGTCCATCAGCTGGATTGGCATTGATACATCCACATGTGTCGCCAGTGATGTCATCACAGGCTCCATATGTGACACAGTTGTTATATGACCAGCGATACTGGTCCTCACATCTGCACTGGAATCCAGTACCATTTGGGTAGCAAACTGAGAACGACAGTAGATTAGGAAATCAAAAATTCACTGAATCTTTCGGTAAGCAGTTAAATATAATAATTTTCACATTGAAGTCTTACCTGTAGAGATGTTAACACCAGTGATTTTTATCAGATTAGTGATTCTGACAGGGTAACTAGCATTTCTCAGAATGGCTCTCAGTTGATCGATCACTGTAACGTCTGTGGTGTTCAGCTCAATTTCAATCATGTATTCATAGAGAGTTGGTGGTACTGTTGGAACTGAAAATGACAATTTTAAGTAATTAATTTGTTGTTTGATATTTTTGTCTACATAGTGCTGCCAAGACTATAGCTCTCATATACTGACAATACTATTTCAACTACATTACCTGTTGTGGGAGAGGCTGTTGTTGTTTTTGGACATTCTGTAAAGTCTTTAAGGTGAAGAAAATATAATATTTCTTAACTGGTTAACAGAAGTAGGACAAATATAATAACAATAAAATCTATTTAAAATAAACAGGAAGTTGTCGTTTACTTTGTTGGTGAACCGACTGGCAGTACTCTCCATCTGAAGGAATGGCATTGATACATGCACAGGTTTTATCTGTATTTTCCTCACATGACCCATAGATGGCGCAATTATTACACGACCAACGGAACTGGTCCTCACATCTGCATTGGAATCCGGTACCATTTGGGTGGCACACTTAAAAACAATATATCAGTGTAAGCCATTATTTACTAAGTATGAAATAAAATAATTAAACAAGAACTTTAATAAGTCTTACCTGTAGTAATTTCAATATCAGTGATGTTGATCATGCTACTATGTGAGAGGGGGAAACTGAGGTTTTTCAGAAGGTTCTTCAGTTTATCTATGGCTATTAAGTCAGTGACATTGACCTCAACATCCACAAAGTACTCAACTGGAGTTACAGGTTCTGTTGAATCAAATATTTTGAATATATATTAGCATTTTTACGTCAAACTAGAGCAGTTATTTTTGTTATTAAATAGCAATTTGAAAATCAAGTTTATTGATATGTTATAACAGATTCATGTATTTGGTAAACAAATACACTTAAGTTACTTGTGTATGGCTGGCAGTACTGTCCATCAGCTGGATTGGCATTGATACATCCACATGTGTCGCCAGTGATGTCATCACAGGCTCCATATGTGACACATTTGTTATATGACCAGCGATACTGGTCCTCACATCTGCACTGGAATCCAGTACCATTTGGGTAGCAGACTGAGTGAAATGGAGATGATTTTCAGAACATGTGCATGTGAAATAACATTCAATCCATTCCTTTTCTCCTACATAATTAGAAAAGCAATGCCTAACACTAGGAATGCCCAACAGTATAATTACCAGTGGTGATGCCAATATCAGAGATTTCGGTAGAGTTGTTGATAGTGAGGGGAAGACTTGTAGAATTCACAGCTGACTTAATTTGCTCTATTGCTTTGATGTCTGACACGTTCACTTCCATATCAATAATGTAGTTCCATCGATTCGATAATACTGTAAGGATGGAAATAGAGAAAATGGTGATGTTCAGGAGAAGAGTTCCTATGCTCTTTTTAAAGACATGGTTTGAGTTGCCATTCAAGAGGATGATGATTGGCTTTGCAATATCATTTATATATCACCATCCATTGTTTAGACTCACCTGCTCTTTTTTTCCTAACATGATGTGGTGGATGTGGGTTGTCCTCTGTGTTGAATACCTTTACCAAGAGAATGAAAGTCAGTACCCATATTTACTTTTGCTTCAGAGAGTTTATATCTCCTTAGAATATTTTCCACGTTTAGAATATCCTGTTAGACAGGTTTTGGTGGTTTCAAGGGGGGTTAAATATGATAATCTAATCAAGAGACTTTACACTAACCAATTAAACCAGAAAGATGTAAAAAAAAAGTATGATTGTTATGGTGCAAGAACTAAACAAAGTTTCTAATATGTTGTTACGTGCTCCTAAATATATGATCTTGACCTTAATTTCCTACATTTCCATTGGACAGCATGAGGTACTGTTAACATAATACCTGGGAAACAAGGCTTGAAATTTCCATGTATTCCTGCGTTTCCAAAATAAAGCATGTCACCAGGAGGACAAAGACACTCAGCCCATTCTTTGATATTGCCATTCCTGTTATGGGGTTGAAAAAAAAAAAGTACAAAATAAAACCCCAAAGGTAACTTTTCAGTAGCACTTATTTAAAAAGTTTTAAAAACTTCATTTAAAAATTGATGTTATGTTGTATAACAACTGAAGTTCTTTCCTCATTCCTAGAATGCCATTGTCTTTACCATGCCCCTGTCCCTGGTGAGTGGACAATTCCCCATATGTCCCAATCACATGTCAAATTAAATTATGTAAGACAATTAATTGAAAATAACATATAATATAGAGTTTTCCTCCAAAAAGTTTCAAAATACATTTCTGAATGATGTGCCGACTTACTTTAGGAAATTTATATAACATAAATATTATTTCAAAGTGAAAATATTAGTATAAATATACCAAGGTACTGGATTTCTGAAAAATGTAAATAAATTCTGCTGCACATGGAAGTCAACATTCACTGAACGTAAAACAGATTCTGTATACTGCATCTAACATTGTTCTTATCAATATTCAGACAAAAGTACAAATATATACATGCAAAGTGGTTACAAAGAGTACAAATATAAACATGCAAAGTGGTCACATCTACCTCGAGGGCCTGGCCCGAAAGCCCTGGCGCAACAGACTAGGGATCTGTTGTCCTTTTGTAAGCCTTCTCTGTGTAAAAGGTAGTTGACACTTGATTTGGAAATTAGCAGTCCCATTGTCTGTACCAGTCTGATGACTTCTTAGCCAGGTTCACTGTCAGTACTGAATGGGTGATCCTACTGCACTGTCTAAATCAAGTGTCAACTCAATCCTGGACACGCTGCTATGCACATTAAACACACTTCTGAAAGTGCAGTGTGTGTAAAAATTGATTTAATGTGCAATATTGTTGACATTTAAGGTACAATTAGATTTTCATAAATATTTAACTTTACCTTTGATGGTCACACTGCTCTTCCTATGAACATTAACACTTTTATCACTGAAGTGCTGACATCCAAAATGTCGCAGGTTTGTTCAAAAGCAGTTGACATCAATCATGTTGTTTCTACCACACAAATAACAAAAAGAACACAAGAATAACAAGCTTGAATTATTTCCATTTCATTAAACAGGAAAGGAACTAATAGGCGAGATAAAAAAAATATATAGACACCAAGAACAGGCAACAGAAGAGGGAACTGAAAGGCACCAGAAAAATATAGGCACCAAGAACAGGCAACAGAATATTTATATAGACACCAATAGTTAGCAGAGAAATTAAATGGAGCTACAAGTCCTACGTACACAACTTGACAGCACAAAATATCTTTAACTACTGAAGACTTACGTACACAACTTGACAGCACAAAATATCTTTAACTACTGAAGTCCTACGTATACAACTTGACAGCACAAAATATCTTTAACTACTGAAGACTTACGTATACAACTTGACAGCACAAAATATCTTTAACTACTGAAGACTTACGTATACAACTTGACAGCACAAAATATCTTTAACTACTGAAGACTTACGTATACAACTTGACAGCACAAAATATCTTTAACTACTGAAGACTTACGTATACAACTTGACAGCACAAAATATCTTTAACTACTGAAGACTTACGTATACAACTTGACAGCACAAAATATCTTTAACTACTGAAGACTTACGTATACAACTTGACAGCACAAAATATCTTTAACTACTGAAGACTTACGTATACAACTTGACAGCACAAAATATCTTTAACTACTGAAGTCCTACGTATACAATACCAGTCTCTTTTCCCGCTCCTTATAACATTATTATTCCGTTTTTCACTATCATCCTCGTGTATAATTTCACTGAAAATCAAACTAACAAAAATCTTACCTTGCTTCTCCTTACTGTTCTGGTTGACAAGTGTATTATTGTATGTTGCAGGGAGACTCAAAACCCACATCCAACACCGATTACTGACTGTCACGCCCTTCCTACGGTGAACTATGGGGAGAATTCCTGAAATACGCTAAGGGACTTGCTGACTGTGACAGAGCACCTGCTCAACAGGTTTCATTATTTACTCTGTTTCCTTGTATCACTGAATGTAACTGAGTGAGTATTGAATAGGAGAGCACAGACACACTAGAGCAATCTGCAAATCCATTGTTATAAATCTGAAGTTAAAGGTCATCATGTAAAAACACCAGTGCAGTGGGTCTGTGACTATGCATTGATTGAACTGTCATGAACATTGTGTCTCAATAACAAAAATCCACTTGATCGCTCTGGTCAAAGGACCGTCCGTTTTACAATACAATACAAAGCAGAGAATACACCGAACAATGACAGATGAATACACAGTGAAAACGTAACTTTGTATATATATTTAATTATAGTAGATTCATATTTTTTTTGTAGATTGAAGTTTTTGGGTTATCGATATAATTTATCAAGATGATCCTACAGATGATTTTACTATTAAAACAAAACAAAAAAATATTTAACCTTTATTTAACTAGTCAAGTCAGTTAAGAACAAATTCGTATTTACAATGACGGCCTACCTACAGGGTCAGCCCCTGGAGCAAATTAAGGTTAAGTGCCTGTCACAGTCTCAGGTGAGGGAACGAGGCACAGAGCAAAAGGTACGTGAAAACATATTTATTATTACTCAAAATACCAAAACAATAAACGCAAGAGGCAGCACCATGAACGAGCACCACTGTGTCGAGCACACAGACAACGTACTAAACAAACACACAATGATCCACACCGCAGGTGGACGTGCAGTGAACATAAATAGACTCTCCATTTAGAGACAACTCAAGACAGCTGCCTCTAATTGGGGATCACCCAAAAACCCAACACAAACCCTGTGAATGTCAGGACCTGACTGTGGCCATCCCACTCCCTCTAGAGGGAGTCAGAGACCTGGCCTCAGTCAGGCCCTTACAGTGCCTTGCTCAAGGACACATCGACAGGTTTTTCACGATGTCGGCTCGGGGATTCGATCCAGCAACTATTATCCATTAGCTTTCAGTGATTCTAACTGTAAAACTTTAATTTTGTTATTTCAGGCTACGTATTGACCCTTAAGCACAATTAATGTAATAATATAACCATATTTTCATGTTAATAGTTTTGTTCAGTGTCAGGCTCTGGCCATAGGGAGTACCGTTTGGCCATGGTCAGAGCCTGACAGATCTAGATATTCTAGAACTATTTGTTTTTGGTTTCGTGTTGAATCCCCAATTGGAGACAGCTGCGAGTAGTTGTCTCTGATTGGGGATTCTATTTAAGTTGATCTACCTCACACGTTTGTGTGGGTCATTGTTTAATGTCATCGGCTACGTAAGTGTGTTTCAGTTTTCAGTGTTTTGTTGGGTATAGTTCGTTACATTCAAGTTAGTTCGACATGTTTTATTACTCACTATCACTGCGCTGCGCCTTGGTCTATTTCTACACCCGATCGTGACATTCAGTGTCTCTTTCACACGGGTATACCTGGTTTATGTAAGTTTTGCTAATAAGAATAACATAGTCCTGTTTTATCAAAGTATTGGACATAGCAACAAGTGTAAATCTGGTTTGTATGGGCTGCAGTTCAGATATAGACCTGGTTTGTGTGAATGTTGAGGCTTGGGCACTGGGGTACACCTGTTTTATATGAATAAACCTGGTTTACAAGTATATGAGTAATGTGGTGTAGAGATGTGCCAGGCTCCTATAGGTAATGGGTCTGAATGGAAGTCTATTTCCCTTTCAAATCCTTTCTGGTAACAAGTTTGTGGTATACATAAAGTGAATGAGGCGGGGAACGTGTTTTATGCTACTGCACTATGAGTTTATACAGTATATAAAATGGTTAGGGTATAATAGGTCAGCGGTCACAATACTAAGACATGCAAATAACAGGGTTGGGGTTTGCTGCGGATAGCTGCATGTACAGTAGGTACATGTTGGTGACTTGGGGGAATACAGGGCTTGGCAAAGTGGGTAACAGGGCTGAGATAGGCAAGTAAGAGGGTTGAGGTGTTTTAGAAAATGTTCTGGAGTCTATGGGTAAGAAATGGGGCGTACAGGACTAGGATATGGGTGTATCGGGACTGTTGATTGTTTCAATATTAGGGTATTGACATATGGGTGTTCTGGTTAGGGCATTGGGGGTAACAGGGCTGGGGCGAAGGTATATCAATATTGGGGCTGGAGAATAGGGGTCAATTAAAGTTCATTTTATTATAGGCAGAGTGCTGTATGTTCCCATCGGTCACAATAGTGACTGAGAATAAAACATACTTTTTCACATACTTTTCAATACACATTTTCAAAAAGCAATATGGATTACATGTAAGGGTTACTAATAGTATAAGATTTGCAAAGTGGCATGTCTGTGAAAAAATTGGGAACAAATGGGTTAAGTAAGTTGCTTGTGACATTACAAACAGGGAAGACAGCTTTTCATGAAATACAGTCCCACCGTATTTAAGAATCGAAAGAAAGAATTATCTTAGACGTTTAAATATTGCTGTGATGTTGTTGTTGAAATGCAATATACAGTATTTCTGATTGTATGTTTTTTACTTAGTTGTCTAATATATTATATATATTTTACATTACTGGAAACCTTTGACGTTTACCAGTAAACTACCGGAATTTTGATTTAAAACAAATATAGGGTACAGTACTTCATATTATCACAGGTGTCTGTAATTATCTCATATATATAAATAGACCAACAAAGCTGTAAAACATTATCCTAAATAAAACCATAAATGAATACTATTGGTGTTCAGCATGAAATCCATTGCATATATTTAAACACTTTTATTTATTTGACTATATCAATATGTATTTTTTATAAATGATTTTGCGCCAAACCGGTGGCAGTTGTGAAAAAAGTTAAATGTTGTCTCCTGGCTGCATACAGCAGCCAGGAGACTCTCCCAAGATCAATAGCCTAGCATCTATCTGAGTCAGGACTTTTTACAGTGGCTCTCCCAGCAGCACAATGTTGAACGTAGTTCAATTTTGACTTACTGGTAAAGCTGGTTCATTGGGGAGTTGTTTCCTGCACCATGTCAAATGTCAGATAGCAGCTAGGCTATCTGTGTAGGAGGGAAGGTCTCCCATTACAGAGTAATTGATGTTTGGAATCAAGATCAGGAGACTGTCACCCTGTAACCAACATTGGTTGTTATTAGTAAGTACTATTTTTGCTCACTTTATGACCACATATAGGCCTGTGTAGCTCAGATGGTAGAGCATGGCGCTTGCAAAGCCAGGGTTGTGGGTTTGATTCCCACGGGGGACCAGTATGAAAAATAAAGAAGTATGAACATGTATTTTCTAACTAACTGTAAGTCACTCTGGATAAGAGTCTGTAAAATGAAACCAGAGAAACTTCAATTGGTTTTGTTACTGGTGTAATGTTCTGCTCTATGCATGAACTTGAAGTTGAGAATGTGAGGAGAGAGTAAAAGTATACCAGTTCATTGTGGCAACAATGATGTGACTTGATGAATGACATTCCTTTGGCAGACAAACCTCTGCCATGTAATATCAGCGTCAGAACAATCCTGTTCAACGACCAAGTCAATCAGTATTACGCCGAGTTAGGGGTTCAGCTAAACTCCTTTTATTTTGCAAAGATAGCAACAGCAAAACTAGCTAGTATGCTAGCAGAGCATAAGTGCCCCATAGCCACAGGCCTGGATAATATTCCTGTAAGGTTTCTTATAGATTCTGCTGAGCAAATTGCCCATTGTGTTACGAATATCATTAATCTCTCTCTTGAAAGAGGCATCTTTCCCAGGGACATGAAACACACTAAAGATATACCTCTGTAAAAGAAGGGGATAAAGTCTTATAGGCCTGTATCTATCCTCAGTATAACATCAATGATGTCATTGACTGTACGTTTGTTTACTGTGTAACTCTGTGTTGTTTTTTGTCGCACTGCTTTGCTTTGTCTTGGCCAGGTTGCAGTTGTAAATGAGAACTTGTTCTCAACTGACCTACCTGGTTAAATAAAGGTGAAATAAAAAAATAAAAAAATATCCTGGAGAGAGCAAATTGATGGGTTGGGTTATAGAAAAACAAACTCCACTGATTCATGTCTACTTTACTTGACTGACTTCATCAGGAAAGAGATTGATGAGGGAAGTCTTTCTGGAATGGTACTGCTTAACCCACAGAAAGCCTTTGATACGGTTAACCATTGTATCCTAATCTCCAAACTGGAGGTTAAGCAGTGTCCCTCTAGGCTGGGTAAAGTCCTATGTATCAGGTAGGAAGCAAGCAGTAGAGGTTAATGATTCACTGTCTCAGTCAAAACCAATGAGTCGTGGCGTTCCGCAAGGGAGCGTGCTTGATCCTCTGCTTGGCGATAATAAGCTATTTCTGTACTTAGGTAAAACTGAGGCAATTATTTTCGGATCCAGACCTCAATTGAGTAGGTCCTCTGAAATCAGAGTGAGGTGCTGACTACTAAAACCTATGTTAGCTACCTGGCATGCATCCTTGATGGAAGCTTGGGAGATGTGAGCATGGCCACTAAAGTGCTAGGGAAGGTTAATGCCAGGACTAAGTTTTTGGCTAGAAAGTCCAAGCTGCTTGATAAGGAATCCATGAAAGTGCTAGACTGCCCTCATTCAATGCTGTTTTGTCGACGCTAGTACTTCCTGGTTTGGGGTCTTATCTAAGCTTATGAAAGGGAAGCCCAGAATAAGCTAATCAGGGTAGTATTAAAGGTGAGTTCACGTACTCACATAGGCAGGAGCTGCTTTCAGGAACTCAACTGGCTGCCTGTTGAGGCTAGGGTGTCCCAGATTAGACTGGGTTTGGTTTACAGGAGTATTTATGGTTCTGTGCCCAGATACTGTATCTAACTGATTACTTTCCCTGTGTTAGTGATGCACACAATAACAGCACCAGATCAGGTGTTGCTGATGTGGGCTTATACAGGTTCAGGAGTAATGCTGGGAAAGGTACTTTCTTGTATGCTGGAGCCTCAGAGTGGAATGAGTTGCCTCTGCCTATAAAAATCTCTGGGCAGCTTTAAAAATTAAGTAAAAAACAGTTTGATGTCTTCTGTGCCCATATGATTGACCTCTATGATGTAACTGCAATAATGAGATAGATGTGCTTCTTCTTTGTTGTTTTATTATATGGCTGTCATACTGCGTTCAACCGTGTTCCATCTTGCCCGGCCATCTTGTTTCAAGAGGACCACAATGGAAAGAAGTCCCAGACTTTATTGTGAGTTATCCTCAATGATTTTACTCATGTGCATGTACGGCTTTTTCAAGTTTTATATGTGCTTGTTTTTTTAAATGCTCAAACTAATAAACTAAACTAAACTTAAACGTGCCGACTATTATTTAATAAATACAAATACATTATTAGATATTGCAATATTGTGTGACATAAGAATAACAGTGTTCCTTTATGTGAAGTGTGATGCCTCAGATGCATAACAGAATCTATGGAGATATTGTCCAAGACCGATATGTAGTGATTTTGACTAAACATTAAAATAGAGTGTTGTTCCTGAATCTTCATAGTCTTTTGTACAGTCATACTGTGCACATTGTGAAGAACAGGCACACCTACAGGATCAAATAGAGCAGGGATGTTTTGTCCACGGGGCAGAACCAACACGACCTTCAGAAAACTGAAATAGTCTTTCATAATGAATTACATATATTATAATGAATTCATTATATAACGAGCATCAGCATAAAACATCTTAGTTACTCTAAAAACCTTCTTTCTGAAAGAGAAGTGAAAGTAAAACACACACCTCACATTATGACAAAGTTTTGAACTTTAATTGGTTGATTTAAGAGGTTACATAATAGTAAACATACTGATTACACTTGTTAAGTTTTAAAACAGCCACCAGAGTACATGAATTCAAACCTCAGCTTCAACGTTTCAGACTTGTCGCACTCTTACATTAGACCCAACAGAGATGTGGCTAGCTCAAACAGCACTTTTCAATTCAGTTCAGCAAAGTCCTCAGCAGCTGCATCTTCTTTACCCTCCACAAAGTCCAGAATTCTTTAGTAGCCATTGTCCTGCAAGCACCCCCGCCCCCCCATACCATCCTACTGTAGTATTATGCACAACAAGAGAATTTCAAGTCTAGCACCAGAGTAGCTTGATATGACTGGCTTGGCAAAAAGACAGTCTGTGTTCCTTTCGTAGCATCTGTTGAATACTGACCCTTTTACGGCAGCATGTTTTTTGGTGGTGCTTTTTTAAGATGTGGAATTCAGAAGGAACTATAGTTGTACATTATCTTATTTTTTAATCAAGTTCCACAATCCAGAAGGTGTCAGACAGATTCAAGTAGAATATGGAATAACTATGCATATCTTGCTGGGAAACATCGGAATGCCCGTATAATCATGACAAACATAGTTGCTAAGAAATCAAAAAGCTTAAAAGCTACAAATGATAATACATTGTGAAAATGTTAGTCAACAGCATTTCAAAGAGACATTGAAGCACATGTGGCAGAATGCATACCGATTAAATGGTTCTGTTTCTCAAAGAACAAGAATTAGTGCATCAATCATATTACATACTATTAGTGTTAGACATTGTGCATCATGAGTGTGTGTCGTAGTATGTTTGACATTGTTAGACATTGTGCATGAGTGTGTGTTGTCGAAGTTCGCTTGCATGAAGGAGTGAATATTGGTTTATAGCACTGATACACCCACAAGAAGATCCAAAATGTCAAGAGAACACTGTTTTAACATTACATTGACACGAGGGCAATAGCAGTGGTTTAATGAGTGGTGATGGTGGTGGTCTCGAGGCGTCTGTCTGTCCAGAACTCTAGGCTGGGGTACAGAGCCTGTCCCCTCTGTCCTGCCCTTCTTCCATGCAGGCTGGGTTGCCAAGGGGGGTTGTGTGGTGGGAGAGGGGGACAGCCTGGTTCCCTTCCCTCAACATGGGGGGAATGATGGAAGGAGACTTCAAGAGAGGGGAGAGAGGCTCCCTGATCATTGTAGGAGTGGGGGACTCAGTCACGCTACTAGGAATGGAGGATAGCCGAGGGGAACCCATTGGAGGTCTTGAAGGCGAGTAGGTAACTGTAGCCAGAATCAAGTAGCATCTCACTACTTGGGGCGGGGGGTGCAAGAGAGGAAGCCACACCCAGGGAGGAGGGGTTTGCAGAAATGGGACGTCCCCTGACCACAGTAGAGGTCTGTAGCACCACAGCAGCGGGCCTATAGGAGGTCAGGCAGGTGGCTGTAGACCGAGTCCAGCAGGGTCTGACTGGCCTCCTGACTCTTGACCCCGGCAATCTCGAAGAGGCGGTCCAGTTTGTCCTCGGCCATGGGGATCTCCTCGATGACGTGCAGCTCGTCAGGGTTGAGGATGTGCAGCATGTCGTCGAAGATGGGCTGCAGGTCGCACGGGTCCAGCCGGACCTGACGTAGCACCGTGTCTTTCTTCTCTGGAGAGGAAAGAAAACAACGTCAGAATGAGGAAGAGGATAGACTGCAACATACTGTTGATGTTAGCTACAGCTTGTTGTTGTCCATATAATAGGAAATCGTGAATGAATAAATTAGTATTTTTGTGTATAAAAAAAAAAGATCTGAGAATAAAAACCCAGTCATCCGTATGATGACTAAGATGTATCTGATTCAGTAGGGTTTGGTTAACTGTGGAAGACATTTCGGTCGAATACATTTCAGTTGCGCAACTGACTAGGTATGCCCCTTTCATAGTTGATGACTTCCTATAACGGAGTATAGAATCAGGTGCAATTTGTAACCAGAAGAGGGCAGTAAATACAAGTACATCACATCTGTAGGAGACGTCTAGCATAATTACTGAAACAGGACTGTGTCATACGTGCTCACCTTTGGTAATGAACGAGCCCGTCCTGCTGAGGGCGGAGTCTTTGCTGGAGGTGGAGTCACAGCGAAGAAGGGGCTCTGATTCGTCTGGGAAGAAACCCTTGGTCCGGTGCACAGGAGACTGCTCCACCAGCACCCTAGGAGACTCCAAAGGCTTGTGGACAGGACTGTGGCTCGGGGTTACATTCACAGCGGTCATGAGCTTGTTCAGATCAAACTGCAGAGAGAGAGAAAGGGGGGAGAGATATATATAGAGAAGGGGGGTGGGAGAGAGGAAGAGAGACAGAGAGAGATACAGAGACAGAGACAGAGACAGACAGAGACAGAGAGAGATACAGAGACAGAGACAGACAGAGACAGAGAGAGATACAGAGACAGAGACAGACAGAGAGAGATAGAGAGACAGAGACAGACAGAGACAGAGACAGAGAGCGATAGACAGAGACAGAGACAGACAGAGAGAGAGAGCGATAGACAGAGACAGAGACAGACAGAGAGAGAGAGAGAGAGAGACAGACACAGACAGACACAGACAGACACAGACAGACACAGACAGACAGACAGACAGACAGACAGACAGACAGAAAGAGAAAGAGAAAGAGAAAGAGAGAGAAAGATTGGGTCAGAGTCAGTGTCGGGAAACAATGGCTGAGAAAGCAGTGTTCTGAGTCATGCTGGTGTGCAGACAGAGCATAGGGACAGGACAGGGAGCTCCTGTGTGCTAAGCCCCAGCCCCATGCAGCCCGGGTCGGGTGACACAGCGGGGCCAACCTCCCAGCCCCAGACCACCCACACCCCCACCCGCGCCTCTCTCCTCCTTGCCTCAGGGAGCGAACACAACCGGCCAGCCAGTAAAGGGATTCTGTGGACTTGCACAGACCGGGAATGTACTGCCCACAGACCACACGTTCCCAGTCACACACTAACAGGGATAGAACACCACTGTGTCTGCCCTGGTGCCCAGAGAAGACATAAATAACAGTCTTATTTGGTATGGTAATGGTGTGAACTGGTAGTGACCGGTCCGGATGTGCTCATGTTAGACTAACATTTTCTCTTTGGTACTGTAGAAAAAAAGGCTCTGCTGTGTGATGTGAGGCACAAATGACATGGTAGAGGGCATTTCATACATGCGATGGAAATGCAATGGAAAGCCTTCAGAGTGCTGAAAATCCATTAAAACACAGTTCAATATGGCTTCACGGGAACGCAATGGAAAACTTCTGATGCTAACATAAAATCTGACATAAAACAGCTCGATGTGGCATCAGACAGACCTCACTTACTGTATATCTGTGTGTATATGACCCATTTGCAGCCCCTGCTATGTCCCCTATTCAATAACAAGTTTGTCTGTGTTTGGCGGGGGATGACACACATCTACTGTGATAAGAGCACTGCTCCCTCCCGCCTCCCACAGAGAACAGATGTGGTCAAATGTTGTTACAAACAGTTGTTGCAAAACCTACCAACTAACCCTCAAGAGAAACCCCTAGAGGCTACAAAGAAAATACTTGAACTCAGATCCACTCATCATAGAGAGTTAGGAGAAAACAGGGAAAATGGTGTCACCGTTCCAGAAGCTTCTCAGAGTTGTCAGTCAGTAGACAGTCATTGAGTCATTAGAGGAAATGGCGTGATCTGGCCCAGTCACTGACATAGCCTGTAACACAGCACCACTCAGCCCTGATAAAATCCCAGGCTAGGGACAATGACATTTATCACACACACATACACATGCACGCACGCACACACATACACATACTCAAACACACAATAGACACGCTAGGGGGTCAGGCCCTGTGTAGGGAGGAACTGCTGAGGCATGAGAGACACAGAGAACATCCACATTTTAATTAGATCAAAAATAACACTTTAGTGAATCTGCTTAATTATCATTCCCTGCAGAGTAGTTGTGAATAATTAAAGTGATTCATTACTACTTGTGGAGCTTAGGAGAGATCTGTTGAATGTTTATTCATAAACCCTGTTCAGCAGAAAAATACAGTAGGCTCTGAAAAATTTGCAATGAGAGCCTTTACCATTGAAGTGACTACTCACATGTTGCTGTTTCAAGACATAAGTGCTAATACTGAGACATCCTAGCATCACTATGGTTATGTAGGACTCTGGGACACTGGCGCAGCGGTCTAAGGCACTGCATCTCAGTGCTAGAGGCGTCACTACAGACACCCTGGTTCGAATCCAGGCTGTATCACAACCGGCCGTGATTGGGAGTCCCATAGGGCGGCACAGAATTGGCCTAGCGTCGTCCGAGTTTGGCTGGTGTAGGCCGTCATTGTAAATAAGAATTTGTTCTTAACTGACTTGCCTAGTTAAATAAAGGTTAAATAAAAAACTAAAAATAAATAATAATAAGCAGCTCTTATCTCTGCCTCTCTGTCATAGACAGTAGCCATGGGACACTGCAACCACGGATGTTACAGCTGATAGTAAACATCTTCCCCAACAGAAGTGATGAAGGGGCTTCCTCCTACTCCTCCTCCCCCTCCTCACGTAACACATTTACTGGCTGTCCTGGAAGCAATTAGTCAGATAGATGCTACTGAGAGAAACCACACTGTCTTTCTAGTATTCAAAGTAGTAGGGACCTTTGTCGCGAGCGGGGATAAACCCAACAATCAATTAAGCACTAAGCCATTTCCATCACTATTCACACAGCCCTAACACTTCTGGACAAGAGGAACCCCTATGTCAGAATGCTGTTCATTGGCTAAAGTTCAGCATTCAGCACTATTGTTCCTTCCAAGCGCGATACCAAGCTCAGGGCCATGGGTCTGGACACCACCCTCTGCAACTGGATCCTAGACTTCCTGACGGCTAGACCACAGGCTGTGAGGATTGGTAACAACACCTCCTTCACACTGACTCTTAATAAAGGGGCCCCCCAGGGGTGTATCCTCAGTCCTCTGCTGTACTCCCTGTTCACCCAAGACTTTGTGGCTTTGCACGACACCGACTCCATCATCAAGTTTGCTGACGACACTGCGGTTGTAGGCCTGATAACCACCAAGGACGAGTCAGCCTATAAGGGAGGAGGTACGTGAACTGGAATTGTGGTGCCAGTACAACCGCATCTCCCTCAACATCAGCAAAACAAAGGAGTTGAGTGTTGACTTCAGGAAGCAGAGGAGGGAACATGCCCCAATCCACATCAACGTGACTGCAGTAGAGAGAGACAATAGTTTTAAGTTCCTCTGCATCTCAGAGGACTTGACATGGACCAACAACACCACCACCCTTGTCAATAGGGCGCAACAGCTCCTATACTTCCTAAGGCGGATGAAGACATTCGGCATGCTACCCCGGGTCCTCTCCAAATACTACTGCTGCACCATCGAAAGCGGTGGCATCCCGGCCTGGTACAGGAATTACTCCATCCATCCGCTATCGCAAGGCCCTCCAGCAGGTGGTGAAGACAGCCCAGTGCATCACTGGGACCGTGCTCCCATCCATCCAGGACACCTACTCGAAACGATGCCTAAGAAAGTCCCGCAGCATCATCAAGGACCCCACACAGCCCAGCCACAAGCTGTTCGATCCCTTACCGTCGGGCAGACGTATTGGAGCATGAGGTTTGATACCAACAGGCTCAGAGACAGTTTATATCTACAAGCCATCAGTTTGCTGAACACTTGAAGTGGACTGACCACCTGCACTGACTCTCCACACCTTAGCACACATGCACTCACGCACACTCCCACACAGAAATACACTCATTCACACACACACACAAACACACATTGTACTATAAATTGTGCCTTCCTGTATTATACTTATGTTAAAGTGTTTATTCTATTCTACTGAGCCATCTACTATTCTTATCTTTTATTATTTCTTAACGTTGTTTCATTGTCGAGAAGGAACCTGCAAGTAAGTATTTAGTTGGACGATGTATACCATATGTAGTTTGTTTATGGGAAGTTGACCTGAGGTCTTGCGTGCCACAGAGCTAATGTTGTGATGTTTAATCTCTGCCTCTATATGCATCATTCAGATGACTGAGTGCTTTTATAGCAGGTTTAAACGTGTCTATCTGGGGCACAGAGGTGAGAGGGAGGCAGCCCCAGAAACACCTCCCATAGAAAACACATATCCTACAGCAACATGACATGCTGAGCAGATTGGTGCTCCAACTTTTGCAGATTGGTTCTTATTTCACTTCCAGCTGTGGTGGTGAGGAGGGTGTTTTGTCTGCCGCCCCTTTAAAATCACAACAAGTACATGCACTGTAAGTCAGGTTCCTTGCCGACTGAAGCATCATAACACGTGCCCTAGACTTTATCAGCGGCAATGAAACAGACAGGGGAATGTAAAAACACATTATTTGGTATTTTGAACATATGCTAGGGCTTTTACAGTGACATTATCAGTAAAATGGTCTCTGTGTCCTGACGTATACTGCTACTTTGTGCCAAGGCCCTTCAGTGTGAGCGGTCTACGGCCAGGCTTCATTTAACGCTAACAGTGCAGTGACATCAGTCAGGCCTTAACCATCTGAGACAGAGGGCTGGAGGAAAGACTCAGACTGCAGCTATGACTCAACTCCCCCTGGGACCATGACTTGGAGGAGTGGGTCATCTGCTAAATGAAACATGGGGACATCCTGCTCCACACGCATACCAACACACACGCTGACACATACAGTATTACATGTACATGCTGACACACACACAACCTGGATCACCCTCTGTCCTTTCCACTTCAGGCTCCTTGACATACAGCTATGATGAAATCACACTATTGGAATGAGAGAGTATCAATTTGGGAGGCAGTGAGATTAACTATGTTTGGGGATCACCACCTGCGGTTTGTGTAAAAATAACCCAGTCACGGAGCATAGCTCCAAACTGTGTCTTAATGAATAAACAAGACTGGGGTGGCAGCAGGAAACAGCATCCCCTCCCTCCCTCCTTTACTCCATCTCTCCCTCCTTCCTTGGCTCCATCTCTCCCTCCTTCCTTGGCTCCATCTCTCCCTCCTTCCTTGGCTCCATCTCTCCCACACATAAGACAGCCAGCCCACTCTGGTGGAATCACCACACACAGACCTCCTTTATGACTCACACGGATGGGGAAGTCTTATGTCAATGGTCTTTATACCTCTCTAAGGAGGGATAACATACGTGTAGACCTACAGTACACTCTGTCTGCAATATTGACGTCTGGTACCGATGAGGCACATGATGGACGTATGACCATTTCCTGGTGGTTTACTCTTAAGTCACTTACACCACATGACCCAGTGCTAATTCAATGGAATGAGGAGAAAACCGGCAGAAACGTCCAAGAGTGTACTGAGGGAACATGGGAGAGGGAGGGAGGGAGGAGCCTCCAGCACACTATGTTCCCTACTCATACTGTGTTTCTGCTTCCTTATTCCCTCCCTCACCAAGTTATATATTACCTGCTATCTCATCCACCATGGATTGAGATAAATCACACCATATATTACCATCATTATTAAGTGGTGATGACATGCAGAATTACAATAGGCAGCCTGTAAGATATCTACGGGTCTCAATATATTTTCTAAGAGAACTATGACAAAGCCCTTAACTGTAAGAATCTAACCTTGAGCAGACAAGGACACTGGACATGGGGATAATATGAAATGAATCTGACCGAGGGGAGAAAGGGAAGAAGGGAGGAGAAAAGTGGAAGGCGATGAATGATCCACTGTCCCCTCTGACCACTCTCTCTCCATTGACCTCTATGAGGCCAAGCCAGGACAGTCACAAGGGCCCTTAAGGCAGGAGGGTTGGCCACCACGCTTGTGACTTGTTTAAACTAACGTTGCCATCCCATATGTGATTTCTATGTTTGTGTGCACGTGAAGTGACTTTGTACACGTGAAGTGACTTTGTACACTGGAGATATCATGAGATAATCTGAGAACCTGAAGCCTCATAAGTGAGGAGTGATATTTCGTTGAAAGAGCCCACCTGTGATTTAAGATGGGAGAGTACACTGGGAGACATAACCGATTCTTTATGCCAGAGATTCAAGGTACTGTAGTAGTTCTTACCTGAGGATTGTCTTCCATGATGCCCCGTATCTTCTCCACCACGTCGATGCGGCGGTGGCGGTGCAGAGCGTTGATGAGCTTGGCCAGGTTAGCGTCCCCGTCGCGGATGGTCCAGTGTTGCAGGGCAGCGTACGCCCGCTCGTGGTCCGACTGGTAGCCATTGGAGAAGGCTGCCACCTCGCGCTCTGTGGCATTGGCCAGGGACTGGTAGATGTCGATCCACTGGCTGCCAATCTGAGCTGCCACCAACTTCAGGATGTCCACACCTGGGTAAAGAGAGGAGAGGACGGGTTATTGTTATGCCATGTCTGGAATGGACTAGCGCCATGGATTGACAACGGAAGTCACTCACTAATTCACATGGATCATTTGTTGATCATTAGACATTGTATGATAATTTACCCCTTTGAAGTCACATTAAAAGAGCATGCAATTAGATTACTTGATTTCTCCTTAATTGTAAGGTCAGAACAGTTCAACGCAACAGCCAACTGAAGACTTACATTGTTAATAAGTTAGAACAAAATAATTGTGTCATCTTCAACCACACTAGGCCCTTGTTCCTTTCTTCCGAAATGCTATAAAAAAAATGTATCTAACATTTTTGTTGTAGAAATGTTGAGAATAAGTGTGTATGTGTGTGTGCACGTGCATGTGCGTGTTTGCACTTTTAATTGTGTTACATAAGGGGTTATGACCTCTCAGTTACCATAAGCCTAAGGTCTCAGTTAGAAGGTAAACAGAACAGAACAGGAATCCACACTCTGAAAGCGATCTCTCACCCGAGCGTTGCCTCAGCAGATGCATCTGAAGTTCAACACTACCCTCCACCTCTGCACACCCCAGAACTGATAGTCCGTCTGTCCCCTTTGCACACCCTGTCCAGACAGACTAAAGTGTGACCCCATCCCAAGACACTGGCAGCTCATAAAACTGAATTGGTCTCAACCAGTTGGAGGAAGTGTTATTTTCAGTATGTGAAGACAACTTACTGCTGGGCTCAATAACCATTGAGGGTCCGCCTGCCTGTACTCCTGTCCGGCCTTTTGTGCTTTAAAATGAAGAACCCTTTTTTGTTCCAGGTAGAACCCTTTTGGTTCCAGGTGCTGAAACAAAGGCTTCCCTCTGCTGTTCATAGCAGCTAGATGATATACAATGCATTTTTACTGATGATTGTGTTATGTAGGCTATGTGACAGGTTTGAGAAAATGCTAACTCGCTGGTTTTCATGTAAGTATATGAATACTAAGCGGAGTTCTCACCACAGCCTTGCTGAAGCTATAGGATCTTATCTGAAGGATATCATACACCACACCCTCACTGGCTGTTTCCAGTCACACTTCTGAGGGACACAGAAGAACATGTTGACTTGCATATACAGTAGCCTACAATTATAGAAATATGTCTGGGGGAAACATTTTAAAAGCAGGAAATTTACCAGACGTGAATAGCCTAACTCATTTATATTCAGACTGCCAGGCAGACATATAACATCACTAGGTGTTATAACTTCACTCAGACAAAACATAACATGTTCGCTTCAAAACAGGTGCTGAAAAAACCCATGTCTGCACTAAAGTTGTCCTGCCCGGAAGGTCACAGTCATGCAAAGAAATGACTTTGTGTTGAAAGATGAGACCGACAAACCCTATACCTAGAAGCCTCGCGTGACAGTCACTTTCAGTTCCTACTTTAAGGGAAATTATTTTAAGAAAGTGACAGAGCTAGGTTAGGAAGAAATTCCCTCTGTTTCAGTGGGATATAATAGATTACCTACATAAATCCTGATACTTCAGTATGCTAGTGGATTACCTACATAATTCCTGATGCTTCAGTATGCTAGTGGATGACCTACATAAATCCTGATTATTCAGTATGCTAGTGGTTGACCTACATAAGTCCTGATGCTTCAGTGTGCTAGTGGATGACCTACATAAATCCTGATTATTCAGTATGCTAGTGGTTGACCTACATAAGTCCTAATGCTTCAGTATGCTAGTGGATGCGTACAGCAGTGCTATGTCAGCTTCTCAGTCATATGAACTCAGTGGTGGCAGATTGCATACAAACAAACTACAGAATGCCTGACCTAAAATGGCTGGATTACTTAGATTACTACAAATATAATCTGTTTTTTAGATGTAAAACATAGTTTGAGTTCTCACAGTGATGATGGTACATATATATGAAGCAACAATCTAATGTTGCCTGCAGGGCAGAGAAAGATAGCTACTGTATGTCAGATATGTAAGGTAAAGGCGTCAGCATGCTACCCAGCCGAAACGGACGAGTTTGTGAATACATTATGATGACATTTTGTGACGTTTTTGTTTGTTTTGGACTTCGGTAAGGTTTTTTTTTCAGCTGTTCGGGGCACACAAAATAATTGCTCAAGGCAAGGCGAAATTGTTAGCTGAAGTCTACGCCTCATCGTCGGTGATTGGTCAACAGTAGAGATTCTTCAATAAAGTCTTTGTTGTCATTCAACGAGAGACTTTTTCATGCACATTTATTCATTGAGAAATAATGCAGTAAACATGTCAAATTTTGCGGCTAAGCTCTCTTCTGCAAAAACATTTAAAAAATTATGACAAAATTCTTGAGTTATCTAATTCTGACTATTTTGAGGAAGTGTATACTGGCTACGGCGTCTCAAAATGGAAAAACAGTACTATTGCCGTTTTTTTCAAATTTTTCAAGTTAAGGTCTTTTAAGGGAGTGTGTGCGACCACACTTGTTCGGTTCGGCTAGGCGCCAGCAGAACTGAAGCCTGCTGACGCCTTTATTCAACAGGTTACTCAGCGAGTATCAAAATACCAGTGGCGTGTATTCATGGATGCCAAGGAAAGCCAGGCTTCCCCAAAAATAGTACCCCCAAAAAAGAATAATAACTTAAAATAATGTATCTTTCTTCTCTCTGTGTTTCATAATATTCCTTCAATTCACAAGAGGCTGAAGGTATCTCACAAGAGAAATGATCAGAGCGAGCGATACAGCGCCCCTCTGTCTCTCTACAAGTAGGCCATCTATCTGATACTGTCTGGTCCAAACGAGTATGACATTGTTGCCGCCCGTAGCATTGAAGGCAAGGGAAGCCAGCGAGCATTTGGCATTTGGCCTTGACAAAAATAATTATAAAAAATGTGCCCATCAGCATTTAGATAAACTCAGCGAGCTCAAAGGTGAATGGTCCTGGTGGAGAAAAAAAAAGTGTAAAAAAAGGGAAGCCAGATTGGATTTACCTTCTCTCCTATCAAATTGCTTTGAAAGCATAATTCATTAACTGAAACAACTTGAATTGTTGCATCTCGTTGGGTTGTTGTCCTCCGGTGGCTAGCTAGCTAGCTAAAATGTTCCCTTTCCTAAATTAGCCATGTATGGAGACAAGAATTTGGACTTGTGGTTTTACTTAATTCTCCGTACTGACCAATGGTTATAATGGCGATTCTGATCCAACCACATTGCTGTGCCCCTGGTCTGAGAGAATGGAAGTTCAATATGTACAGTAGTTAGATGTAGAAGGCCAATGTTAACTAGCTAACAATACCCATGAACGGAAGTTAGGCAAGCAAGCAAGCATTTTAGCCAACCTAGGGCAACAAAAAATATAAGTGTGTACTGTATGACAGTGTGATAGACCGTCAACATGAAAGAGAGGAGGTTGGCATTGCCGTTTCTCTACAAGTAGGGTGAGTCAACATGTTTTTCTAGAGAAGATTTGATGATGTTGAAATGTTGAAGTTAAAATGATGCTGGAATAGTGGAGGCAGCTCCTGTGTTCTTCACGACTTGCGGTAACTCTCTAGAGGTTCTAAATCAATAGTTTTTTTGTGGTCTGAAACCATGCTGTAGGTCATGTAACTGTCTGTTACATGCAATATGCGTTGTGGAGGTTTCTATCTGGTTTTGTGATAAAACAAAGGTCTGGTTGAATTTATTCTGCCACTGTCTTCTTATTGTCTCTGCCTTTATGACTATATATCACGTTCGCAATGCATATATCACAAACAATGCGATTATCACTACACATACAGTGTAAGTTTTAATATGGCTTGGCTTCCCCAGTGATTTTACCCACGCACCGCTACTGCACAACACAAACATATTGTCACATAGTCTGCATCCATTTCAAGAAGAGGACCTGACGGTTATCCAGTACCAAAGACTATTATGGGAAGTGGTGGTGCTGTAATATTTCCATTAGAAAACTCCATTGAGACAGCAAACCAGGCACAGCAGGTCTGAGCTGAGTGAGTTTGTCCCCCTCCAGTCCTGATTGTCGCTGGTGACAAAGTAAGCATGTCATTGTCATGGAAGAGACAATGTGGTCACATAAGACCAGCTTGTTGCTTAGTTACTTTTATTGTTTCAATCTCTTGACTGCCTAGCACAGTGATGTCTTGCTCAGTTTTGATAATTCTGCGGAAAAATGTTGCTGTCATTCAAAGAACATTAAACAACACAACATGAACGTAAGGTACCATAATCAAATCAGTCTGCATAAAATGTTTTATAATAAGACAAAATCCAGGAAGGAAATAACTCAATGATAGGGAGATCTGTAAAATGTCCCTATCAAATTCCCCTGATTTCTGAGGCACGTAAAAAAAAAGCAATAGAGCCCACACAGCAAGCGCAACCACCTCACCACCACCCAGCCCTAGCCACAGCCCAGGTCCTACCCCTGCTGCCTGTCCATGTGGCCTGGCCCACCCTGGAGCTGAGCAGCACGGCCTCCTGGGTACTTACGTTCGTAAACAGCAGGCCCACAGGGGGGATTCTTTTCATCTGCACTACATACATCCTGGTTGCCCTTCACGCCACTTTCTGGACTCGTATGAAATAATGAGCTATTTGTATGATCTTAGCTACCTTCGTCTTTATATACAGTATGTTTCCCATTCCACTGTTTAGTGGGCCTTTTTAACTACTCTAGTAAATAGACATTAAAGCCTTCAGGGTAGCCAATTACACACCTTGGACGAATTAAGAAACTGTTTTGTGCTCTAGAGGGTAAATAGCTGTGTAATCACACACACACACACACACACACACACACGGTCTGAATGTAAAACTCGGCATCTACTTGATAAACATTCTAGAATCCTTTTTAAAGAACATGGCGTAAATTCACTTGTTGTTTGAAGTTTCAAACGCAATTAAATTCTCTTTTTTGGAACTGAATGTAGATAAACAACGCAGTAAAAAATACGATTATTTGTGTATCTGATCTGGACATGTATATAAAAATATTACTACTCTACTATTTTGAGACAACAGTAAAGAAAAGGTTGTGAAACATTTTTATCAGTATGTGAAACAGTTTATCATTGAGGACATCCCTTGAGGAATCAATTGTTAATGAAAAAAGAACAGTCAGATTGCTCTCTCAAAAACTTTCAAAGGCTATTTTCATGAGTAACAAAAAAGGGAAGCTGAAGACCGGTACAATGTGCTAAGATCTTAATTTCACACTGTGGGAGCCCTGACCACCAACACCCTCAGTGACAGATAACTTTGAAAGCCGCATCCCCCCCCAACCCATCGCCCCCCCCCCCCCAGCCGTCCCTCCACCCTTTCCCGGGGGGCATGTGTCTGTCGAATGATAAAGTTGAGCTTCTCTCCAACCACAGAGAACTGGAATAATCTGGTTTGAACTGAACTGCACTGGGTTAGAGCTCTCCCTCTCTCTCGTTTACAAGCGGATGGTTATCTGAGGCTGACATCAGGCTGCGGCTCTCCTCCTGCCTGCCTGCCTGCTGCGGTACTGGGGTTTCACTTCTGTAACCTAGCAGCCCCATGCGGCCTCCCCAGCTCCCATGGCTACAGACAACCAGACACATCAGAGAGAGAGAGAGAGAGAGCGAGAGAGAGAGGGGGGGGGGGGGGTGGAAGAGTGAGAGAGAGAGAGAGAGAGAGACAGAGAGAGAGAGAGAGAGAGAGAGTGAGAGAGAGAGAGAGAGAGAGAGAGAGAGTGAGAGAGAGAGAGAGGGGGGGGGGTGGGGGGTGTAAAGATAGAGGAAGTATGGCATGAGAGGTGGGGATAAAGAGAGAAGTAGAGAAAGAAAGTGAGAAAACAGAGGAAGGGAGAGAGGTAGAGAAAGGGAGACGCGTATGGGGAGGTGGCAGTTACAGTCTGTTGCAGGCCATGCCATACTGTTCTGCTATGTGTCATGTTCTCTGGGGCAGAATGGATTGGATTTAGATTTCTCCACTGGTGCTATAACAGATTTACAGATGGTCGGTCTTCTCGGCCGAGAGTCTCTCCAATATCTCTTTGTACCAAAAATGTATTTGTTTGTATGTTTTCTATATGCGGCTATATATATATAAAAAGACTTCTTTCTGTAAACCTTGAGAGGTCAAATAAAGCGTCCACTCACCCTGTCCGCTGGAGTAGTAGATCCACTTCTCCTTGGTCTGTGTCGGGGGGCAGGTCTTCTTCTGGATGGCTTTCTCAATGATGCTGCTGGGGTCCTGGACTGGCCCCTTCTTCAGCACTCTGGAGCTCCTCTTCACACTGCACACCACGATCACCACCAGCACCAGCAGCAGCAGCAGAACGATCATCCAGGGCAGGTGCTCGTTGATGTCAAAATGCGTATGAGTGCTGGGCCTGGGGGAGCCCCTCCGCGTGGGCCTGTACCCTGATCTTTTCACACCCTGACCCACCCCTACCTCCGCTCCGTCCTCCACACCATCCATGGCCCGCTTGTTGGCTGCCGGGTGGGTGCGGTTGTGCTTACTTGGCACAGAGTGCCTGCGGTTTGGCGGAGTCTGTGTGGGGTCCTGGGCTCCAGGCGTAGCGACCAGGTTCAGTACCTCTCCATCATCTTCGGGGCTGGCCTCGGAGGAGCCTGCTGGGGTGGAGTCCTGGCTGTTGCTGGAGCTGGGTAGAGTCCCAGTGGCAGTCAGTAAGAGCTCTAAGACCTCAGCACCTGCTGTCAAGCTGAAGGTGCCTAACCCACAGAGAAACACAACCACAAATAGAAAGGGAAAGAGAGAACGAGGGAGGAGAGAGAGAGTGATAAAGGGGGAGGGAGATGCTGAGAAAGACAATCAAATTTTGTCCAAATTGTACAACTTTAATCCCACAGGCAATCTTCTGGACAGCCGAGGAAGGGAAGGGCCCCGCCCTGGCCAGACCCCAGCTGTGCTCTCCATTCTAATCTGACACAAAAAAAGCACTAGATTGCTCCTTCTACAGCCACCGCATTCATACAGTACTCTACTAAAGATGGAGTGAATCCCATTACAGTTCCAGTCTCAGTTCCAGGGGATGGATGGGACATTGAATTTGAGTTGAAAAGAGGTCAAGTAAATATTCTTGAACACATTCATGTCACTGTTAGTCAATTGAGATTGAACTAGATTGAACTGAAATTGACCCTGATAGATTACTATTGCTCCATAACAAAACATGCAGGCACAAACGTGGAAGCCACACTGCCTCTATAGGCAAGTGTAAAAACAAAAACAGCCAATAAATAGGGAAGTTGTGTTTACCTCCACTGAACCAGAACCAATATACTGGAAAAACTCCCTTATCCTGTGCTGGAATATCCCTGTCTACCACTACAGTACTAAACAGATTAGCATTTCATAATGGTATTTTATAGGGGAATGCTTTTGGGAATGGAACCTGGATCATTGGTAATCCCTGGGATCCTTTTAACAGTGCACTGGTAATCCAGAAGCAAGCTCTGTCACCGGCATCTCCATCTCAACTACACTGATTTCAGTTCCTCACTGCATGGGGACACAGCGTCCTGTTCAGAATAACAGCCATGTTGTTTAGGAACACACGCCTGTTCTACAGTCTGGGCTTCCCCTAGAGTTTCTACATGAGGATCACAACCCCCTTGAGGCGATGTCTATGGTGATACTCAACTGAAACACATAGCAAAATAGCCTGGGAGGCGGAGCAACAGATGTAAAGTAGCTGAGGGAGTCAGGTCCACTGTCCCAGGGCACTGCCTTACCTTTGTGTACTGGGCCAGCTGAGGAGGAGGAAGAGGAGGGCTCCTGGACGAAGGCAGACTGTGCAGGTCCCAGGAGGGTGGGGGAGGTGGGAGAAGAAGGTCCACAGATGTTGTCTGTCTCTCTGGTGCCCGCTGCCAGTAGGGGCAGACCCCGGGCCAGGCAGTCTGTGTGTGTCTTGCACCTCAATACATTGGATACCTCTGAGAAGCTCCCTCGTGCACATGCCTTACAGCTCACATCCTCCACCTCGCTGCCCCTCTTCTTCACCGCTGAGCCCACAGGGCACAGGGAGTGGGGAGTGCAGGTGTCCCCTTGGGTGAAGGTTTTCGGAGGGCAGGTGCAGACCCTGTCCAAGATGGCTGTGCAGGGGACCTTCTCAACGAGGGGCGCGCGGCAGGGCCTCCTGCAGCGGTGGCATTGCTGAACCCCGTTCTCTCCGCGCGTGAATGTACCCTTGCCGCAGCGGCTGCACTCCCTCACGTTGGTCTGGGTGCAGTGCTTGGACACGAAGGTTCCCGCGGGGCACTTGTCACAGACCAGCTGACTGCCCGTGCTGGGGTCTGTGTGGTAGTAGTGGCGTGCAGACAGAGCCACTATCTCAGTGCCAGGGCTGGTTGTCAGAGGCTGGCTGGAGGCCTCACCAACCACACTGTACAGTAGCTGAGAACAGAAAGAAATGACAACAGAGACGGTGTTGAGCTTAGACAATGTACTGCAGAAAAGATGACAACACATAGAGTTGCAGTTAGAGACCCAGGCCTCAGCTCATTTACCAAATAAATGGATGTGTGAAAACAACCACAGCTAAGGCAAAGTCACCGCTAGAAACTCCCAAACTGGCAATAGTTAAAGGATAGTGAGTCAGAAACATTTGCAGTGAGTCAACATTACAGGACACATTCTTATCCGTAATGCTAAGCCACATACTGGCTTTGCCACTTACTGTAATATGACAGAAGCTAGGCCATGGGTCATGCTCTAACAAAAACATCACTATGGAATACTCTGAGTCGATATTCACGTAATAATAAGGAATTCCACTCGACCACGCCCACAAATTGGGCAAAACAAAACATTATTTCCCATTGACCCCCAACGTAAAAGAACCAATTACGTTGTTGATGTTTTGTTATACAGAACTAACAAATAACAATAACAGCTGCTGTGTTGTTCAATGTACATGTAACCAGGGCAACAACCCCCACCTACGGTTCACAATGCTCCCATGTAGGGTAATCAGAACCGCAAGAAGAGCCCTGTGGCTTCAGGCTATTTCGCGTGGGAGAGTGGGTAATTTGGGGACCCGGTGTCGAAGTAGCTATGTGTGTGGAAAACATTTCATCGTTTGGTAGCTAGCTAGCACTCACTCACGTGGCTGCTAGCACCGTCATGTAAAGGGGCATGAGGGAAGCCCTACAATATTACGTTTTTCTATGCAGTGAGAATCAAATGTTCTGTTGATGTGTGATGACCTTCTGTTTGACTTTCGCTGACGGGCATTCTTTCAGGACCAGTAAACGCTGCCATTCTGAAGTGATTATGGCTTGAATGTGTTCCATGGCAGTGAAATGTCATCTGCATCCACAACAGCCCTCCTCCACTCCTTTTACTGCATTTACAGTACATCCAGTCTAGCCCTAATGCAGGTCATACAGTTCCTTCTAATGGCAGCCTGCATGTTTTATTTCCTCTCTTAAATGTGGAGCTGGCTGGGATGTGGCTCTTTTTTTCCAAGTTCTTTGGCCAGGGTGCCAACTTGTCACAGAAATATGATGTTGAAGGCAATAACTGCCGATATGCAGGGAGAGCAAGACGAGCTTCATCATCACTTTCTGTACATGCAGGGTCCTATTAAAAGTTGGGAGGCAAATCCAGAGTGCTTTTAATGGTTTACACACTGCAGTAGACCTCACAGAGAAACGAGAATGCCCTAATTCAGGCGTTTTCAAAGTCTGAGAGAGTGGGCCTCCCTTCAGAAACAACAATCTGTTGCGTAATTGCGCCTAACCATGGGTGCATTCCTCTGCCCAGGCGTTGCTGACACATGCCAGATTTTACAACTCCTGGATAGGTAATTTACGTATCAGCTAACCACATCAAGGTTACGTTCCCTTGCTCAGACATTGCATAAATTGACCAATGGTTGCGTGCCACGACATTGACTGTGCGGTTGGGCACCAGATTGCTATAACATTTGTTGTGTTTAGCAGCTGATATGTAAAATACCTATCCAGGCGTTGTATGATCTGGCATGTGTCAGCAATGCCTGGGCAGAGCAACACGCCCCATATGTTATAGCAATCTGGTGCCCGACGGCACTGTCGATGATGTGACATGCAACCATTGGTTGATGCATGCAACGTCTGAGCAAGGGGAACACAACCACCTCTACAAACTCTGGATTTGAAGTTAGGCACTGGAGGAGACAGTCATCAAATTCTGCTGATGACTGGACAAATTCCCCTCTACAGATTCCCCTCTCTTCACCTAAGGGATCAGTCCACTTCCCAGGACAGTAATACTGGTCCCAGTATTGAATCTTATTAGTTTCATTCGGTTATGTAAAATCATCATGTGCAAATTGACCCCTTGAGAAGGAAAGCACATTTGAAGATTAGGGGTAATTAAGGGCAACATCATTACTCAAACCCCATAGTTTTTTGCCGACACACTCTCCCTGTCGATGATACGTCAAGAGGAACAAAATGTTCCAGCGCCAGCCACGTCACATATTTACTCATTAATATTCAACATGTGACACACCGCAGGGACATTGGTTTGGTGGCCTGAACAGCACAGATATTGACGGTTTGTGGCGTGAATGAATGAGTGTGTACGTGTGTATGTGTGTGTGTGTGCGTGAGAGAGAGAGAGAGAGAAAGTGCGAGGAGAGTGAGTGAATGTCCCTCCCGTCTACCTCAGATAAGAGAGCAGGCTCGTGTCACTGCATCTCCTGTTTGAAAAAAAAAAACGCATTGCTGGCATCCTGTCAGGAGGCTGCTACTGTCAGAAAGAGCCTGCCCATCAACCCCACACTACACCGCCTGGGAGTGGCCATGAATCCCTGATAACTACCTCTGTTCCTGTGAATCTACCTCAAGCCTCTTCAGCATGCTATCCTGCTATGCAGGATACAAAGAGAAGGGGGATAAATACTGTAGTATAATCTGGTTTGTAGATATTCAATAGTATCCTCTAAATCCAAAACATTTGATACATGATGAATGTGTATAGTCTACACATCTGTTGATAGGACATTATTAATAGTGAAGGGAAATACTTCAACCATAGCAGGACTACTTCTATGACTCATATGTATAGAGCTGAGCCCCAGGAGGTTAGTGGTAGTGATATCAGGATGCTCCCTCCCTGGCTGGAGGACAGAGGGAAGAGAGGAGAGGAAAGGATGGGCCAGCCCGTTTATGCCGTGTCACTGCAGTGCTGCTGCTGCTGGTTGCGGGGCTGGTTCCTGGAGAGACAGCCAGACTCAGCAAAATCTGCACTGCTTGCCGGAACACTCTGTAATTCAACCTCCAGCCGCCCCAAGACACACACAACCCCTTTGTACAGGGCCTCTTTGCACATCATGCACCCAACGGTAACACAAAGAAAACGTTCGAGCATTTGGCCAATGGTTTTCAATGAGCATGGTTCAGTGACATGTTGAACACTCGTTCGGTTTCAACACTTTCTCATCCATACTGTGAGAGGATGGGGAGAGCCATCGCCACCTTTTCTGCAATGAGACGTGTGACAAGATGGCACCCACAGTCACTAAGTATACTGTCAGTTATGTGCCTAAGGTCTAGGGGTCGAGTGCACATGATGAAAGTCCCTGTGAGTGTGAGTGTGTGTCTGTGCGTGCATGTGCATGTGAGTGTGCATGTGCCTGTCCATGTTAGCTAACACCTCAAAGTTAGGCCGACTACATAGCAGCACACAAAGGGCAAGTGAAACCTTCCATCAGAAATCTGAAACGGGAAATGAACAGACACACTGCCATTTGGCAGGTGTATTATTATAATTTTTAAAAATGTCCTGACATTATCTTAAAATAACCGCACATACAATACATACATGTGCTGCAACATGCTGCATTCCATTGTTGTTGTCAGAGCCTCTGATATCATCCACAACATCCAGCTCACAGCCTAACTGTGTTGTTGTACATGGAAAATAACAGTGCAAAAGTAACTGTGTGTGTCTTGAACAACATTGAGCTTTCCATTAGCCATTACAGCACCAGATAACACACAACCAAACCAGCACCTGTTGCAACATCATCATGTAACTAAAAGGAGAGGAAAAGTGAGTCTGTTTGGATGCAGTCATGCCTCATTTATCACTGACAAAAGCCAGTGGAGCCTCCTCCTTCATGGGTTAGTGAAGAATATTCTTGCTAATGTCACAATGTACTGCCAACAACACAAATACAATCAACTAGTGGACCTCGCCTGAGAGAAGATACACAGAGGGGCCCAAACACAGAACTGCCTGACATGAATTACATTTTTTGAATGGAAAATATAATTTTGTTCTAATATCTGTTCCATGGTGATGCTAGGAGATAAGGACGCCCCATTTACTGCTTAAATGATAATCATTGACTATAGTGGATGATGGACTGCTGTATCTGTAATGTAGGTTAGATACCAACGTACTGTCAGGATTTAATACAAAAAAAAAAGTTAAACTTGTATAAATTGGCAATAAAACATGGTAGGTTCTCTCTGGCTGATCAGTTGGTATAGCACTCATATTAATATTGCCCTGCACTGTATGCTCTGAAGAGGCCATTTTGAAGTGTCAATAAGACAAAAATACATGGATCTATGTATAAATGAGAACATTACTTAAATAGAAGTGTTCAACTGGATGGAGGCAGGGTGGGTCAACATCCACTACAGCATTTCAAATGCAGTCAATGTTTCCCATGTTTTTCTCCAGCATGGAGAAAACAAAGCCTGAAGTCTTTGTATGTGAACCTGACATCTTTTTGGGGGATGTTTTCAGTACATATATGACCTCATAGGGATAGAGTCCCATAAAAGCTGTTTGAATAAAGGGCTTCTTAAGATTATATTATGTATCATTAATATTTAGCTAATAACAAGTAATGATTCCCATTTGCAGGTAGCCTGCAATATGATGAAAATTAGTGTCATTCTCATGGAGCAAACAATAGACTCAGTCTTTTTATTTTTAACTCTTTGTCCCTCCATTCTGTTCTGACAATATATATTTTAATTTGTTTTAATATATATATATAGATATATATAGATATAGATATATATATAGATGTAGTAGCCTATTATACAATATTACCTGTACAATGCGTGAACTATAGGATAATTAAAGTTAACGATATATTCATTTGACTAATTGCACATACCGACAAGTTTAAATCGGGACAAAAGCAAAAATAGGCGCTGTCTCTTTAAATCGAGAACCTGCTTGGGTTCTCGATTTATAATAAGAATAAAATGATAGACAAAGGTGCCTTGTACTTACCGCCACAGACATACAGAGCACTGACATTTTCCAGTTCTGAGCAAATGTTTGGCTACTTCTCATCGCACAGGGTGGTACATCATCGCTGCAGCAGCAGGGCACATATTCTAGAAACACTACTGGCTATAAAGCAACAATGACAATGTACTGCTGGTGTTCCTTCAACCGGCAGTTTTTTATAGTCTGTGTGTCGAGGGTGGACTAGCTTCAGATAGTATGGGATGAGAGATTGGTTCTGGAAGAATGGTATAATTCCCATAGCGATAATGGATAAGAAACTGAAATTCTGCCTCCTTTGGTCCAGGTTCTTGTGCGGTCTATGCAGCAAAGACAGGGCGATGACTGAATGGGGCGGGTACTGGCGACAGACGTCACCAGCGAAACTCGGCACTGGCTCTCCCAAACCAAACGCAGTTGACTCGGTTTCCAGGAAGAAATTCCATTTACAGTTTGAGACAGGTGAAAATACAGTATGTTGACTTTATATGTCCGGTGTCCTTTACTTTAAAATACACCAGGACGAGAAATAACTCTGAGGTTCAAACTGAGGTTACATTTCATGTTGATGAAGCTATATAGATTATAGATAATACAATGGACAAATATTGACTGATCTAGCCTATGCTAACTAGCATTAGCACAATGACTGGATGAGAATGGTAACGGATGTAATACCATAGACGTCCAGTCATTATGTTAATGATAGTTAGCAACTTCAAACTGCATGCAGAGACATAGAAATGGTATCCACAAATTCATCTGACTCTGGGGAAGTAAATGAAGGGTTCATTGCCAAAATCCCAAAGTATACCTTTAAACATGTACAATGGGCTTTACATATACATTTTAGTTATTTAGCAGACACTCTTATCTAGAGCAATTTACAGTTATTGCATACATTTTCATACTTGTCCCCCGTGGGAATCAAACCCACAACCCTGGCATTTCAAGCACCATGCTCTACCGTCTGAGCTAGACGGGACCAAAGGTCAATTGTAATCATGTGGTTTTCCTATGTTTTATATACTGTATATTTCCACACTGAGGTTGGAATAATGCTGTGAAATTGTGAAAATTATGATAATGCCCTTTTAGTGTAAGAGCTGTTTGAAAAGACCGCCTGAAATTTCAGACTGTTTTGATGGGATGGAGTTTTGGCCTGCCTGATGACATCACCAGGCGGAAATTAGTTAATAGACCAGTAAGAAAGAGTTCCAAACCTCTCTGCCAATAACAGCTAGTTTTCCATTTTCACCTCCCTACTCAGACCACCCCAATGCTTGATAAATTGCTCTTTGCTAAGATGCTATTTCTGTTCATTTTAATTGAAAACACAGTAAGGTACTTAATTGTTACACAGAAATTATTGGAAAATGAGTTAAAAACACCTCCATTGGACCTTTAACTCTGCCATACCATGGTCAATTTAAACTAGGCCAAAGCACATACAGTTTCCCTATGTTTTACTCCTCGCTCACAATGTCAATTAAGGGACAATTAGTCCATTGTCAAGCACAGGGATGGGATGTCAACCTATTTTAACATGCTGTTGTGTGATTTAAAAAAAAACTAAAAGATCCACTACCGAATGGTAGCCTTCACCCATACTTTCTGTTTTGTGATAGGGGATTTGTACATGTCACACAAACAGTGGGATTGGGTTCATATTGGCACAGTCATGTGGACTCTGCACATTTTAAGAATGTAAATTCTCTGTTTAATCCCCAAACCATTATTACCATGAGACTACACAGCTGAATGAGCGGTTCAATTCATATGTCAGTGGAAAAGCAATGGCCCAGGTCCAGCATCAGTGATGTAGGATATTGTGCTTTGCCTTCAGACAGTGACTCCAAATAGATCCAGCTGATAGAGGAGCACAACACTATGTCTGACGTGCACGTGGAGGGGGCGATAAAGGGATGAAATTGGAAAAAGCCCTCACATGCCACTATGTTTTCTGCTGGGGGGAATGAGTCTAAGTGGGATAGTGACTCAGTAGAAGGATAGAAAATGCAGATATAGTGCCAGAGACTGTCTGGGGATTCGCCTGCCTGTCTGTGTCTCCCTGGCCAACATTCCTGTGCACTCAAGCTGTGATTTAACCTTTATTTAACTGGGCAAGTCAGTTAAGAACACATTCTTATTTACAATGACAGCCTACACCTGCCAAACTCAGACAACTCTGGGGCAATTGTGCACTGCCATATGGGACTCCCAATCACATCCTGTTGTGATACAGTCTGTATTCAAACCAGGTTGTCTGTAGTGATGCCTCTAGCACTGAGATGCAGTGTCTTAGACCACTGCGCCACTTGGGGAGCCCAGATAATGTGACATTCAACATGGATATCCTTCCCTTCACCTTAGGGGCATCTCTGTTGCCCTCAGATTATATGTCACTAGATTGCCTTAAATAGAACCAGATATAGGAAGGTGAGAAGTGTCTCCAAGTTCTGTGCTCAAGTATAAAATAATGTTTTGGGGACTGCTGTGTGCTCAGTATCTGTTGAAATGTGACCAGGAAGTAGGGCAAATATCCAATGAAAAATGCTAGTTGGCAGGTTTTAACAGAGTCCGCTTAATTCACTCATCTGGTACATGTGGGATAAAAGGATGTCTGACATTCACTGGGGATTTAGGCTACACCAGAAGGGCATGGGATGTGGTTGAATCAACTGGTTGAATCAACGTTGTTTCCACATCATGTAAATTAGATTACGTTGAACCAATGTGGAATAGACATTGAACTGACGTCTGTGCCCAGTGGGTACTTTATATTAATAATATATTTCAGTCCGAGCCTTTTAAATATATAGTTTTTTATATTTGTTACTAATGTTTTAGAATTAAATGAACGTGTGACCTTGAGATGTCTTGAGAGAGAATGCACTTTTAGGAATATAAATGATAGGCTGATCTTTATCAACCTTATTGATATTGATAACATAATATATTAAACTATTTTACCATTTATCCAGTAGCTACAAAACAATTACACATTTTGAAATGCTTTATAGATAGGTAATATAGATTGCCTACTAATCTTAGAGGCAGTTCTATTCAGCATAGGTCTACTCCGCAATCAGTTCTTTCTCTGACCCTGTTCCACAAGCTAAGTGATGCACAAGGAACATTAAGTTGGACCTCTGCTGGTCATCTTGGTCTGTTACAACCTGACGAGTGGATGTGTCTTGACTGTCTTCTGAATAAAAAAAACTAACTTTATTTAGCATACTGTAACTGCTCTATCATCTACAATCAAACTCTGTGTATTCTGTGTTTATTTAAGTACTCTATTGTATTATCTTGTGTGATATGTTTTTAAAATAATTTGTGATAACAAGGCCTACTAAAGGCAAGGGAGAGTAGCCTAAGCTACGTCTAAAATTAGTGTGACATTTGCCTCATTTGGCGCAAGACACCAGACGTCGCATTCACATGCTAATCTGACCTAGGACATTCGTAAATTTCTGATTTTCCAACTGGTTGTAGTTTCATAGTTCCGACTTGGCAATTTAGATTATTGTTTGTTATTTTGTATGTCAAGGTTCGGCAATGTCCAATATTTTATCCAGTTTTATTCACCTTCTCAGTTTTGCACCTGAATCCTGCCTGACTCCTGATGCTTTGCACCCCCCTGACAAGACAGTATGGTCCACTATTTTACAATTAGCTTATATAAACTGAACAAAAATACACTGAACATGTAACACTTTCAAAGAGTTCATATAAAGAAATCAGTCATTTGAAATAAATGCATAAATCTATGTTTTTTGTTGGTCACAGATACCTTAAAACCTGTCAGTATCTGGCATGACCACCATTTTCCTCATACAGCGTGACACATCAACTTTGCATAGAGTTGATCAGGCTGTTGATTGTGGCCACTCCTCTCCAATTGCTGGATATTGACGGGAACTGGAACACGCTGTCATACACGTTGATCCAGAGCATCCCAAACATGTTCAACGTCGAGTATGCAGGCCATGGAAAAACTGGGACATTTTCAGCTTCCAGGAATTGTGTACAGATTCTTGTGACATGGGGTCGTGCATTATCATGCTGAAACATGAGGTGATGGCGGCGGATGCATTCTCACCTCAGGATCTCATCACGGTATCTCTGTGCATTCAAATTGCCATAGATAAAATGCAATTGTGTTCATTGTCCGTAGCTTATGCATGCCCATGCCATAACCCCACCACCACCATGGGGCACTCTGTTCACAACGTTGACATCAGAAAACCGCTCGCCGACACAACGCTATACACACTGTCTGTCATCTGCCCGGTACAGTTGAAACTGGGATTCATCCATGAAGAGCACACTTCTCCAGCATGCGAGTGGACATCGAAGGTGAGCATTTGAGCTTCCCTGAGACGACTTCTGACAGCAGAAATTCTTAGTTTGTGCAAACCCACAGTTTCATCAGCTGTCCCGGTGGCTGGTCTCAGACTATCCTGCAGATGAAGAAGCCAAATGTTGGGGTCCTGGGCTGGTGTGGTTACACGTGGTCTCCGGTTGTGAGGCCGGTTGAACATACTGCCAAATTATGTAAAACGACAGAGGCAGCTTATGGTAGAGAAATTAACATTCAATTCTCTGGCAACAACTCTGGTGGACATTCCTGCAGTCTGCATGCCAATTGCACCCTCTGTCAAAACTTAAGGCATCTGTGACATTGTGTTGTGTGACAAAACGGCACATTTTAGAGTGGCCTTTTATTGTCCCCAGCACAAGGTACACCTGTGTAATGGCCATGCTGTTTAATCAGCTTCTTGACATGTCACACCTGTCAGGTGGATGGATTATCTTGGCAAAGGAGAAATGCTCACTAACAGGGATGTGAAAACAATGTGTGTACAACTGTGAGAAATAAGCTTTTTGTGCATATGGAACATTTCTGGAATCTTTTATTTCAGCTCATGAAACATGGGATCAACACTTTACATGTTGCATTCATACTGTATTTGGGATTTTCAACACAAGGTGGCAGAACATCACACTAAGTGTCAATGTTCACAGATCAGAGAGATAGGCTACAGTATAAAAGCCACCAACCAGCAAATTAAAGTCCATCGTAATATGACATATATTCCCAGTATACAGTTTCAATATACAGTAACTGAAAATAGTTGTTACTTTGCTGCCATAGCAGTAATATTTTAGTGTGTGTATTTATTTGATTGAATTAACCATAAAACATACCAATAAGAGATCAAAGTGATGGTACTGAATCTTCATTCTCTGCTCTACTATTCAATAGATCTCTATTCCCCAGTGTGAGCGCGGCCCCCATGTTTAGCATTTCTGTGGTTAGCTTAATTTGAATAGAATTTGTGTTTACGCTGCTTTTTATAGGATGTTGATACTCTTCTTAAATGGACCCACTCAAGCGAATTTGCACACTGCACTTCCTTTCACAGTGACACTGAATGTAGTACAGATAGGCCGAACATGGGTGTCTCTGTTAAGAGGGGACAGGGGAGACAGGTGGGAGTCACTGGACCAACTCTACATTGAAATTCAGGACCAGGGATTTTTCCTGAGCACATGAACTGACCAGGAGAAACTTGGGCCCTAGTCATAGCCTATAACTAGTGATATGTTAGGTATGTAGATATTATAACAATTTGCTATACTATAGGTCCCCAACTTTTTCCTCGTCAGGTAATGTGGTCAGGAAAAAACCCAAGCCCTAATCACTAAATGGATATGTGGGTCATTCACAAGCTCAAATACTGAAAGCGTGGAATTACCATCATATTCGCTGGACCCTGGAGCGAGTCCAGGTCAGGGCTACCCCCGGAATCACTACAATATGATCAAGATAGGCTCCATGGTCCCATATTACCCCCATGGAACGATTGTGGTCTGATAAAGCCAAATGTTAAAGCTAATGTTCACCAGGAAACTAATGGTCACTGATGACGCTCAACACTGATTCAAGTGATGGACTTCTTTGATCCCCACTCCATTACACTGTTCATTCTCTCGGCTAATGAACGAATGGTAGTCCAACTTCCTCTCGCGGGACTCTCCTTTCTAAATATCGCGGAGTTTCCTGCAGTTCTGTATGTGTGTGGCAGGCGTAGTTTCAGGCAAGTCCAAGAAAGGTGGAGACTTTCGGGATAACTTCCTGCAAAAAAATAATCTTGCTATCATTAGCTACAGAGATAGGTTTGGTCGGCTATTCAAGCAAAGGCGAATGGCTTAACGGTGCGCTAAACTTGATTATCGGTAGTGAATTAGCAACAACAACAACAACAAAAAACACCTTGTCTTAGTAAATACACATACGGTTGCTAGCTTTCAAGCTGCTATATAACGCAAGCAACCGGATAGCAGATTCCAAACATCTGATAGCGAGACGGGCCTGGCTAAATAAAGGACAGTATGGGTGAGTATTTTCAGTGCGGGGTTTATTATTTCATCGTTATGCTTACCCGATGCTCCCCGCGTCAAATTGTCTTGCTTTAACCATTAAGACGGATGCATCGACATCATCATCATCAACCGTGACTGGATTTGGAGTAACGTTATGCTCCTTGTGAGATGGATACATCCACGAACGTTGCATCAGTTAGCTAGTTACAAGAAGTTAGCTACCATCAAGACGGGATCATGTCAACTAGCTATGTAACGTTACCTAGTTTCCATGCTGTCATTACCTGCATCTCGCTAGCAAGTTAACTCAGTGATCTAACTATATAGCTGGCGCTAACTAGGCATTTCCATTGGCATGTTCTTGCGTCAGAAGTAATAGTGGCTGCTGTATGCATGTACAGTAGTTAGCTAGCAGGAAACTAATAATGTCAATGTTTTAATAGCTCCAGTGTGAAAAAAGCAAATGGCATGCCATCTTCTCCACCCTCGCTTTGGTACTTGTGTGTTTGCTTAGCTACAAGGGTTGTGCTGTGAGACCTAAGAAGCAACATTACTCTCCTGATACATGTTCTTTTTGTAAAGCTATGTTTGCCATCGCATAGCTTTCTTGCAATTAGTATTGTGCCAAATAGGTTTGCCACATTTTCCTTGACTTTCGACAGTCTCAGTTCCACACCCGAAGTATGGAGGGGATGATCTTGACACCCTGAAAGTGTGAATCTGCATTTCATGAAGCCAGTTAGCTGGAAGCGTAGTGTTGCATGTGTGACATTCAGTGTGAAGTTGTGAAACACAACGCAATGTTAAGGTTAAGCCTTATTTTGTAAACATGCTGTACACATGGCAAGTTGGTGTCTTCGGTTTATTATTTGGCTGTCTTTTCTTATAGAGGTTCAGTGATTAACTGGCTTTGCAGTAGCTGATATGTTTCAACATGTCAGAGAAGTTGTGAGCCCCTCCTAACATACTCTCTCTGTGACTTGCGATCCATCTTGCCATCACACTGCAGATGTGCAAACTATGAGGGTTGTCTTAAAGGGTAGTTAGCATAAACATAACTACAGTTTCATTGCAAATTTACACCTCACTTTATTTTTTCGAGTTATTACATAAAACTGAACAGAATACCAAAGAATGCGGACGTAATGTCCGAAAAAAACGTTTGCATGGTGTGACGCAATATGGAGGTCCCGGCAAGCCAGCCTATTCCTTATAATGTAAACTCCAACAAAAATAACTTCACGTATAACTTAAAATTGAACCAAATCGATTGTACTCATGACTACTAGTTTCAATAAAAATGTTCAGGCAACTTACAAGCAAATACGTTATGAATTTATAGTTACAAATCAGCTTGCAAGGTTTCTAGCCTGCTATAACGTCTCATTTCACCTCTTTGCTGCTGTCGTTGCAATGCCTCGATGAACTTCCAAATGGTGGGGTAGATAGTGTCAAGATAATTTGATGCCAGCCCTCCACTCCGTTGTTAGTCTTCGCCAAGTCTGGCAGGACAGCATCGTAGCAGTTCCATTATTCTGAAAAAAAAAAAAAAAGCAGATTGGCAACCATGTTATTGGCCTTGGGCATGCTGGCATTAAGACTAATAAAGCCATTGTTATGGGAAACAAGACATACCTATGGGAAACATTGGCTTTCTTCCAATGCCTACGACCTTCGTACCAACCCATGTTGCCTGAGAGTATGTAAGGTGTTCCTCCAGTTGATGTTCCGGGTGCTGAAAGAACCGGGTATCCAACATAACTTGGAGATAACCCCGTCAGTGAGTGTTATGTAACCTCTGCATTCGAAAGCATCATATTCAGTGCACTTCCAGAAGGACTTGTTTGCGCTCTTTCGTTCCCGTCTGTAGGTGTAACCTTCATGTGGCAGAATATTTATTTGAAGTACAGAGTTCGGGTTCCATTGCTTGTCAGGAACGTCTACAGGACCTTGAATATGTGAGGGATTATTTTGTGATGTCCTATATTAAATTGACTTATTAGACTGTTAAAATGTTGGCGGAAAGGCAGATATTTTATATAAACATTGGATTTCTGTGGCTCTAATTTCATAATAATTTTGGTTTCTCCTCACTTGGAAAGCCTGCTCACTGATATAAATACCAAAACTGATAATTGTGACATGATTAAATTGGAATGATGTGAATAATAATGATGGTGAGAGCCCAGTATAGCCTACCCCTTTAATCATAGGCTATTGTTACTTTGTGTCTCTAAAATCACAATGGTTCCATTTCTATAGTCATGTGACAGTTTTTAATTTTTATTGAATCTGCCAAATGTTGACCTTTTACCAGAAGACCCCCCCCCCCCCCGCGTAAATGTTATTTTTTCATAACTGATAGCCAATAGATAATATTTTGCCCATATGAGCACATTTTATTTTAGGCCATATAAAGAACAGCTATGCATGGATTTAATAAAAATAAGCAAACAGACACATTGTTTCACATTCTTAAATAAAACTCATAAACAGGAACAAACAATAGGCTATACAGCTGGCTTCACAGTTTCCCCGCCAAATATCTTGACGACGTTGAGTGCGCAAGGGGGGTGTGTGCACTGTGTAGTACCTTCCACAAAAAGTTTTGCTCGACAAAGACGCATAAAAAAATAAATAAGTGGAACCCACAGAACATAACAAAACAATGCCATCCGATATAAAGTAGAGAGAGCGGAGACTTACCGATTGACGGCTGAGTTAGCTACCAAAGTTAAGGAAGAGCCAAGGAGAGGCATTCAGAGTGTGAGTCAGCTAGCTAATCCAATAGCAATATAGTGAGGTAAATCCACATGAAATTTACCCGGTTTATCTCCATCACTGGTGACCACTCGCGGTGTATTGGAGGTCGGTAGTGTGTATATATATATATATATATATATATATATATATATAGGTTACAGGCTTCACATTTACGCTCAGCACAGCACCTGGTTTCAGTCAGTCTCATTCCGAATCCTGCCTTCCACTGTTTATACTAAGCTGTCGGAGTCCTCCGGGGTGAAATGAGCTCCGCATTCAGTAGATGTGCATAAGGTTCCCATACTACAACTCGCTCGTTCGACTACCACTACCAAATGCACAGGAGAAAACTACTTGCAGTTTTTTGCACAAACGTATATGGTTTCGTCTACGTGGATGTACATAGTAGCTCACGAGCACCAACACTTGGTTTGGAATATAATGACATGCTAGCATGGCTAGTAGCTAATGTTAGCCAGTTAGAACTGCACTGAACAAAAATATAAACAACATGTAAAGTGTTGGTTTCATGAGCTGAAATAAAAGATCCCATACATTTTTCATATCACATAACTGGGAATACATATCTGTATCCATAGATTAGGGCCTAATGAATGCATTTCAATTAATTGATTTCCTTATGAACTGTAACTCAGTAAAATCTTTGAAATTGTTGCATGTTGGGTTTTACATTTTTGTTCAGTATATTTAGGAAGCATCGGTTCTCCATTTGATGTTGAGAAATAGTGCATTGTAGGTAGTTCCGAAGAGATCCGGAAATCAATGAATAAATATGTAAAAAATCAAAGACTTAGTTGTAGTTACAATCTGATTGCCATAAGTACAAACATAGTTACAACTAAGTTACTAAGTCTTTGATCACACTGTGTTTGGTGAGTAAAAACTCATTGATTCCTACCCTTTAAGCCCTTAAGTGTAGTTAAATTCATACCTAGTACAAAGTATCAGGCCTCCCTCTTTAACCTTGCCATTTAACTACCACACATACACACATCAGAAGCTTTTCTGATCAGTGGGGAAATTATGCAGTATGAGTTTGCTCTCTGCTGATATGGTGGCTAGCAGTTAGTCAGTGTGTGTGTGTGTGTGTGTGTGCATACTGTGTAAGCGTGCGTGTGTACTACATTCTGGAGAAGCCTGGGTGGAGCTGCTCAGTATGTGTCTGGTAGGCAGGTCGCCTTCGTGGCCTTGAGTGTTTCTCCCTCTTCGATTAATACATCACACTGTCACTAGGTTACGTAAGCCACACATTGAAACAGAGCCCGACCAGGAAGTACTGTAGTGAGGCAAACAGTCATCTGGATCTGGAGGTCTTTTCTATCCAGCTCTCTCTGGCTCAGCCTTGAGAAAATGTCCTTCACTTCTACACTAGGCCAGGGCAGGCTCTGGGGCAGTTGTACACTCTGTCTCAAGTAGCATATAAATGCTAAATTGAAACTGTAAAGGAATAGGACTTATGTAAAGATATTTCTGTTTATTTTTAATACATTAGCAAAAAAAAATGTGTTTGTATTTTCTTTAACTCTGCGTTGTTGGAGAAGGACCCTTAAGTAAGCATTTCACTGTTTAGTCTACACCTACGAAGCATCTTAATAGACAAAATTGTATTTGATTTTACCTACTTTTTACCATTTACAGTGATTTCAGCCCCCTTGGTAAATGCGTTGCTTTGTACTTCAAAAACGCCCCTCTCTTGAAATTAAAAGCAGAGACTTCTAGAACTAGGCCCTATTCTGCTGTGTCGACCACTGGCAGATGCATCGCAAAAGAGGCTTCTCAATCACTGTTACCGGACACCAGCTCAACATTGGGTTTGTCCCAGGGGCAAAAAAAACTCTAGTCACTAGCAATCAATTGAATCTGAAATTGTGTGTCATGGCGTTTGCCTAGGCTACAGCCTCCATCAATGACCCAGCCTGCCTGGCTGGCTGAGTCCTGGATTATATGTTTCCCCTATTTCCCCATTGTCTGAGAAACATCTCCTTTCTCAAATAGCACTTCTAAAAGCATTTTCACTGGCTAGTTCCCAAGACATGCACAGACAAACAGAGAGAACTGGAGTATATTGAGCAATGGGAGAGATATCACCGTAGAGAGAGGGGGGAGTTAATCTCTAAGAGCATCCCTGCCTTGCCTTGCCTCCCTTATGAAACTCTGCTGTGGAACGAATCCCAACGCTTTTGATCTCTATGGCTGACTCTCTCCTAAATGTTGTTGTGACACAGTGTGTTTCTGTTGCCAAAGGGCCTGAGTGAGTTTCTGAGCCCAGTCTCTCCCCGTAGTCTCCACTTCAGTTAGTATTACCATATAGCCTAGCCCTACCCACCCTATTATGTTAGTTAGAGCTAGTTCTATACTTGCCAATAACGGTGACTCACAAGAATGTGTACAATTACTTGGGGTTATTAATAGCGTTGTATGTGGAGTTGTCTTGGAATGTGCTCTCTGAGTTAAGCCCCTCCCCCCTTCTACTTCCAGAGAAACAGACCTGTGTTTATTTGGTGACCTTGTATGGAACAGAATGCTTCAGGCTTGACTTTCAGAATGTGTTGTGTTGGTTTTATAGTGGGGCCCTTGGAATCAACACCCAGTTGGTGCAAATGGTGTAGACTACACTACCGTTCAAAAGTTTTGGGTCACTTAGAAATGTCCCTGTTTTTGAAAGAAAAGCACATTTTTTGTCCTTTTTTAAAATAACATCAAATTGATCAGAAATTACGAGTAGACATTGTTAATGTTGTAAATGACTATTGTAGCTGGAAACGGCTGATAAAAAAAACATTGGCATGTGGCAGGTAGCCTAGTGGTTAGGGCGTTGGGCCAGTAACCGAAAGGTTGCTGGTCGAATCCCAGAGCCGACAAGGTGAAAAAGCTGTCGCTGTGTCCTTGAGCAAGGCACTTAACTCTAATTCGCTCCAGGGATTGACTCTCTATGTAGGCCGTCATTGTAAATAAGAAATTGTTCTTAACTGACTTGCATAGTTAAAATAAAATACAAATGATCAGTAACCATCACTCCTGTGTTCCAATGGCACGTTGTGTTAGCTAATCAAGTTTCTTTGCAACATCCCGGAGTCGCCTCTTCACTGTTGACGTTGAGACTGGTGTTTTGTGGGTACTATTTAATGAATCTGCCAGTTGAGGACTTGTGAGGCGTCTGTTTCTCAAACTAGACACTAATATACTTGTCCTCTTGCTCAGTTGTGTACCGTGGCCTCCCACTCCTCTTTCTATTCTGGTTAGAGCCAGTTTGCGCTGTTCTGTGAAGGGAGTAGTACACAGCGTTGTACGAGATCTTCAATTTCTTGCATGGAATAGCCTTCATTTCTCAGAACAAGAATAGACTGACGAGTTTCAGAAGAAAGTTATTTGTTTCTGGCCATTTTGAACCTGTAATCGAACCCACAATTGCTGATACTCAACTAGTCTAAAGAAGGCCAGATTTATTGCTGCTTTAATCAGCACAACAATTTTCAGCTGTGCTACCATAATTGCAAAAGTGTTTTCTAATGATCAATTAGACTTGATAAACTTGGATTAGCTAACACAACGTGCCATTGGAAAACAGGATTGATGGTTGCTAGTATATTTTCTTTGAGCAAATCGTATACATGCACGAACAGCATTACAGCTCAGCTGAAGATATGTCAGGTGATAGAATGGACATCACATGACCGTATATAAACAGAAACAAAAAATACAAAATGTACAGAGATACAAAAAGGGCTAAATAATCCCCGCCCACCCCAGCTCTCGATTACTCATTAGGAAGAATATTCTTGAAATTGTTATTAGTATTTGGATTATGTAGTCATGTTGTCAAGGTAATGAAGCAGTCTTTTTGCTATAATTAGACTATATGAGAAAAAGTGTTGCTGACTAGTCGTCAGCCTGGTTTGTGTTTCCGACACTCCTAGAATGATTAGGAGAGGGTCAGGTTCTAATTGGGTGTTGTATATGTCCGATAAAATCTTAAATATTTCTGTCCTGTACAGCTGTATCTTAGGGTACAGAGCAAAACTATGTAACAGTGTACATTTTTCACAGTTAGGTGACACCTCGGGGTAGATCTTATGCAGCATTACTCTGGGATAATGAAGGCGATGCAGTAATTTAAATTGAATAAGCTGGTGTCTGGCATTGTTTAAGCAGATGTGAATGTTTCCCAAGCTTCTTTCCCAAATTTCTTCTGGAGTAGGACATTGAAACTCCTCCTCCCATTTTGCCTTTAGGCCGTCCGACGACGGTGAATCAACCGACAATAAGGCATCGTATATTAAAGATATTTGTTTATCCGAGCTAGATGACCTTTCGAGGGCACATGTCTATCGTTGAGCCACTCCAGTGCACAAATCCAGGAAGATGTTTTCTAACATAGTCCCTCACTTGTAGATATCAACAAAAAAAAAAAAAAGGCTTCCGGCGAGACCGTACTTCTGCTGAATCTGAGCGAAGCCCCCCAGGTATAAGTCTCCCATGTTGTGAATACCAGCCTCCCTCCACAGTCTGAAGGCACCATCTAATTTAGACTGAGTAAACTTAGGGTTCTTGGCTATTCGGAGGGCAGGGGATAGGGGTTTAAGATTGAAGTGAGATTTGATTTGTTTCCATATTCGTATAGTACTGTGTATTACCGGGTTAGAGCTGTATATCAATTTGTCAAGATTATTGGGAGACAATAGGACTGCCCCTATGGCATATGGATGGCATTCCTCCCGTTCCAATGATTTAGGAAGAAAGATTGGTATATTTTGGAATAAGTATAGAAGTTGGGGTAGGAAGACTATCTTAATGGCATTCACTCTGCTTATCAGCGATAGGGGAAGGGACCTCCAGAATTGTATGTTTGTTTGCAACCTGTTTATCAGGGGAAGAAAGTTAGCCTTGCATAAGGAGGAATAGCACTTTGTAACTCTAACCCCTAGGTAGGTAAATTATTTTTGGGATATTCTAAATGGGAGAGTTTGCAGCCAGGAGGGACTTCTCAGGAGTATAGGCATGAGCTCACTCTTATTCCAGTTTATTTTGTAACCAGAGAAGCTACCGAATACATTTATCTTGTCTAGGATCAGAGGAATGGTGGTCCGGGGTCTAGTAATGTATAGAAGAACATTGTCCGCATACAAGGAGATTTTATGGACCTTCTTCCCCGAGGTATATCCGTGTAATAGCGGGTCTGCCCTGATAGTCTGAGCAAGTGGTTCCATGGCGAGTGCGAAGGCTAACTGGGATAGGGGACAACCCTGCCTTGTCCCTCTGAACTGTTTAAAGAGAGGGGACATAGTTTGATTAGTGAGCATTTTCGCTGTGGGGTTTCTATAGAGAAGTCGGATCCATGATATGAAGCCTTTACCAAAGTTAAATCTGTCGAACTTCGAACAGATAAGGCCATTCGACCTGGTCAAACACCTTCTCCGCATCCAACGAAAGCACAGCTAACTCCTCTGGTCTCCTGGTGGAGTATATAATGTTAAATAGGCACCTTAGGTTAAAAAAATGAATTTCAGTTAGGAATAAATCTGGTTTGTTCATTGTGTACTAGTTGACCCAATAGAGGGTTAAGCCTGTTAGCTAGGATCTTGGCAAATATTTTACCATCTACATTTAATAGGGATATTGGACGGTAGGACCCCACTTCCTCTGGATCTTTGCCTTTTTTATGTAATACAGTGATAACAGCCTCGGTTACCGTAGGGGGCAAATCTGTCATTAATTTCCTGGGGCTTTGACAGCACATTGCCCGCACTAGATTTCATTTTGTGAATTGTGCGTTCAGGTTCAGTTTACCGTAATTGTCGAGCTAGTAGTTTGTGGTTTATCACCAAATTCAAAATGCTGTTTGGTATAGAGAAAGGCTTTGCTAATCTTTGTAGAGAGTATGTGATTGTATTCATACTTAAGAGATGATATTGTCCTATGAAGGTTATCAGAAGGGTGTTGTGCATTCTCCCCATCCAGACGGTGAATTTCCCTCTCTAATTCAGTCAGTTTGGCTTTATTCTTTCTCCTCCTAGACGCCTCAAAAGAGATCACACAGCCCCGTATGTAGGCTTTCATGGCCTCCCAAAGCAGAGAGGAGGATGTGCCTTGAGTGTCGTTGGTCTCAAAGTTGAAAATAAAATCCCACACATAAGCTTCCCCGCCCAGACCCTTTTGTAGAACGCTTCAAAACAACAGCCCCTCATTACAACTATGGGCTAAGAACCGGAACAAGTATTATAAGTCAGTCGCATAGAGTCAGATGCGGAATCTGGCATTAGGGCAATGTACATCAAAATCTCCATGATATTTATAGGATCAAAGAATGTATTACACCTAATACATCGGCATTGTGTATCACACCCATGGCAAATAGCTGGGAAGGCCTGAACAGGCCATCAAAAAGTCTGTATATCGAGTTGCAAATAAACAGAATAGATAAGTACGGTGCGCTGTGAGGTTTAAATGGGACAAATAAATTAAGGACAGGATTAATAACACAAAAAGAGGTGTCGGAATGGAGATTGAGTAATAACCTTAAGTAGTCGCATTACCCATGTGAGCCCTTCCATGAAATGGTCCGGGGCCCCCAGTCAGAACACCGCATGTAAAAAGGATCTCCAGTGTTTAGTGATATTGTAATCGGAGAGAGTGGTCACGAATAAACACTAGGAGTTGAAGTTACACCAAATAATAGATTCATATGGATATAATTAAACGTAACGCAAAACCATTCAAACAATGCAATGCTTACTGACGACGTTAGTAGAGGGGCTCCACGGAAGTTAGCTGGCCGCTTCGCGTAGCCAGTTGTTACATGTCGACCATTATTATACCGTAGTTGGGTGTGTGCCTCTATGGTATGAGCACACCGTTATGGTTAGCCGATGTGTTGTTCAGCGTAGGACTGGGCTTCTTTCGGGTCGGTGAAGGAGGACTGCACGCCGTTGTATGTAACCAATAGTCTCGCTGGATAGAGTAGGCCGTATCTGACGCCTGGCTTGCCTCGGAGTAGTTCCCTAGCGTTGGTGAACGCCGCCCTCCGTTTAGCCACCGCTGGTGGATAGTCTGGAAAAATGTGTATTCTAGTCCCCTGATGTTGTAGATTCTTTAGCTCAGCAGCCTTACGCATGATGTCTGCCAGTGTGTGATAGTAGTGCAGTCTTAGAATGAAGGGGCTAGGTGGATCTCCGTCTCTGGGTCGTTCGCGGGATGTCCTATGGGCGCGATCAACAAGGGGTTCCTCACTAACTGAGAGTGCATCCTTCAAGAGTTTGCTAATATATTCTCTGGGACGTGGTCCCTCTGCCCTCGGGTATCCCTATAATTCTGACATTATTTCTTCCAGATCCTCACACTTGTCACCAAGTTCCTTCACTTTAGCCATCAGACGAGACACGGTATTCTGAAGGGAAGCGATGTCGTCCGAGTGTCTAGTAGAGGCTTCCCCGAGGTCTGCGATGGTAGTGGCATGTGCCGTCACCTTTGTGTCAATAGCAGCAATCGCTTTCTGCATATCCATCTTAACAGCGTAAATGTCGCTTTTCAAATCAGCGGACACCTCTTGGATACGGCTTTCGATATTAGAGCAGATGTCAGATTTGTTCTTTGCCATATCATCGCGAAGTTCCGCGATTGCCGCTAGCAACGTCTTATTGGTAGGGTTGTCATCATCCACATCCTTCGGGGGTCGTCGACCAGGCGAGTCCGGTGATTCTGGCCCTGTTTCGTCAGGATGTTCTTTGTCTTCACCATCGTCTGGAGCTCGCAACGTTTAATTTAGAATATGTTGACATGTCCCTCGATGGCTCATCTGAAGCGTTTTATTCAGGATTTAAACTTGTTTTGCTAACTTGTAAAAGTTAAACTGCGGCAGCTACTCTCTCATCGCTCGTCAGCGCCCCCCCATATAGTCTCTATATTGTATTTCTGATCAATTTGATATTTTAATGGACAACATTGTTTGCTTTTCTTTCAAAAACATGGTCATTTCTAAGTTACCACAAACTTTTGAACAGTATTGTCATTCAGCCTAACTAAAGCCAATGAATGCTTTACAATGGCGTGCCTTCTTATTGTGCTAATGCGTGTGAAAGCCAATATGGGCTATATGATGCTTGTAGTATTCAAGATAGGCCTACTTGAAGTGAAAGAGGAACAATCACTTCACTTTCAACTGGTGTGCTGTTAGGTCAGTTTGTTACAAGGCCACCACCTGTGGGGCGCTGAATGGTTGTGTGTGTGTACCACTGAGTGTGTGCGGTGTGTCGCCTGCCTGTCTCCCCCTCAACGGGAGAGGAGGCTGATTACAGAGTGGAAGCCATGGTCCTGTTCTAATGACACAGTAATCTAGCAGCAGGGAGAGGACTCTCATGAACTCAACCCAACATGAAAGCTTCCTCTGCTTTAAGTCTGTCAGGCCCTATTCGTTAGAATACATTTTAACTAGCCTTCTGCAGGACTGATTTTCCATCAAAAACACAAGTACCATACACTGTAGGATAAAGAGCGGGAAAAAAAGAAAAGCCTATTCCAACACTTCAGTGACAAATACATTTAAAATATGTTTGTGTTGACAACCGTTGGTTAGCAAGGCAAGCCAGGCTATGTGACCACAGCCTCAGTTATCTGAATCATGGCAGCTCATCATTCAGTTGACAAAACACTATATATGTACGGCCATGCTTCCAGCCATTTGTCTCAGTATAATTTATGTCTATAATGATGGTCACTTCAGCAGAAATCCCCATAAGCCTATTGGTAATTGAAGCAGTCAGAGTTGGAGCCTTTCTCCTGCTGATCCTCACTGAGGGCAGCACAATGGCCATCCCATGGTACTGTATATTCTAACTGTGTAAGGCATTGTCAGCCTGGCAGTCCCGCTGACCTAAATCCTCAGTACTATGCCATTAATACAAAAGCACATCAGGCAGGGAGACACAGAAATGTTTAGCACGACATTGAATGGATATCTGAATAACAAATTAAGGGTTGTCATGTGTAGCCTGTGTGTCTGTGAGGGATGCTGGCATGCTCACATGACTTGCAAGTGTTCCTGGAAAATAAAATCACTTTCCGATGTTGCCGTTGGTTTGATGCTTGGCCTGGCTGTTGGCGCTTCATTGGTTTTGGTAGATTCAGACTTGGAGCAGTGGGAGTAGTCAACAGGACATTGGTCGCATGACCTCAGGCTACACTGGGACTAGTATTGCACATTTTGGGGAATATTCAGAGGTGGATATTCACGGGAATTAACGTGAATATTTGGGAATTGACGTTAATATATGGGAATTAACGGAAATATATGCAAATTAATATTGATACCATTTCAATGTAGATGTTTTTTGCATTGGATATACAGCGGGTGAAATAAGTATTGAACACGTCACCATTTTTCTCAGTAAATATATTTCCAAAGGTGCTATTGACATGGGTTGTTACCAACATCTGGTGAAAAATTCAAGTAATCCATACATACAAAGAAAACAAATAAGTTCAGAAATTAAGGTGTGTAATAATGTGAAATGACACAGGGAAAAAGTATTGAACACATGAAGAAAGGGAGGTGCAAAAAGGCATGGAAAGCCAAGACAACAGCTGAAAACTATCAGTAATTAAAAAGCAATCCAGCCCTCTGTCAGTGCAAATTAATATCAGCTGGTTCAGTCCCATCTGATGGCCTACAAAAAGGTCTCATTGCCAAGGTGTCACACAAGACACATCTCATGATGGGTAAAAGCAAAGAGCTGTCCAAGACCTTCACAACCTAATTGTTGCAAAACATAATGATGGCATTGGTTATAGGCTCATTTCTAAGCTTCTGAATGTTCCAGTGAGCACTGTTGGGGCCATTAATACGGAAGTGGAAAGACAATCATTTCACCATAAATTTGCCTCGACCAGGTGCTCCTCGCAGGATTTCTGACAGAGGAGTGAAAAGAATAAACAGAAGAGTTGTCCAAGAGCCAAGGACCACTTGTGGAGAGCTTAAAAAAGACCTGCAATTAGCAGGTACTGTTGTCTCAAAGAAAACAGTAAGTAATGCACTCCACCGCCATGGCCTGTAAGCACGCTCACCACGCAAGACTCCATTGCTGAAAAAAAAGCATGTTGAAGCTCATTTAAAGTTTGCTGCACAACATTTGGAAAAGCCAGTGAAATACTGGGAGAATATAGTGTGGTCAGATGAGAGCAAAATTGAACTGTTTGGATGTCATAATACACACCATGTTTGGAGGAGAAATGGCACTGCACATCACCCTAAAAACACCATACCAACAGTGAAGTTTGGAGGTGGGAACATCATGGTGTGGGGCTGCTTTTCAGCAAATGGTACTGGCAAACTTCACATAATTGAAGGAAGGATGAATGGGCAAATTTACTGAGACATTCTTGACAAAAATCTGCTGCCATCTACCAGGATGATGAAGATGAAACGAGAGTGGACATTTCAGCTAGACAATGATCCCAAACACACAGCCAAGGAAACTCTCAATTGGTTTCAAAGAAAGAAAATAAAGCTGCTAGAATGGCCCAGTCAATCACCTGACTTAAATCCCATTGAAAATCTATGGAAAGAACTGAAGATCAAGATTCATAGAAGAGGCCCACGGAACCAAATCAAGATTTGAAGACTGTTTGTGTGGAAGAATGGGCCAAAATCACACGAGTAATGCATGCGACTAGTTTCTCCATACAGGAGGCGTCTTGAAGCTGTCATTACCAACAAAGGCTTTTGTACAAAGTATTAAATAAATATCAGTAAGTGTGTTCAATACTTTTTCCATGTGTCATTTCACATTATTACACAACTTAATTTCTGAATTTATTTGTTTTGGTTTCTTGTATGTATGGATTACTTGGGTTGTTACCAACATCTGGTGAAAATTTCATGTCAATAGCACCTTTGGAAATATATTTACTGAGAAAAATGGTGACGTGTTCAATACTTATTTCACCCGCTGTATTTACCAAATATAGAGACAGAAACAAAAATAATTTACCTTATCGTAAGTAGACATAATTGCAAATGATTAAATCCTTCCAATAGAAAATAAACAATTTAGTTACGAATTGAACTTCAATTAAATGAGTTGACTCTTCACATGGGATGATTTCACTGAACAACAATAGAAAGGAAATATTGAATGATCCACGATGATCCATCGCATCTCCCAAAAACGTTTTCAACATACATCTGTAAAATGATAGTCTAGAAACTAAAGCTTTGGTTGTCTTCCTCTCAGTGCTTTGGTGTGTGTGTGTGTGTGTGTGTGTGTGTGTGTGTGTGTGTGTGTGTGTGTGTGTGTGTGTGTGTGTGTGTGTGTGTGTGTGTGTGTGTGTGTGTGTGTGTGTGTGTGTGTGTGTGTGTGTGTGTGTGTGTGTGTTTTCCCGTGTTCCCAAACAGGACCAGTTGCACTCTGAGGCGGTTGATGTTGGTGGGATTTGGAGGATGTTGGAGACAACAGGGGAAAGAGCCTCAGATCCACAAAGTCCCTTCCACCTGTTGGCTGATGATGTTGGCACGACTGCCATATTGCATCTCCATCCCAAAGCCCTTGCTTGGAAGTGTACTTTGCCAGACTGCCAAGAACCTTGCCCTCATCCAGGCCAAGGTGGCGAGACACAGTAGTGATGACACCATAGGCCTTGTTGATCTCTGCACCAGGCAGTATGCTCTTGCCAGCATACTTTGGGTCCAACATGTATGCTGCGGCGTGTATGGGCTTCAGGCAGAAGTCTTCAGGCTTTTTGATGTATTTAAAAACTGCAGTTTCCTCTGCTTGGAGCAACAGTGAAGTGGGCAGGGCAGTACGGATTTCTTCTCTTACATCTGCAAGCAGAGTCTGAACATCCAGACAGGATGGCATTGTCTCCCTCAATCCGTGCAATGGCTACTGCTATAGGTTTCAGGAGTTTCAGGCTGCTTACCACTCACTCCAAAAATACATAATCCAGGAGGATCCTCTTGATGGGGTTGTCCATATCGGCAGACTGTGATATGGCCATTTCATGGAGAGACTCCTTCCCTTCCAGGAGACTGTCAAACATGATAACACCACCCCCCCAACGGGTGTTGCTGGGCAGCTTCAATGTGAAGCTCTTATTCTTCTCACTTTGCTTGGTGAGGTAGATTGCTGCTCTAACTTGATGACCCTTCACATACCTAACCATTTCCTTGGTGCTTTTGTAGAGTGTATTGTTTGTTTTCAGTGCCATTATGTCCTTGAGGAGCAGATTCAATGCATGAGCAGCACAGCCAATGGGTGTGATGTGAGGGTAGGACTCTTTGACTTTAGACCAAGTAGCCTTCATATTCACAGCATTGTCTGTTGTCCCTTATGTCTGTGCTCTTGTAGAATACTGGTTGAGGGGTGGAGATGATGTAGTTAATTATTCCTTGCCCATGAACATTCGACCACCCATCAGAGATGATTGCAATACAGTCTGCTTTCTCTGTTATTTGCTTGACCTTCACTTGAACTCTGTTGAACTCTGCATCTGCTGAGGGAACTTATGCATTTTGGTCAGATTATTCTGCATCTTTGTTGCATTCTTCACATATCATTTGGCACAGTATTTGCAAATGTACACAGCTTTCCGTTCTACATTAGCTGCAGTGAAATGTCTCCACACATCAGATTCCTGTAAAGATTAGAAAAAAATGATTAAAAACAAATACAATTCCATGTACAGATAAATAGTTAAGCAGTTAGAATAAACTCCTTTGTAAGATAAATGTTTTACAATGAAACGTGTATGGAAACAGGTGAATTAACACTCCTCAGTTAGCAGGCTCAAGCAAGCTAAAACCCACATTGTAGCAAAAACTAACTAGCAGAAATTGTTAACAAGTTAGAAATTATTTAAACACACTTTGCTGTGGGCTACTATTTACTACTTAACAATGTATGTATGTCATATAAAATATATTCACCCCACCCAGTATTGTAATCAAATCTTACCAGAAAGCATGTAGTATGGGCTCAATAGCATCCCATTAGTGTGCAAGATCTTGAGAATCAGCTGTACATGTGATGGAAGAATGCACTGTGCATGCAGAGGGTTGCAATTCCATTGAATTGGGGATAGTTTAACCAAAATATGCCACAAGACCAAGAATTGCCTTATGTGTATCCCCCCAAAATGTTTCCCTGTTATACGCTCACTTTTTTGATGAATTTAAGTGAAATTCCCCAAATTCCAGGGCTTAACGTCCCATAGAAAATTTCCGGAAAGTTACCGGAAAGTTCCCGACCCTTTGCAACCCTCTCACTACTATTGTGTCTTGGCGTCATAGTATTGATTGGTGTGTGACCTCCCCTGTATGTATTAGTCTACAGTGTTTCCTCTTGTCTTGGACGTGTGCCAGTGGTGTTATTTCATTAACCCACTGACCCATTTAATCAGTGGACCCACTTTGTTCCAGGAGCATGCAGGGCACAGCTAGTCTGGACTGTGAGCATATGTTTTGAATCCAGCCGTGTGTGTGTGTGTGTGTGTGTGTGTGTGTGTGTGCGCGTGTGCGCAGTCCACGCCCTATGCCTCTGGCAACTAAAATATTTTGAGCAGGTTGAAAAATTCTATTTTGTTTGTAAAGTAGGCCTAAGCGACTAAGCTATACTCCTGGACCTGTTTTTTTTCAGCCCAGGTGACTCCTTCAAATCTCATAAAAGAGAATGAGTCAACATGTAGCCTGAATGGGAGTATTCAGAAAGATTCCAACCAACTGTACTGGAATAGAAGGGAGTATTCAGAAAGCTTCCAGCCAACTGTACTGGAATAGAACAGCCTAGCTGCTGCACTAACAACCTATGTGCTGTAATGTGTTTAGGAAGGGATTTCATCCTGAGGAAAAACCAAGAAGGCTGTCTTTGTCTCCTTCCCAGCAGCGCTGGTATTTCACAGGCGAACAATACTCTGGCAGAAAAAGAACAAGAGTCAACCCAGGACAATCTAAGACTAAACTGAGATGATTTTGCCTAGACCCTTTTATATGCCAACGAGGCCGCCTTTGGTAAAGGACACATGGAGGCAAACAATGGTGTTATGAAAGCAGCTTGTGTTCCCATTCGGTGAATCTCCATCTACCCTTCATTGCCCACCACTTATCTATATTAGCGGTGGTGTAGCCTACATTGAGAAGGCTCAGCAGGGCATGAAGCAGGGTCCTGACCAGCAGTCTGTCTGCAGGGCATTGTTTACCACTGGCCATAGTCAGACGGTATCTCATCCTGTTGTTACACGGACAGAAATTAGGGGCTCATCCCTCCCGTCGGGGGCCTCCACAAATTGTTCTGTGGTGAAGCGAAGCGCAGTGCTTACAGAGATTAGCGTAAGGAGAAGTAAATAGCCTTATCTGTGGTGCCTGGGCAAATGATGGACGCTGGGGGAATTGATGGCTGCTCGCCAGTAGGATGGATTATTTAAAGAGCGAGAGCGCTCTCCTCTCTCTCCTCTCTCTCTCTCCTCTCTGTCTCTGTAGTACGGGCGCCAGGTAGCCTAGAGGTTAGAGCGTTGGGCCAGTAACCGAAAGGTCGCTGGTTCGAATACTCGAGCCGACAAGGTGAAAAACCTGTCTGTGTCCTTGAGCAAGGTACTTACTTGAATCGTTTGAATCATCATGCAAAAGAGGCTGAGGCTGAGCCATCCGTCTGGCATTCGTTCCCACAGACTGGTCCCAGTCCAGCCTGGCTTCTTCAAGACGTAACGGATCTGGGAAGGGAAATCTTGGATCTGCGATTAGGGTTAATTTCTCCCTGGCGCAGGCCCAGGCTGCTGGGCCAACACTGATGATGTCAGAGAAAGGCATTGCAGCAGTGAGCTTGGTCGGTGTGTCTGCCCAGTGTGTGTGTGGTTTAGTGCTAAACAATGCCTCAGCTGGCACCTAGGTTTAGCCAAATACTTTGCCAGCTACGCTGATGTGTGTGGGCGTGCGTAGTCGCACAGCCGTTTGCGACCGTGTTTGATTTGATGTGCGTGTGTGCTGGAATGCTGCTTCTGTATGTCTGTGTTGTTTAATGGTCCCGTGTGTTGGCTCCTCCTGACTGACTAACATGGCACGCTGGATGCTCATTGGGCTACAAACCGTTGCGTAGTCCTATATTTATAGAAGGGGTCTGCTCTGACTAGCCAGCTGTTCCTCATCCACCTCCACATCCACATCATCACGGCCTCCTCCCTGAGAGGGCAGGACACATCAGACAGAACAGCAGTGGCTGCCTGGGCTAACACACTAGCTAACATTCTAATGCTAACAACAGTGGTCAACATGACCTAATAGGGTCACAGGAGAGAATTTCACTCGCCGTTAATAGCTCTCGTTTTATCATGGAGAAAGGATAGTTTAGTCCCGTTGATCCAGACATGCCGTCCTCTGAGATGAAGCAATAGTAGGCTGTAATGAGATTCTCATCAGTCTCTTGTAAAGTTCCATTTGTAAGATTTTCATCTGTAGCACTACTTCTCATATTTTCCCATAATTTCCATTGATAAGATTTAATCTCTGCTTATTGTAGGATTTTAGTCAGTGTTTTAAAAATGTATTTCAATTGGCTCTTTCCTCTCATAGATAGTTTGAAACTAAGTCTGTAACAATCTGACTGTAGCCTTATTTCTTTAAGCTCCACGAGGAGACTGGCTAATACACTGTTCTGCACTGTACCGCTGTGGCTTGCTAATCTCCCACATCACCATGTAAATAACAGTGGTCAACAGAGATTGCGTCTGTGTGAGCAAACAGCCAAGCAGATGGCTTTCAGGCGTGTGAATGACTGAGTCGCTAGATATAGCCTATTCCCAGGGCGCTGTAGACAAAATGACATGTCGCTGATCTACAAGTCTGTCATGTAGCAGATCACTGTCTTTTCTTTCCCAAGGATTGTTTTAGTGTGTTGTGGTCGGCTTACCATGACTATATAGAGAAGATAGAAAAGTGGCAGACAGTGTTTTTGTCTAAAGTGGCAGACAGTGTTTTTGTCTAAAGGCCGGGACTCGTTTTAAGAGCGTGGTCAATGTATTGACTGCGCCTCACTGAGTCACATGGTGGTCTAGACTAGATTGTTTTGCCAGAAGGTAGCAGATGCCTAAAGCATTCATATCATAGTAGGCTATGTGGTTTGATGCATACCTTTTTTCCCAAAGATTTTCTTTGCTTTCAGTTGACCCTCATGTAGCCTAAAATACAAAAACATTCTTCATCCACAACATGTTCAAGCATGCAGGGATGATCAATGTCAATATTGAGTGAAGAGTTAGGGTGATAAATTGCCATCATGATTTGTGTGCAGTGATGCCTCAGTATAGGCTAGCTGTTGAAAGGCTCCAATCAGACTTCTATTGACATCAGGACTGTCAGGCCTCTACATGTCAAAACAATGTGTCTTGCAATCTCTGTTGTTCTAATGGTAAGTCTTTCCGTCCCTCTCTCCCCCTCCCTCCATTTCTCCAGTAGAGGTTGTGGTGGAGTATGAGTACGAAGCCCTCCATGAAGATGAGCTGACCCTGAGGCTTGGAGATGTGATCAGGAACGTCCGCAGGATCGAGGAGGAGGGATGGATGGAGGGAGACCTCAACGGGAAGAGAGGACTCTTCCCTGACAACTTCGTCAAGGTGAGCAGAGCATCTCCCTATTTAGACAATATTGTGAGAATTTAGGTGGCACTTTGACCCAAAACAACTTCCGGTTGACAGGTACAGTAACGAAAAGACCAATATAGGAATCAAGCTAACAACTCTGGCGTTGCAACAAGAACCATGTTCCGGTTCCAACAAATACTCATGACTGCTGGTTGCAGACTTGGGCTCGTAAACCCTAGTGCACCATGAAATATTGCGTTTCAGTTGAAGACATGCGCACAGTTCTTTTTCTAATGTACCATTGTTTTAATTAATAAACCTCTTCACTCTTAGGATCTGGCCTTTATGGATAGGGCTAAATTTAAATGTTTCTTACAGAAGAAATATGAAAAGCATATGGTAACCATTGTACCAAGCAATTGAAAGGGAACAGTTTGGAGATAAAGAGAAAATGTATTAGACCAAAAGTGAGGACACAACAGTTCACCTGACACAACACTGAATCCAAAATGACACTGTTGATTTTATGTGCATTTTACATTTACTGTACTTTTTGCCACATTTGTTGATAACGAAATCTGAAAATAATCTGGATACATTCAGTACCGTGATGAGAATATTCCTTAAAAAATGTGGGGTAGGTGCAATTTAAGACAGAAAATGACAAGGGTTTGAGTGAGAGGACTAACTGGTGTCTCCAAGTGGTCACACTTGGACTTAAAGAAGAGTCTTCAACTATCTATTTTTTAATATATATTTTTTTAAGCTCCTAGCTGTGCTGTTGAGGAATTAGATAAAGCACAATTTTAGTTGTTTGGAACACAAACCTGAATCCCGGCAACACACAATTACCGTTTACACAATCCCAAAACTGTCCATTTTATAAATCGCTATCTGGGTCAGGTGGGCATCATTTGAAAGCCTGTTCTATTGCCTACATGACTTGCTAAGTTATGGTCTAAGTTATAAAATACGATATTACAGTGTATTACAATTCAGGGAAACGGATCATAATTTTGGTGCGCATTAAAAGGAGTCATGAATGCATTCAGGTGCATGACAAAAAGGCTCCTTCTGTTGAGAACAACCCAGGGTATGAAATGACGCCATGTTGTAACTTTACATCAAACATGGTGATCATTGACACTGTATATGACATGAGTTTTATGATTTGGAAATGTGAAGTGCACATTTGGAATCACAGGTGTTTGGCTTTTCTTGTATGACATCAAAGCGGTATTTATTATAATCCTCTTTAATTTTCTGCGTTTCTCTCACTCAGACAACATATCTGCAATTACATGTTGGATGGGTGCAACTTCTTGTCGCATGCGGTGCTCAAGTTCAGAACGGCTCTCAGTCAAAACCCATACAGTGCTGTGAAGCGCCGAGCCAGAGCTCTGACATAATTTATAGCGTGCTACTTTACAGCCACTGTGGTCCAATTTTGGCATTTATCAGTGCCCGAATCTGCCATTTTCAACCCACAATGCACAATAAGGACAAAGTGAAATCAGGTGTTTATACATTTTTGCAAATGTATATAAAAAAAAAATAAGCTGCCTTATTTACATAAGTACACAGACCCTTTGCTATGAGACTCGAAATTGAGGTCCCACAGTTGACCGTGTATGTCAGAGCAAAAACCAAGCCATGAGGTTGAAGGAATTGTCCCTAGAGCTCTGAGACAGGATTGTGTCTAGGCACAGATCTGGGGAAGGGTACCAACACATTTCTGCAGCTTTGAACGTAACCAAGAAGACAGTGGCCTCCATCATTCTTAAATGGAAGAAGTTTGGAACCTCCAATACTTTTCCTAGAGCTGGCTGCCCGGCCAAGGAGGGGCCTTGGTCAGGCAGGTGACCAAGAACCCAATGGTCACTCACCTTCCAGAAAGACAACCATCTCTGCAGCACTGCACCAATTAGGACTTTATGGTAGAGTGGCCAGACCGAAGCCACTCTTCAGTAAAAGACACATGACAACCCGCTTGAAGTTTGCCAAAACAAGATTCTCTGGTCTGATGAAACCAAGATTTAACTCTTTGGCCTGAATGCCAAGCTTCACGTCTGGAGAAGCATGGTGGTGGCAGCAGTGGCAGGGACTGCGAGACTAGTCAGGATTGAGGAAAATATAAACTGAGCAAAGTATAGAGATCCTGGATGAAAACCTGCTCCAGAGGGATCAGGACCTCTGACTGGGACGAAGGTTCACCTTCCAACAGGACAACGACGCTAACCAGACAGCCAAGACAAAGCAGGAGTCTCTGAATGTCCTTGAGTGGCCCAGCCAGATCCCGGACTTGAACCCGATCAAACATCTCTGGAGAGACCTGAAAATAGCTGTGCAGCGACGCTCTCCATCCAACCTGACAGCGCTTGAGAGGATCTGCAGAGAAGAATTGGAGAAACTCCCCAAATACAGGTGTGCCAAGCTTGTAGCGTCATACCCAATAACACTCAAGGCTGTAATCACTGCCAAAGGTGCTTCAAGAATGTACAGAGTAAAGGGTCTGAATACGTATGTAAATGTGATATTTTTTATTTTTAATACATTTGGAAAAAAACTAAAGCTTTGTCATTATGGGGTATTGTGTGTAGGTTGATGAAGAAAAAAAAAACGTTTAGATTACGGCTGTAAAGTAACAATGTGGAAAAAGTCAAGGGGTCTAAATACATTCCGAATGCACTGTATATCTTGTATGCTTTTTTTTTCTGTCACCCAAATAAATTCTAGAGTGTTGTGATGAAGTCAGATAAAGGCTCCTCTTCCCTCCCTCCGGACTGTAATCCAGAGTAGTGAGATGGGTAATCCTCTAAGGAGTCTGGAAGCTGTTAGAACATTTTTCTTTCTTTATAAGTGCTACTGTGACTGTCTTAAACTGTGACTGTCTTAAAATCATGTCTGAATCAGGGATTAGTCTCGTCGTCTTTACTCAACGCCAACATGACATGGTTCTTTGAGGTGTTTCTGGAGTATATTATAATCAACAACTCTGCTCTGGGCCAGCGGAGGTGTTACTGTTTTGGGTGTTGGCAGTGCTGTCACACATTTTCAATTTGTTTGCACTTTTGTCACATCAGAGGCTCAGACTTAAATCAGTTTGTTTGGCCCTCCAAGGAGAGAAGGGAGAAAAGGGATGAAACTATGTGATCTCAGTTTGTTGGAAATAGTGGCCAATTATTCAAGAAAAAGTTAGTCTCCATGCCCCGGCCGTCTCTCTTGGCTTGCTTTTCCTTTTTTTATGGATTGAATTAATGTATTGAAATAGTTTTATAATTTGGGAGTCGCTTGAGTCAGGACACTGGTCGAGTTGGGAAGCTGGTGTCCAGTTGGCACAGAAATATAGACTCACTGATCTGTGTTAGAGAAGCAACACACACACACACACACACACACACACACACACACACACACACACACACAGTGTTCCTGTCTGTCTCTTCTTCCTCTGCTGTGGAAATGCCCAGTCAGCATGTGTAAACCAGGAAGCGGATGGAGCGGGGGTCAGTCTCAGGCTAGCCCTCTCACCCCTCCTGGTTTCATCCCTCCACTGTCAGGACAGGGCCAGAGCCAGGGAGTGTAGAGGAGCGGACATAGACAGAGCCAGCAGCCTAGCCCTGTAATACTTCACATGCCCCAGTCCTATGTGAGTGGGACTTTGTTGGCGTTTGCTGCTTCCCCTCTAGACACACAGTTAAACTCTTGATATGGATGGACTTTGTAGGGCCCTCCCTGTAAAATCTGCAATGTTGAGAACTGGATGGAGTCCAGACATTTTAAATGGAATTCAACAATATAAAAAAATGTATTGCACTGGGCCTCCAGCGTTCTAAGGCACTGCATCACAGTGCTAGAGGCGTTACTACAGACCCGGGTTCATTCCTGGACTGTGCCACAACCGGCCGCTGTGCACAATTGGCCCAGCGTCGTCCGGGTGAGGGGAGGGTTTGGTTGGTTTGGAAATTGCACCCAAGGAGGAACCAGACTTGTGGAGGTCTACAATTTTTGGGGGGATGTCTTGGCTGATTTCTTTTGATTTTCCCATGATGTCGAGCAAAGAGGCACTGAGTTTGAAGGTAGGCCTTGAAATACATCCACAGGTACTCCTCCAATTGACTCAAATTATGTCAATTAGCCTATCAAAAGCTTCTAAAGCCATGACATAATTTTCTGAATTTCCAAGCTGTTTAAAGGCACAGTCAACTTAGTGTATGTAAACTTCTGACCCACTGGAATTGTGATATAGTGAAATAATCTCTGTACACAATTGTTGGAAGAATTACAAAGTAGATGTCCTAACCGACTTGCTAAAACTATAGTTTGTTAACTTGAAATCTGTGGAGTGTTTGAAAAATGACTTTTTATGACTTCAACCTAAGTGTATGTAAACTTCCAACTTCAACTGTGTGTGTGTATATATATATATATATATATTGCACTTAGTAAGGAATCAACTAAATGTATTTAACGTGTTAATTTGCCCAAGTTTATCACAAGACAAGATCAGAATGCATCAGTGATTCGTATTTCCTGCAACTTTCTTAAGAGGCAAAAATAATTCCTCCGTCTGTGTGATGCGCTTCAACCACTGTGTAGACGTTAGCGATGATGCTATCGCACAAATCTTCTGGTAACATTGTCAATAAAATGCTAACTTCAAAGTAGCTTATTCTTACCTGGCAGAATGATATCATGATTATTTGCATCAATCCAGTGGGTATTTGTTTATCAAGCTCTACCATCTCATGTGCGAAACAAAGCGCTAAAGAACAGCCTGTTGCTAGGTGCACTTTGGAATTAAAGGATAACTTCACCCAAAACATTTAAAAACATTTCCCAGACCTCAAAAGTGGTCTCCTGATGTGGTTTAAGCATTGTTGTGGACTTAGAACATAACCGAGTCTGTGATTTTATAGGGCAGCAGGTAGCCTAGCAGTTAAGGGCATTGGGTCAGTAACCGAAAGGTTGCTGGTTTGAATCCCCGAGCCGACTAGGTGAAGAATCTGTCGATGTGCAAGGCACTTAATCCTAATTGCTCCTGTATGTCGCTCTTGATAAGAGCTTCTGCTAAACAACTAAAATACAGGACTGCTCGCTGGCCCGGGGAGGTTTTGGAAACACTCCCGGCCAGTCGATCATCCCCGACATTGGCCCGCTTGGGCCAGTGAAAATAATATTGCAAAAATACTGTTTTTAATCTAGGCTATATAATTGCAAAAAAAAAAAAAAACGATGGATTCCCGAAGCTGTTCGTTAAGTTTTTATATATTTTTCTCATCATGCGATCTGCACACACACAGCCTATAGATAATCTGTCGGGCAGAGAGTGTGCAGCTCTCAAACAGCTGGTTGTTGAGTCAGAACTTTTTTTTCATTTTTTTCATTTGGGCCAGTAGCTTTGTTTGCATTGGCCGGGTGTGCCTCTACCAAATGTAACTGAATGTCGATCCCTGTGTCTATCATGTCTATCACTTTGTGTAGCCCTTAGCGATGCTAATGATAGCCTAACCGTCTTCAGGTAGATGCTAATGATGGCCTAACCGTCTTCAGGTAGATGCTAATGATGGCCTAACCGTCTTCAGGTAGATGCTAATGATGGCCTAACCGTCTTCAGGTAGATGCTAATGATGGCCTAACCGTCTTCAGGTAGATGCTAATGATGGCCTAACCGTCTTCAGGTAGATGCTAATGATGGCCTAACCGTCTTCAGGTAGATGCTAATGATGGCCTAACCGTCTTCAGGTAGATGGTAAGGTAATACAGGGCCAGGTCATTATCAATTATAAAATATATATATAAATGTTTTTTGCTGGTGCCACAAACTGAAAAAGTCAGTAGCACCAGTGGAACAAGTTAGTGTAGAACCCTAATGTTTTTTACAACCTTGCAAGTAGAACAGTAGTAGTCTGATAATTTGCTGTAGAATCCGCATGTGAGGGCTCTGCAAAGCAGGTTCAAAAGCAGGTTGCTATTAGCTCTTACTTGTTTAGCGAGGCGAACTCTACTGGAGACAGATTTCAGAGGGCTTTTTCAAGCATTCCTGAGAGATTCCGGCAGTGAGTGGAGCGGGCTGTGGCTTGGCTGGCTGCTGTCGTAGCCTTGCTCTATGGTCTGGGCTGGAGAGTAGAGGGGGCAGGTCTCAACATGAGCGGACACAGGCCCATAGAGTAGTAAGGTAAACGTTTACACACTCACTCAGGGTGTACTGTATTCTATCAGTTATTAGTGGTTAATTCTGTGGAACTATTCAAGCACACAAGGTGAGAGACCTGTATCAGATGAGAACTTTGATTACAGTTGCTCAATAGTGTGTGTTTGAGGCGTCTAAGTGTCTGTTAAGCACTCTGGGGAGGAATGTCACTGTGTAGTTGCTGCAACACAGCTCAGTAAATAATGGCATTTCTGAGGAGGGTGTGGACATAGGCCTACAAAATGGTTGATTCCACTTGGGCAGATAAAGGGAAAGCCTTGTCCTAAATGAGCTTAAATGTTAGAGCCAGATAAAGTGAGTGACTACACATGACATGATAGAGGTCTGAAAGTTACTTTGGAAGTTCAGTATGAGATATATGACACACACACAAGTGAATGACACTTTGTGCATGACACAAGTAATTCTTCCAACAATTGTTTACAGACATTATTTCACTTATAATTCACTATATCACAATTCCAGTGGGTCAGAAGTTTACGTACACTAAGTTGACTGCCTTTAAACAGCTTGGACAATTCCAGAAAATGATGTCATGGCTTTAGAAGCTTCTGATAGGCTAATTGACATAATTTTAGTCAATTGGAGGTGTACCTGTGGATGTATTTCAAGGCCTACCTTCAAACTCAGTAAGGACTGGTGCACTTCACAAAGTAGATGGCATCATGAGTAAGGAAAATTAGGTGGATATATTGAAGCAACATCTCAAGACATCTGTCAGGAACTTAAAGCTTGGTCTCAAATGGTTCTTTCAAATGGACAATGACCCCAAGCATACTTCCAGAGTTGTGGCAAAATGGTTTAACGACAACAAAGTCAAGGTATTGGGAGTGGACATCACAAAGCCCTGACCTCAATCCTATAGAAAATGTGTGGGCAGAACTGAAAAAGCTTGTGCGAGCAAGGAGGCCTTCAGACCTGACTCAGTTACACCAGTTCTGTCAGGAGGAATGGGCCAAAATTCACCCAACTTATTGTGGGAAGCTTGTGGAAGGCTACCTAAAACATTTGACCCAAGTTAAACAATTTAAAGGCAATGCTACCAAGTACTAATTGAGTGTATGTAAACTTCTGACCCACTGGGAATGTGATGAAAGAAATAAAAGCTTAAATAAATAATTCTCTCTCCTATTATTCTGAAATTTCACATTCTTAAAATAAAGTGGTGATCCTAACTGAATTTTTACTAGGATTAAATATCAGGAATTGTGAAAAACTGAGTTTAAATGTATTTGGCTAAGGTGTATGTAAACTTCCGACTTCAACTGTGTGTGTGTGTGTATATACAGCTGGTGAAATAAGTATTGAACACGTCACCATTTTTCTCAGTAAATATATTTCCAAAGGTGCTATTGACATGAAATCACCAGATGTTGGTAACAACCCAAGTAATCCATATATACAAAGAAACCAAAACAAATAAGTTCAGAAATTAAGTTGTGTGTAATAATGTGAAATGACACAGGGAAAAAGTATTGAACACACTTACTGATATTTATTTAATACTTTGTACAAAAGCCTTTGTTGGTAATGACAGCTTCAAGACGCCTCCTGTATGGAGAAACTAGTCGCATGCATTGCTCTGGTGTGATTTTGGCCCGTTCTTCCACACAAACAGTCTTCAAATCTTGAAGGTTCCGTGGGCCTCTTCTATTAATCTTGACCTTCAGTTCTTTCCATAGCTTTTCAATGGGATTTAAGTCAGGTGATTGGCTGGGCCATTCTAGTAGCTTTATTTTCTTTCTTTGAAACCAATTGAGAGTTTCCTTGGCTGTGTGTTTGGGATCATTGTCTTGCTGAAATGTCCACCCTCGTTTCATCTTCATCATCCTAGTAGATGGCAGCAGATTTTTGTCAAGAATATCTCGGTAAATTTGCCCATTCATCCTTCCTTCAATTATGCGAAGTTTGCCAGTACCATTTGCTGAAAAGCAGCCCCACACCATGATGTTCCCACCTCCAAACTTCTGTTGGTATGGTGTTTTTAGGGTGATGTGCAGTGCCATTTCTCCTCCAAACATGGTGTGTATTATGACATCCAAACAGTTCAATTTTGCTCTCATCTGACCACACTATATTCTCCCAGTATTTCACTGGCTTTTCCAAATGTTGTGCAGCAAACTTTAAACGAGCTTCAACATGCTTTTTTTTCAGCAATGGAGTCTTGCGTGGTGAGCGTGCTTACAGGCCATGGCGGTGGAGTGCATTACTTACTGTTTTCTTTGAGACAACAGTACCTGCTAATTGCAGGTCTTTTTGAAGCTCTCCACAAGTGGTCCTTGGCTCTTGGACAACTCTTCTGATTATTCTTTTCACTCCTCTGTCAGAAATCTTGCGAGGAGCACCTGGTCGAGGCAAATTTATGGTGAAATGATTGTCTTTCCACTTCCGTATTATGGCCCCAACAGTGCTCACTGGAACATTCAGAAGCTTAGAAATGCGCCTATAACCAATGCCATCATTATGTTTTGCAACAATTAGGTTGCGAAGGTCTTGAGACAGCTCTTTGCTTTTACCCATCATGAGATGTGTCTTGTGTGACACATTGGCAATGAGATCTTTTTGTAGGCCATCAGTTGGGACTGAACCAGCTGATATTAATTTGCACTGACAGGGGGCTGGATTTCTTTTTAATTACTGATAGTTTTCAGCTGTTGTCTTGGCTTTCCATGCCTTTTTGCACCTCCCTTTCTTAATGTGTTCAATACTTTTTCCCTGTGTCATTTCACATTATTACACACCTTAATTTCTGAACTTATTTGTTTTGGTTTCTTTGTATGTATGGATTACTTGGGTTGTTACCAACATCTGGTGAAAACTTCATGTCAATAGCACCTTTGGAAATATATTTACTGAGAAAAATGGTGACGTGTTCAATACTTATTTCACCCGCTGTATATATGTTCCATAGTATATCAGTTCATGATAGGTTTCGTTGTAGGTTTTGTGTTCCATTTTACCATTCAAATAGTTCCATGCACTTTCTGTTTCCATATGAAACTATGGAAGTATTGAACATCTCAAGAGAATATTTTAATTTACACACAGTGTCAAATAGAATCGCCCAAAACGAACTCCATACAGTCGGACGATCTCTCGTGCCCACAGCCTCACAATCTCACTGAGCCCACTAAGTGAAGACTCCTCTGAAACTGCAGCCTCAATAACATTATCTTAAAGCATCTAGCTAGCACACAGCAAATCAACAGATGTAATCATGATTGGGGAATTTCATTGTGATTGATACTACATTCACATTTTAGTCAATTAAGCTACAATAAGTGCATTTTACTAAATTAGCTCTAGAAAACCACAGGTCAGTCATTGCTAGCAAAGCAAAGATCAGTGTAGCCTTCATGTAAGTGAACATATTTTTAACTACATTAGTCATTGTGTTCTTCGCTGTGTGTGGTGTCTCTGGTGGCAGGAGGAGAAGAAGGAGGCCAAGGAGGTGAACGTGACAAAAGAGGAGGCCAAGGAGGAGGCGCAGCCCCAGCGGAGAGAGAAGAGTGCGGGGAACGTAGCCAACCTGGTCCAGAGGATGAGCACCTACGGCATCCCAGCTGGGGGCTTCCAGCCACACTCACTGCCCCGCGGACTCAAGAAGAGTAAGTCAGGTGTGTGTGTGTGTGTGTGTTAACGGTTGACTTTACTTTTCATGTTTAGGAACACTTGTGGATGTCTCTACTCAAGCTCTACCTAAAACACTTGAAGGAATGCCCAGGATCTTCCCCATTCATTTCTGTGGACTTAAATGGATACTTCTGGATTTAGTCAATGAAGCCCTTTATCTACTTCCCCAGTCAGATTAACTCGTGGATACCAATTTTATGTCTCTGCTTGCAGTTTTGAAGGAAGCTGCTAACTGGCGTTAGCACAATTGCTAACTGGCGTTAGCACAATTGCTAACTGGCGTTAGCACATTAATTGAAATTCTATGGGAACAGCTAGCATGCTTTGGTACATGCTCCTCTGAAGTGTGTCATAGTGTGTCATAGATCTATTAAAAGGATTGTAGGTGGATACTGGATATAGCCTAGGTATCAGCTGCTTCTGTATTTGCTAGTCATGGAGGCTTTTCTTCCACCTTGATTCTATGTATAGCATACACCCATTCTCTTGTGACACTTATGAATAGAACTTGATTTAACAGCAGGGTTCTGTGAAGGTCAAGGATTCCCTATTGAAATGCAGCATTAAAGTGGAGATGACAAACTTCTGATAATCATCTGTTTGTCTCTGTGTGATGGTATTAACAACAGCACTTAGTCTGACAATGATGCACGCTGACTGTAGTGGAGCTCTTGACTCCTGTTGGTAAAATTTATCAGAGTACAGTATATTTCGGATTGAACAAGATCATTCCAGAGCCTGAAATGAAGACTCGACCACTCGTCAAATGCTGGTTAAATGTCTGAGGGGGGGTGGGGTGAATTTTATCATTGGCTGTTGGTGGACAAAAAAGTTAGTTTTAGGCCCAACAAAAAAATTGTTTCAGGACTTATACACATGGGTCCTACGGTCCTAGTGTTAGTTCAGTTCTAGTGAGCAGCCATTGAGTCCCTCTGTTAGGTGACTTCTTGCAGTGTAGTTTACTCTGGCTACGTCCCAATTATCTCTCCTTCCTCCCAAAATGTGCACTTGTTCACTTCCCTTATCTGATTTGAAAGGAACTGACTGGTATATGATGAACTCCCACTAGCCCATGCCTCCACCATCCAATGCAATTGGATTTGTGGGAAGTGGTAAACGAGTGTACACTTCAGGAGAAAGTAGATATTTTTGGGACACATCCCCTGTGTGCAGCTGTGCTTGTTCAAAGGTCTTTGTCCTGCCACAGGAACACCTTGCCGAAAAGTCCCATAGTGCTCCTAGCAGGAGGGTAGTGTACTCCTCCACTTCCTTGATGCAGACACACTGCCCACTAGGGCTGGGACCTCGCCATATATGTATTGCAATTCAATACTGTGTTTTTATTGCAATTCCATGGTCCAAACATATTGCAGGCGAGGGACAAGAGAGCCATGAGAAAACAAGTTCTGATCAGTCATGGAAATAAAAGGGCTCCCTATTTCAAAAGAAGATGAAGAACAAGCTAATGAAGGAAAATACTGTTTTTTGTGCAGGTACTTCCAACTAGCACAAAAATAATATTGGGATTATTGTCAAAACTATACAATATATTGTCAAAAATAATACCTCGATATGTAACTATATAGATGTTTTCCCCTATCACTAACTGCCTTCCTCAGGCACCCCAGGGTACGCACACAATCACACGTGCGTCCAGGAAGTTGAAGCCATTAGCTGGCCCATTGAGCAGCGAGCAGACAGGTTTAACTGGTGTTCCCAGCCTTCTCAGGCTCCGGTCTTTTGTGGTTGCAGAGCCTAAGAAGCGACAGTGCAGGGCACTGTTTGAGTACATGCCCCAGAACGAGGATGAGCTGGAGCTGAAGATAGGGGATATCGTCGACATCAATGAGGAGGTGAGGCTAGTGTTTATTTACGCTGTCGTAAGGACTGTCCTGCATTGGGTTTCCTTCTGTGCTTTATATAATGTCTTCTTGTTAGACTCATTGTTCTGTTGAGTTGATTTGCTGTCTGTTGAAGTCGTAGAGGTTACGTTTGTTTTTGTTTTTTTATGTATTTTTCTTATTCGTTTTTTTAAGAGGTTAAGTTTTGCATGGGAGAATAAAAGAGAATTGCCACGATCTCTCTAACATTCTAATAACTTTTTTGGATTATTATTATAATACTCCCCCCCCCCCCCCCCCTTTTTCCTCCCCAATTTCTTCATATCCCAGTTGGTAGTTATAGTCTTGTCCCATCGCTGTAACTCCCGTATGGAATCGGGATAGGAGAAGGTCGATAGCCGCGCGTCCTCCGAAACACGACACCGCCAAGCTGCGCTGCTTCTTGACACAATGCACGCTAAACCCAGAAACCAGCCGCACCAATGTGTCGGAGGAAACACCGTACACCTGGCGACCGTGTCTGCGTGCCTGCGCCCGGCCCCCCACAGGAGTCCTTAGAGCGCGATGGGGCAAGGACATCCCGGCCGGCCAAACCCTCCCCTAACCCTGACGACGCTGGGCCAATTGTGCGTCGCCTCATGGGACTCCCGGCCGCGGTGGCCTGCAAAACTTTCTGATAACTTAATGCTGTTTACATATTACCATATTTACATTGGATGCAAGTTTTGGTAGCTAATAGTATCTTAGGCTATAGGCTAATGTTGTAACTTGGTTATTATAAAGTTATTATAAGGTATATTATCATAAGGTGATTATGTATTCTAAGGTGATTAGCTGTTTACATCAGGTATTCAGAGGTTTCTGGTTGGTTGTTCCAGGTAGAGGAAGGCTGGTGGAGTGGAACCATGAACGGCAAATCAGGACTGTTCCCCTCCAACTTCGTCAAAGAGATCGAGACGGACACAGACGGACAGACGAACGATTTAACAGATGTAGCAGGTAATTATGGCACTAACAGAGCTTCACTAATAAAGGCGTGACTCATGTTTAAGCAGAGCAAGTCATAACAGGTTAGAGCTGCTAAAGAATTTAGGTTCTTGCCTGAATCTCCAGGCTTTTGTGTTTCAGTTATTGTGTGTACATGAGAGACGTGTATAGCCTACCTGTTGTGACGAGTAGATACAATCGGTCAGTATTCAGACCCCTTGACTTGTTCCACATTTTGTTATGTTATAGCTTTATTCTAAAATTGATTAAATCGTTTTTTTCCCCCTTAATCAATCTACACACAATACCCCATAATTACAAAGCAAAAACCGTTTTTTATAAGGAAAAAATCATTTGTGGAAAGAGTCAAGGGGTCTGAATACTTTCCGACTGCACTGTGTGTACAGACTAGTGTGCGTTTGTTAGTAATGCGCGGGTTGACTCCTAACCTGCAGTTATATCCGCAGGGTGGACAGGTTATGGGTAATTCAATATTGTGTGGGTTGAATAAAGAGAAAACAATACCTTTTTAAAAAATCCAGAAATGTATCGTTCTTTTGCAATTTATATCTATAGGCTACATTGAGGTTTTAGCTTTAGGGTTTAACGGTACGCACCAAATAGCCTGTACAGCCAATCGCCAAATAATGCTTTTGGGAACGGGCAGAAAAAGGTAGCGTCAATCTACTGAGGCAAAAAGGACATTGTCAAAGTTTAATTCAATAAGACAAAAGCTTCTAAAGGAGAGTTAAAATATTTGGTGAAGTGGTAAAAGGGATGATAGCAGTGCCGGCTATGTTATGTGTGATGTTTGTGAGGAGCTATACAAATTCAACAGTCACAAGACAGGACTTCAAATAGGCTTATGGGAAGTCAAGGGAACTGTAGCCTACTGTTCAGATGGGTTAAAGGGAAACTGAAATCTTGACACTGACTATAAGGTCTATAACCTTTCACATAGTCTTAATAATAACTCATAATTAGGCATTTATTGCAGTAAAATTATACGCAGAACACCTTTCCCGTTTTAGTTTTTGTGTTATTGTATTTTCTAGAAAAGAGAAGAAGCGTGTATCTAAGTTCACTCACAAATAGCCAACTAAAATGGCGGAAATTCTAAGCAGAAACATATCGAAATCAGGCAACAAAAAAAAATCATGCACCCCCTGTCAAAAAATTGTTCTGCCGTCGTTTCTGTAGTTGCAGGGTTAGGGTTGGGTGCGGGCCTCGGATTTTCACTTTATCACATAGTCCAGCGGTTGCAGATGGGTTGTTAGCACAAACAGCTGACCCGCACACCACTAGTGTGTGTACATATACAAATGCATGTGTTTCTGCACTTTGTGTTTTTTGTTTTATTCGCCTCATGCATTGTGTCCTTCCCACAGATGGCAGCGGTAAAGAAGCTCTGCTTCCCCCCTCCCCCATCCACCCTTCTCCAGGCAATGGAGTGATCACCCAGCCCAAGAAGATCCGGGGGGTGGGCTTTGGGGACATCTTCAGGGAAGGCTCGGTCAAGCTGAAGGTCCGCCTGCCCAGCACAGATGGAGAGGAAAAGAAGGAAAAAGTAAGTGAGCTGAGCTGAGACTGAGAGATGTCTGTCTGAGAACTCACTCACAAGGTGTCATGGCACCTCAACAGGTCCCGTTAAGGATCAAATACGTACTTCTCCTTAAAATAGACCAAAGTCCTCTGAGAACCAATTCACAATTGAGAGGAAGACGGGCATGCTTTTTAACTGTCCGAAGTTTCCAACTGTTACATAACAGTATAACAATAGTAAGAATGTTTATCGTCAGCATGTTGACGTACTGAGGGTCATATCACTAAAGTAATGTATTCCAACTGGAATGCATTGAAACCAATGCTGGTGTATGAAATACAGTAGTTTTACATTATTATTGGTTTGTTTATGAGCTTGTTTTACAGTAACTAATATTCTGAGTTCATCCTGAAGCTGCGTGATGTGGACGAAAATAAATGTTATGATAAACTGACTGAATTATCACGATTACGATAAATTGAACAATACTTTTCTAACAATATGCACCAGTAATTTATTTTACCCTTAAAACTACTACTACGACTTTAAATGTTGTAGTTATCAATTGTCCCTTTAACGATCACCCATCTTAGCAAAGGAATTTCATTTCAAACTTCACATTTCTCCAGTAGCGCCCTATAAGTTATTTATTGTAATGAACGATATCAGCAAAATGTCCACGATAAGCGGTCAGTGTCAATATGGTTTATCGTCCCAGCTCGAATTCAGCCACCTCTCCTGTACGGGGACCACCAGTCAGTATTGTTTTAGTGTTGTGGTTAGTGTTTGTTTAAGTCCTGGGAGAGGCATAGCGTGGGTTGGGTTTCTTTGTCAACCCTTCCTCCTTCTCAGCTGATAGCCTTTATTTTGGTCACTAATTGTTTATGTGGCAGGCAGTTTCCCTGCTCCCTCTGACTGACCTAGTTTCCTGGCATCGTATCTGAAGGCGATAGTTCTGAGGGCGATAGTTCTGAGGGCGATAGTTCTGAGGGCGATAGTTCTGAGGGCGATGCAGTATTTCAGAGGGTATCTGAGGGCGATGCAGTATTTCAGAGGGTATCTGAGGGCGATATTTCAGAGGTTTTCTGAGGGCGATGCAGTATTTCAGAGGGTATCTGAGGGCGATGCAGTATTTCAGACGATTTCTAGCTTCCATTTAACCCCCTCTTTAACTCTTCTCTCTCTTCCTCCTCCCTGTTCTCTCCGTCATGGCAGCGTTGGTTCAGTCTTTGTAACCACAGCTTACAACATGGCATATTCCATTACGCTGTCGTTCACACAGTCAATCCATCAGTAGCAGCATCTCTGGCACTTTCCACTCACTCACTCTCTCTCTGCTCTCTCTTCTCGTGACTCAACCGCTTGTTACTTACAATCTAGAGGACATTCACCTTAGCTGAGACAAAATAAACTTAGGCCTGTCTGGCTCTACCACTTGTCTGTCTCATCCCAAGCTTTCTGATGTTGGTCAATGTTTTAGCCTAACTCTTTTAACCCGTGTGACATACTCTGTAGTAGACTGGCGTACTCTTCACAAACACTGACCTGCACGCTGACTTATACACTGTCTGTTGACCAATCAGTGAGTCCGCTGATGACCCTGTGCTCTGTGTTCATTCCGGTCAGGCATGGCTAGTCTCTCATTGGTGGAGACCATCTGGGCATTGTACTGTGCGTCCAATCATGTCAGTAAATCCATCTGTGGTTTGCTTCATTTTAGCCAATCCCATTATTCCCATCTGCCACAAAGGCCGCCCATTCCAACGCGACAGACTCACAGGAAGCAGAGGGGGACAGCAAAGCAAAAGGTAAGGGAGAGGTTAAAGGTCTCAGACGGTACAATGTGTGTGTTTTGTCATGTCCACGAGCACCTTTATCCAACACCCGTTGTCCAATACTTGATCATCATAGCACAACATTTATGGCGTTTTTGTTCATACATTGAGGGTAGGTTCAAGGGGGATATATCATGTTGTGGGGGAATGTGTAAGTACATACACACATTTGCTTCCTAAGTGTTCAACTTTTAAAGCCAATGGCAGGTTTAGGGTTAGCCAATCACAACAGTATCACTAGGAAAAAACTTCCATCACTTGACTCTTTATTGTATGTGTTCGTCAATTAAGTATTTTCTTGGTCAATGCCTGCGTTAATCAATAACGGTGTTGTTCCTCTTCCCCCAGTGAAAGAATACTGCAAGGCCACCTTTGCGTTTGAAGCGACAAACGAAGATGAGCTGACACTGAAAGAGGGTGACGTCATACAGATCTTGAGCAAGGTAAGTAAAGCCACCCTGACCAGCACCAGCTACAAGCCTGTGGCCCTATCAATACTCAGTGGAAAAGCTTAAAGCTACTACTACTTCTACCACGTTAACAGTTGCTAGTCAAAAAAGGTTTTAAAACAGTCTAAATAACTGTCCCTCTTGGGAGAGAGTGTGTAGGCTTGTTCCCAGCCACGTGTTTACACTGTACACCTGTAAAATGTGCCTGTGCTCAGTGTGTTCATCTCACTTCCCGGACCAGACCCAGGTAAAGTGGTACTGATTGTCCTCATCCATGAGCATTCTCCAGCCCTGCTTGTCTGTTCCTCCCTAGGGAAGTAGGTGAATGCTGTGAGCAAGAACCGGTCCAGGACCCTAGGGATGGATTTGAGTATTTAGTCCTAATTATTCATATTAGGATTTAGGTAGACCTAGGTAGTTTGCTGAAGGCACAACAACATTTTGTAACAGAAATTGAGTGATCTTCTTACCTCTTCCGTTTCAAAATGGCCTCTAAACACGACCCTGATCACCAACGAGCACCCTGCTGTGTTTTGGAAGCAGCGTGATGAGAGGAAGCTGTCGTCATAGCAAGGAAGTGATCTATGGCAGTTAGCTTCCCTTGACATTGGCCAGAGACTTGGGACTTGGGTCCCTGTTGAATTTCACACCCTGAAGAAAAGCATTAATGTCCTGACTGGGAACGTGGCCATATGGAGAGTTTGAGTTACCATTAAGAGGTTATGTGGCTCTTGAGTCATGTTTTGTTATACAAGGCAGACACATTGACAGATCACGTTTTGCTGTGGATAAATCATGTTTAAGCGCCATCTAGTGTCCATTAAGCAGACTTACAAGCGAGGTTGTGGGACATCTTCACAGATGCCTTTTATCAGCTTTGAAGCTGATTCAAGCTGATTATATTGAATCAAAGACATTGTTTATTCAGATAATAATTTTTTGATTACAAAATAGCCTGATGCAGAAATTTGGTAAGTTTCTCAGACTCCTGTACCTTAGGAGTCTCTAGTATGTCCTTTTATCTTAGCGTAATGTTTAAAAGAAACGTGTTTTACCACTAACGTTCTTGCTATGTTTCAGGACACGGGGGAGCCGGGGTGGTGGAGAGGGGAGATCGGAGGTAAAGAGGGGGTTTTTCCTGACAACTTTGTGGCTGTGATGTCAGACGCAGACAAAGAGGTATGAAAGAAATAGTGAACACCAGATAACATACAGTATGTGTTCCCTAGTGGTCTTAGTCCCTTAGCAGCCTATGTGTAAAGTCAGTCATTTGTGTAATGCATACGTGTTTCATTATAAAAACTTAAAAAAAACGATTTCCTTTTTATGTTGCAGACGGCTCCCTCATCAAGAGGATCAGCCAAACTGTCTCCCAAGCAGGAAGCAGAAGAGGTAGGCTGGGCTTTCCACATGGTTGTGTGAAGAGCACATGGCGTTGGTGTATGCTCACAGAGAGCAGTTATAATGAGTGGTAGCCTGGGAATGTTCTGCTGACTGGTCATATTGGGGTCTTTGTCAGGTGTCTCCTATAAATCATCACACACTTTAGACTGAAAATGATGCTTTCTCTAAATATTTATACACCGTATAGTTACTGAGCTCTCTCGCTGTTTTGGTCTTGTCTCTAGCTAAGCTCCCTCACAGCTGTTCTGTTCAAAAATATGTTTTGTGAGTCTTTGGCTTCAAAAAAAAGTCTCGTCCAGCTAAATTATTTGAATTAGTTAAGGTTGAATTTCAGGGAAGTTATTTTAAGAACAGACTATAATACTCCTTTAATCGTGAGTAAAGTTCCTGGTACTTGAACTTCAATGTCCCTGTTTATTAGATCTGTTGCCATTGCAAAGTGTCGGTAGAGAGACCATGCTGCTCTGCATCACCATACGTAGGTCAATGTGTCAAGCAGTGGTGGTGAATAGCCTTCTGGCCCAGAGCATTAAGGGAGGTTTTATGCCATAATTGAGCTCAATGTTGCACTTTGTTTAAGGCTCTCTCGCTCCATCTGATTTCATTCATATTCCCTCTTTCTCTATTTCTAAGTAGTTATAGTGAGCATGGTATTGTTGTCGTCCCAGTTTGAGTTGTTACAGGATACATACGTGTAGCATATGCATTTTTGCGAAGCTGGCAGTCTGAATATCTATCTGAAATGTTGCAGTCTAATAGTTCAGTTTGATACAGCATAGTCAGGAAGACTATTTCAATCTTATTTTTATTAATTTTTTATTTAACCTTTATTTTACTAGGCAAGTCAGTTAAGAACAAATTCTTATTTACAATGACGGCCTAGGAACAGTGGGTTAACTACCTTGTTCAGGGGCAGAACGACAGATTTATACCTTGTCAGCTCGGGGATTCGATCCGGCAACCTTTCAGTTACGGGCCCAACACTCTAACCAAGAGGCTACCTGCCGCCCCAATTAGGAGTTGCCAGGGACCTTGCGATATGATATTATCATGAAACTTAGGTGCCAATATGATATGTATTGCGATTCGAAGTTCCAAACATATTGCTCTCTCTGTCTCCCTCTCTCTGTCTCCCTCTCTCTGTCTCCCTCTCTCTGTCTCCCTCTCTCTGTCTCCCTCTCTCTGTCTCCCTCTCTCTGTCTGTGTGTATGTAAAGTGTCTTCTCAAAGTATTCAGACTTCTTGACTTTTTCCACATTCTATTTTTTTCGAATGAGTCTACACACAATACCCCATAATGACAAAGCAAAAACTGTTTTTGTCGCAAATTTATAAAAATAATATATATATATAAAATATAATACACACACACACACACACATATACATACACACTGTGTGTGTGTGTGTGTGTGTGTGTGTGTGTGTGTGTGTATATATACTGTGTGTGTCTGTGTGTGTGTGTATACACTGTGTGTGTGTGTGTGTGTGTGTGTGTGTGTGTGTGTGTGTGTGTGTGTGTGTGTGTGTGTGTGTGTGTGTGTGTGTGTGTGTGTGTGTGTGTGTGTGTGTGTGTGTGTGTGTGTGTACCTATGGTTGCCCTCATTATTGAATAGGCCTATTGGCTGCCCTCATTATTGAATAGGCCTATTGGCTGCCCTCATTATTGAATAGGCCTATTGGCTGCCCTCATTATTGAATAGGCCTATTGGCTGCCCTCCATTATTGAATAGGCCTATTGGCTGCCCTCATTATTGAATAGGCCTATTGGCTGTCCTCATTATTGAATAGGCCTATTGGCTGTCCTCATTATTGAATAGGCCTATTGGCTGTCCTCATTATTGAATAGGCCTATTGGCTGCCCTCATTATTGAATAGGCCTATTGGCTGCCCTCATTATTGTCCTGTCAGTGCATTACGACTTGTCAGCTTGTCTAACTCAGGGTATTTTGGTTTGCTTTTCTGAACCTAATTCAGTGGAGCAATAAAGTGCATTTTTGCTCTCTACTTGTTGGCCATCATGGTGCGTCTGCTGGGAGTCTGATGGTATTTAAACTAATGAGGGCTACTGTAACTGAATGAAAAGTGCTCTTTGTCACATTGACCTACTTTCTGTTTTTCAGAGACCCAAGAAGCCACCGCCACCATCAAAAAGCATAGGTAAGACCTGTTTCATAATGAACATGTGACCATCGTCAACCTCTTTAGGTGATCATGTCAATGATTGCAAAACTCGGGTGCAACTTTCACTGGGGACGGGATTCTGAGATGGTATTTTTGTCCCCCCCAGTTTTATCATTGGGATGTGACACAAAATGTGGCAAGGGTGTGCTTTAGGATCATGCCAACACCTCCGAGCAGTCGGGTATGCTGTTTGGAGTGTTTATCCCACTGGATTAAAATTAATAATTATTGTCCTTCCCACTTCGAAGACCAAAGTTGCACTCCTGGTAAAAGTAGATCTCTCTCATTTAACGAGAGACAGACGGTGGTTGACTTCTTGTCAGCGTTCGTTTGCAAGAAGCAGGAACCTGTGGTTTTGCAAGCGACTCTTCAATCCGTTTTCAAACTTCCCCACTGGTGCCGTCTCTTGCCGAGTGTTAGTACAGTATCAATCAATATGGGCAGATGAAAACACAAACATGTACCTCTGCTTGTGTCTGTTAGCGCACCCTGTCACCTAATATCATCATACCTAGTTATGTATGCTCCAGAGGTGATCATAATTGGTATTAGTAGTTCACGTCTCCATCTTTTTGGTTGACAAGGCAACTAGTTTTGGGGGTAATGGCCAGAAAGAATCCGATGGAGAGGTGTTAATCACTTCCTCGTTTGGGCCGAATGATTTATAGATTTGAATGCTGCTCTTCTCTGGAACGATTTTCCTAATTTTTAATTTAACCTATATTTAACTAGGCAAGTCAGTTAAGAACAAATTCTTATTTACATTTTGTAAAAAAGTGATTTGTCCTTATGCTGTATTATGTGTAGAGTGACATGGAAAAAACATATTTTAATCTGTTTTAGAGTAAGGATGAAATGTAACAAAATGTGGAGAAAAAAAAAGTCAAGGGGTCTGAATACTTTCTGAATGCCATGTGTATCACTATCAGATGAGACGGAGAGCCTTGCCACTAAATACAGAATTCTTTGTACCATAAAGGTGTGCCACAGTTGTTAAGGTTGGGATTCACTGCTCTAGAGGCATGGAGACTTCCCTAACGCCCTCAAGGTGTAGGCTTTTGGAGATGATGGATCACTATTCATTCTATCATTATTCTTTCACAACTCATTCATTCCAAGTGCTCACATTTGTCATTTATTTTTCAGGGCTTTGGTCAATTCTATTCAGTTCAATTTAAATGTATTTAGGTTGATTTTAATTACTTTTCTGAGTTGATCTGGCTGTTCTATCAAGCACCTTTCACCTAGATATCTGTCTTGATTGGAAAAAAAAAAAATAGTAATCCCACATCTGAAGTTACAGGCGTTTGCAGAGCACTGCAAAGATTTCTGTACTCTCCTTTTAGACTGCACAGGAAACACTTGTCTCACATCCTCCTTCTGCTTGTTGAATGTCTGTTCAGTTTGCTCTGTGTTCGAGTGGCTGCCCTCATAGACTCGTAGAGTGACTGTAACAAGAGGAGGACATTACTAACCAAGAGGAACATGTTTCGCTTTTCAGCTCGCAAACCCGATGTCCCGTTGGCTGACAAGAAGCCCCTGCATCCTGAGGACCGAGGTAAGGGTCGCCCTCTTCCCAATAAGGGTCTCCTCCCTGGGTGCTGCCAAAACGTCCCACTTCCCAACCACCTCCAAGGGACGTGGCTCTCCGGATGAGGCCCAGTTTTGGGCCCGGTTGCGAAATACGACACTGTGCTACGGTCCGAACCTTCCGTCTCCGTATAGTGTAAATTAGCCTTAAATCTCACGCCAATTAAGAGTTTAATCTGGCTTGATTTGCCAATCGTTTGCACCTGGAAGATGTAAGCCATCATTTGGCCATTTGCCTTTGTGTTTGGGCCCCTCTTAAAATCGTCCTGAATAAACACAACACGTGTCCTCTTCAGCCTTCTCTTTATTAACAAGTGTTTTTTCACAATTATTGGGCAATCACTTTGGCCTCCTCTTCACATATAATATAGATGGTTTTTTAATTTATCCTATAGAAATTCTGTGATAGGAGACATTATGTATCTCTTTGGAAGTGTGTGTGTGTGAAGATTTAGACTTATGTGCTATCTGTCTAGTCTGTGTTTTATAAATGTACAATGAACATCTAAAGACGCATATGTGTGTGTATATATATATATATATATATATATATATATATATATATATATATATATATATATATATAAATATATATATATTCCATATATACTGTATATGGAATTGGCAATGCGTTCTAATTCTGAGAAATAAGCATCTTGATTTCGAAGTGAACAGGATATATTGTTCAAACATTTGGAGACGGACAGGAGGGTGTATTCATAACATTTCAACTATTCTACCTTGTTAGCAAGCAAATAGATCAAGTAGGCTAGACTTTAAATATAAAGATTAGCTGGCTACTCACTAGCAGGTGGGCTTGCGCTTGAGAGATTGTTTATGAGACCTGTGTTAATGTTCTGTATTGCCTGCTACCAGGAGTTGTTCATTTAGTGGATGTGCATGGAACATATAAAACATATGAAACATATAAACATTCATAGCCGTTTATGAACTCTTGAAACAATCCAAAAATGGCAATTTAATTGAAACAGTAACATTCATTTTTCATTTTCATCTATATTTTTCGTAGCTGCTTATTCACCACCACAAACCGATGCTGGCACTAAGACCGCACTCATCGAGCTATATAGGGCCATAAGCAAACAAGAAAATGCTCAACCAGAGATGGCGCACCTAGTGGCCGGTGATTTTAATGCAGGAAACTGTATGTCACTGTAGGCTTGGCCCTAATTTATGTGCTCTCTGTCACCTGGAGCTGCATGGCAAATGGTCCAGGAACATAAGGAAAGCACGAAGGACAATGCCCAAGGGCTAGTCAACACTGACATTCACAAGGCCTAACATTCCCAACATTCACAAGTCTTAACAGGGCCAGACAGATTACCAGGTCGCGTACTCAGATCAACTTCTCCCTGACCAAGTCTGTCATACCTATGTTTCAAGCCGACCATGATAGTTCCTGTGCCCAAGAATGCCAAAATAACCTGTTTAAATGACTATCAACCCAAAGCATTCACATCTGTAACCTTGAAAGGCTGGTCATGGCTCACATCAACACCATCATCCCAGACACCCTGAACCCACTCCAATTTGCATACCGCCCCAACAGATCCACAGATGACTCAATCTCTATTGCACTTCCCTTTCCCATCTGGACAAAAGGAACACCTACGTGAGAATGCTGTTCATTGACTACAGCTCAGCCTTCAACACCATAGTGCCCTCCAAGCTCATCACTAAGCTAAGGTCCCTGGGATTAAAGACCTCCCTCTGCAACTGGATCTTGGACTTCCTAGCGGGCCGCCCCCAGGTGGTGAGGGTAGGCAACAACACATCCTCAACACGGAGGCCCCTCAGGTGCGTGCTTAGTCCCCTCCTGTACTCCCTGTTCACCCACGACTGTGGCCGCACACGACTCCAACACCGTCATTAATTTGGCAGACAACGCAACGGTGGTAGGCCTGATCACCGACAACGATGCGACAGCCTACAGGGAGAAGGTCAGAGACCTGGCATTGTGGTGCCAGGACAACAACCTCTCGCTCAACGTCAGCAAGACAAAGGAGCTGATCGTGGACTACAGGAAATGGAGGGCCGAGCACGCCCCAATCCGTATCGACTGGGCTGTGATGGAGCAGTGTCCACATCACTAAGGAATTATCATGGTCCACACAACGCCTCTTCTCGCTCAGGAGGCAGAAAAGATTCGTCATGGGCCCTGAGATCCTCAAAGTTCTACAGCTGCACCATTGAGAGCATCTTGACTGGCTGCATCACTGCTAGGTATGGCAACTGCTTGGCATCCGACCACAAGGCGCTACAGAGGGTAGTGTGTACCGCCCAGTACATCACTGGTGCCGAGCTCCCTGCCATACAGGACCTCTATACCAGGCGGTGTCAGTAAGCCCCCCAAAATTTCCAGCCGCCCAAGTCATGGAATGTTCTCTCTCCTACTGCACGGCAAGTGGTACCAATGCACAAAGTCTGGAGCCAACAGGACCCTGCACAGCTTCTAACCCCAAACAATAAGACTGCTAAATAGTTAGTTCGGGAAGCTATTGGTGAACTATTTAACTATATGCATTGACCCTTTTTGCGCTAACTCTTTTGACTCATCACATACGCTGCTGTTACTATTTATTATCTATCCTGTTGACTAGTCACTTTATTCCTACCTATATGTACATAATCTACCTCGTACCCCTACTCAGTACTGGTACCCTGTGTATATAGCAAAGTTATTGTTATTCATTATGTATTTATTCCTTGTTATGATTTTAAAAAAACAATTCTTTCTGCATTGTTGGGAAGTGCTTAGGGCTGTTATGGTGACCGTATTACCGCCACATTGTCGGTCACAAGTCATGATGGCAGTCGAATTCCATGTGACTGTTTAGTCACGGTAATTAGGCTTTTACAAGCTCTGATGCTGTTGATGGTCATTAGTAGGCTACCAAACTTGCTTAATGCCTGGTACTCCGTGCTCTATTGTCTCTCTAATCACACTGACATCAGTGCAAATGTTATCGAAAATCTAATCAAGCACTTGTATGGCGTCGCGTGGGCAAAGGTTTGCTGATGTCAACGTTGTGAACAGAGTGCCCCATGGTGGTGGGTAATGGTATGGGCATGCATATGCTACGGACAACGAACAAAATTGCATTTTATCGATGGCATATTGAATGCACAGAGATACCGTGACGAAATCATGAGGCCCATTGTCATGCCATTCATCCACCGCCATCACCTCATGTTTTCACCATGATAATGCACAGCCCAGTGTCACAAGGATCTGTACACAATTCCTGGAAGCTGATTCTTCCATAGCCTGCACCCTCACCAGACACGTCACAAATTGACATGTCGGGTTCCAGTTTCCGGCAATATCCATTAACTTCACACAGCCATTGAAGAGGAGTGGGACAACATTCCACAGGCCACAATCAACAGCCTGATGAACTCTATGTAAAGGAGATGTGTCGCACAGCATGAGGTCACCAGATACTGACTAGTTTTCTGACCCCTCCTACCTTTTAGTTTTTTTAAGGTACTGTATCTGTGACCAATGGATGAATAGCTGTATTCCCAGTCATGTGAAATCCATAGATTAGGGCTTAATGAATTGACTGATTTCCTAATTTAAATGTCCTGTATGTTGGGGGCTAGGTTTTTGATAGCATTTTCAGATTTGCGTGTGTCTGGTAATTAACAAAAATATACATTTAGCCTAAATGTTTTGATTTTAATGCATGCACGTTTCTTTTTAGTTTCATCCTCAAAGTTCACTTTGCTTTTATCTATTGTAGCTCCAGGATTTGAGTCTGATATTGGATCAGTGAACGGATGTTAAGTCATGTACCATTTGCACGTAGCATTATGAGCGGGCGGCTACTGAATGTTGTTTCTTCCAGGCAATCTATTGTGACAGGCCCTTTTTAGCAGTGCTTTAGCTTAGATTGTGTCTGTCTTCGGCTCACCTCTGGGCCTCTTGCACATTTCACCATTTCATGCATGATGGTGCCTTGGCATTAATGTGAAGTGATGCACTTACACACATTCACTGTATGGTACAGAAGTGATGTCACTGGCGGTCCTCAGGGTGGCTGAAAAGCTTTCCTTCGCTGTGGCTTTAACCCCTTTCAAAGGATGACCTCGGGGACACCGTGACACTTCCTTTCTCTCTAGGGCTTAGCTAAAAGAAACACCTTGCTGTTTTACCCTTTTTCAAATCAAAGAATTACACTTATTCCTGCTTTGCGTATCTTATCGTCCTCTATGCATATTAATAATTTGCCACAGCGTTGTTTGTTTAATTTTCTGTCGTTAATAAAACATTTCCCTAATGAGATTAGGGGTTGGCTATTTTAATGTTTCAGTGGAATATCCCTGGGGATTGTTGATGCTTACACGTCCTGGCAACAGAGAATGAAGAATGAATGTGCCTAAAACAACCAGGAACCCGTGCAACCTCCATGATCTTGAAATGTGTAAAGTACAGTGCATAAAATGTTAAATATTTGATCACAATAATCATTCTGACTCAAATTCTCTCTCTCTCTCTCTCTCTCTCTCTGTTTCTCTCTCTGAAGGTGACAAGACCGATCACAAACTGTCAAAGCCTACTGCCCCTCTGGTCCCTCCCAAGAAACCTGTACCCCCGCCAGGCAAGGGCAGACCAGGCATCCTCCCCCCAAAACGACCAGACAAGCCTCTCGCACCCTCCCTAGGGGCCAAGTAAGTCTCCCATCCTTCTGCCCGTCCCCCTGTTCTTCCACCACACCCTCTGTTCATTTTGGGTATTCACTTGAGGAAGGACAACATTGCGTAGAAGTAGGTTTCATTGGCAAATTTGCAGTCATAGACTAAATTATAATTATAATAATCCAACAGTAAAATCCTAAACTAGCACAAACTTTTAATATGATACCATTTTAAAATATGCAATGTATACAAAGCAACAATAACAAGGTTTGGGGTGGCAGCTTTAGAAAATCCAGGAGTTCTTATGTAGGCATTTCTTAGGCCTCTGGGCTATATGGTGTGTGCGTTGATCCGTTTAGGGAAGTATGGGCTGGGTTAGTTCTGATAGCAGCTTGTCCGTGTCATGGGAGTGTTCAGTTTGTGGCTGATGTGGGTTACGTCCAGTCTGGTTGGGGGGAGCCAGTCTGCAAACTGGGAGCTCGGACAAGATTTAGCTAATGTCAGGGACATGATTCCTAAGGTTTCATGGGCTTCCCCATAGCTGGTGTACGACCCGCCCAGAATTATTCTGCAGGTTCTCTTCTGGACTGAGCAGTCAGGGTTTGAGTGAGGCCAGGGTGCCAGGCAGGGACCGTGAGGCCAGGGTGCCAGGCAGGGACCGTGAGGCCAGGGTGCCAGGCAGGGACCGTGAGGCCAGGGTGCCAGGCAGGGACCGTGAGGCCAGGGTGCCAGGCAGGGACCGTGAGGCCAGGGTGCCAGGCAGGGACCGTGAGGCCAGGGTGCCAGGCAGGGACCGTGAGGCCAGGGTGCCAGGCAGGGACCGTGAGGCCAGGGTGCCAGGCAGGGACCGTGAGGCCAGGGTGCCAGGCAGGGACCGTGAGGCCAGGGTGCCAGGCAGGGACCGTGAGGCCAGGGTGCCAGGCAGATGTAGGCGATGTAGATGGACAGTAGGTCTGTTGTGGAAGCATATATGCTCTTGAGGAGGAACAGCTTCAAACATAATAGAATATATTACAATAAATCTGTTTATTTTACTACATTAATATTAACAAACCAGTGTATTTTAGTTTGTTTGTCAGGCATTTGTTTGTTATGGCTTCTGAGTGATTGCATTCGTGATGAAAATATCTTTGCTATTTTGCTACTTACGTCTCTGAATGTGTAGCACAAAGGCCTTTTGAAATCCAGTAGCATTCCTAGCATATTGTACCTATAACTCCAGCCACCAGGATTGTGTTATTATTATCCCTCTCCTCCACAGGCACAATGGAGAGGGGCCTTCCACACTTCCTAAGTCTGACTTTGAGCCAACGTTACCCAGCAAACCGAAAATACAGTTGGATGACTGCGGGGACAAAGGCCTTGACACTGGTATGTATGGCTCCACGGAAATAATTGTTATTTTGAGGATATTCTGAGCTGTAAAGCCTTCAAGGCATTCAATGAAACGGTCATTGGGGGTCTGAATATACTGTATACACTTCACTTGCACAATTCTACGGCTCCATGACTTTATTACTTATGTTGTCCGTTTTCTTCAGTACTGTTTTTGCGTCCATTAGCAGTACCTACCTACAGTAATGACCCCCGTTAGTTGTTTATGGCCTCCACTATGTCACATTTAAAGTGTCTGTGTGTCTGTCTGCGCCTGTCCATGTGAGGTACCAACAATGACTGTATATCACGTGGCACCATTCATTCTTATGTGTAGACTCAATAGTGCGTTGAAGCCAAATGAAGTCTGTTAAGATGGCGTCTCATGGCGACATAACATGCACAGTTTGAGCTACTCTGGGGACTGAAGTTGCAGGCTTGCTCAGTGCTGCTCCCTCTCATTGAGTAACTCAAGTTGAAGGCCAACCAAGGTGCTGCCATTAGCAACTATATGATCCTTATAACTATTTCTGTGTGCGCTCTTAAAAATAATCGGTTCAAGGACATCTGGTGTATTAGAGGCAATTATTGGTAGCATGATTTGTCTTCTAAACAGGTTTTTATTAACGCGAAGATTGACCACGAAGATTGGCATTTTTTCATTCACTAGAATGGGGGATTTGGTTTTATGCTTACTGCCTGCAGTACCACGGTCAGCCTTGAACTTCCGTGGCTTTAATGAGAGGGGCCCGTCGTTCTCCCCTGTGTACCACGACCACCAGTTGTGTGTGTGTGTAGCACTCTGCAGTAAGTTCCTCCTCTCCAGGGGTCTGCAGCCCTCCTGTGTTTTTAATTGAGTTTTGGGATGAGTTGCTACTGGCTGATGGGGTTCCATCTAAACTGAGCATTAGTGCAGTAGATCCATATTTGAGTTGTGGATTACTCCTGCCGCAACAGGCTGTTGGAGTTAGTGTCCCCAAGAACAGGAAACGCTGACCTAAAAAGAGGGGGATGAGCTGAAACCCCCTTTTTTAATAATTTGGTTTTCATTTGGATTATTGTCCCCCACGAATAAATCTGAGGGGACTGTGGATCTGTCTCCGTTCAATTATGTGTACGTTTGTACGTTAGTCACACGCAATATCTCAGATAGCACTGTGATTTTAACGAAACTTGCGTGAATGTAGCGTCTTGCCATAGAGATCCGCCATTTACAAAATGACACTGATTGGCCAAAGGCTGGAGCTATAGTAATTAACTGAATGTGTTAGTCACGCAATATCTCAATTGTTCCGGACTGTTACCTTGGTCTTTTTTCAGGAACATTCTTTTAAATTTTACCTTCCAACTTTTAAAAAGTCCAGTATGCTTTTTTGTGTCCGGTAAGAGCTCAGTTTTTTTTACTGACGTTATGCATTTCATGTGATTGGTTTGCCCTTTGAAGCATACCGGTAGATTCACAATGGTACTGCATCACAGATGCAAACGCATTCAAAGTCGACTGATTTAATTTCAGAATCACAATTTCCTCTCTGAAGCAATTCGGGCCTACTAGAACACATTATCAAATGCTGTAAGATATATTGACAGCTTTGTCCGTAAAATCCCAAATTACTAAAATACTTTGATTTTATTTTTAGAGTGTTTTGTCGCTAATGTGTTGATTTAATCCTCTGAGCCCATGGGTGAATAGGATTTTGGCTCATGCCCTGAGGTCAGGGGAATGCAGAGATAGAGGAGGATGGAGGTAGAGGGGAGGATGGAGGGGTAGAAGAGGATGAGAAAGAGGGAGGGAGGTTGGCTTTGTTTACATCACCTCTCCTTTCATGCCAAGGACAATCACAAACAGGAAAAACAAGAGAAAAGCTTTTAGGAAGAGATGAAGGGATGAGATCAAACTGAGGGAGGACAAGGGAGTTTAGGCGAGGTGAGTTCTCAGAATCATGGAGGTAGAAGTTTACTGGGGAGTCTCGTGACCCACGCAGCTAAAAGCGCCGAAAGAGCTGCTAAAACCATAGGTCATTAAGCCCCTTGGGATCAGGGCGTGAAGACAAACACAGAAACACACTTCTCATTCTCCTTTACGTCAAACCAATGTTACTGAAGATCCTGCCTATAGTCTTTATATAGGATGTTAACACTTTATTTTAAGGGTACCTAGTAAACCGTTTATAAAAAAACCAGTTTATGAATCATTACTCCCACATGTGTAAGTGTTACTAAGCTAGTTATTATAGCAAAAACAGGTTTTTCTTGCAAATGTATTAGAAAAACAGAACAGAAATACCTTATTTAAGTAAGTATTCAGACCCTTTGCTATGAGACTCGAAATTGAGCTCAGGTGCATCCTGTTTCCATTGATCATCCTTGAGATGTTTCTACAACTTGATTGGAGTCCACCTGTGGTAAATTCAATTGATTGGACATAATTTGGAAAGGCACACAACTGTTTATATAAGGTCCCACAGTTGACAATGCATGTCAGAGCAAAAACCATCAGGTCGAAGGAATTGTCAGTAGAGCTTCGAGACAGGATTGTGTCGAGGCAGAGATCTGGGGAAGGGAACCAAAACATTTCTGCAGCATTGAAGGTCCCCAAGAACACAGTGGCCTCCATCATTCTTAAATAGAAGAAGTTTTGGAACCACCAAGACTCTTCCTAGAGCCTTGATCCTAGAAGGGCCTTGGTCAGGGAGGCACCTAAAGATTCTCAGACAATGAGAAACAAGATTCAGTGACTGGGTGACTAGTCAGGATAGAGGCAAAGATGAACGGAACAAAGTACAGAGATCCTTAATGAAAACCTCTCTCTCTCCCTCTCTCTCCCTCTCTGTCCCTCCCTACCGTCTGCCCGTCCCACCCTCCCTACCGTCTGCCCGTCCCACCCTCCCTCGCTCCCGTCTGCCCGTCCCTCCCTCCCTCGCTCCCGTCTGCCCGTCCCTCCCTCCCGTCTGCCCGTCCCTCCCTCCCTCGCTCCCGTCTGCCCGTCCCTCCCTCCCTCGCTCCCGTCTGCCCGTCCCTCCCTCCCTCGCTCCCGTCTGCCCGTCCCTCCCTCCCTCGCTCCCGTCTGCCCGTCCCTCCCTCCCTCGCTCCCGTCTGCCCGTCCCTCCCTCCCTCGCTCCCGTCTGCCCGTCCCTCCCTCCCTCGCTCCCGTCTGCCCGTCCCTCCCTCCCTCGCTCCCGTCTGCCCGTCCCTCCCTCCCTCGCTCCCGTCTGCCCGTCCCTCCCTTTCTCGCTCCCGTCTGCCCGTCCCTCGCTCCCGTCTGCCCGTCCCTCGCTCCCGTCTGCCCGTCCCTCCCTCCCTCGCTCCCGTCTGCCCGTCCCTCGCTCCCGTCTGCCCGTCCCTCGCTCCCGTCTGCCCGTCCCTCCCTCCCGTCTGCCCGTCCCTCCCTCCCTCGCTCCCGTCTGCCCGTCCCTCCCTCCCTCGCTCCCGTCTGCCCGTCCCTCCCTCCCTCGCTCCCGTCTGCCCGTCCCTCCCTCCCTCGCTCCCGTCTGCCCGTCCCTCCCTCCCTCGCTCCCGTCTGCCCGTCCCTCCCTCCCTCGCTCCCGTCTGCCCGTCCCTCCCTCCCTCGCTCCCGTCTGCCCGTCCCTCCCTCCCTCGCTCCCGTCTGCTCGTCCCTCCCTCCCTCCCATCCCTCCCTCCCGTCTGCCCGTCCCTTCCTCCCGTCCCTCCCTCCCTCCCGTCTGCCCGTCCCTTCCTCCCGTCCCTCCCTCCCTCCCGTCTGCCTGCCCCTCCCTCCCCACTCCCTCCATCCCTTCCGTCTGCCCGTCCCTCCCTCCCGTCTGCCCGTCCCTCCCTCCCTCCCTGTCTGTCCCTCCCTCCCTGTCTGTCCCGCCCTCCGTCGGTCTGTCTGTCCCGCCCTCCGTCGGTCTGTCTGTCCCGCCCTCCGTCGGTCTGTCTGTCCCGCCCTCCGTCGGTCTGTCTGTCCCGCCCTCCGTCGGTCTGTCTGTCCCGCCCTCCGTCGGTCTGTCTGTCCCGCCCTCCGTCGGTCTGTCTGTCCCGCCCTCCGTCGGTCTGTCTGTCCCGCCCTCCGTCGGTCTGTCTGTCCCGCCCTCCGTCGGTCTGTCTGTCCCTGCCTCGGTCTGTACCTCCCTCCCTCCCTCGGTCTGTCTGTCTGTCTGTCTCTCCCTCCCTCCCTCGGTCTGTCTGTCTGTCTGTCTCTCCCTCTGTCTCTCCCTCTGTCTCTCTCGCTGTCTCTCCCTCTGTCTCTCCCTCTGTCTCTCTCGCTGTCTCTCTCGCTGTCTCTCTCGCTGTCTCTCTCGCTGTCTCTCTCGCTGTCTCTCTGTATGTCTCTCTGTATGTCTCTGAAGACCTGATGAGCTTTGATGATATGTCGTCTACCTCTGAGAAGCTGTCTCACCCCACCGTTAACAGACCAAAGATGCCTGGCAGGAGGCTGCCCGCTCAGTTTGGAGGAGGCCACTCTGTGAGTACATTGACATACCAACACGCTTCTGAGGACGCACAACTCTGCACACAGACTTACAAAACCACACGTTAATCTCGCTCCATACATTACATTTACATATCATCAAATTCCTCTCAAAAATACATTTGACATGCAGACCCCATCTGAACAGCAAATGTACATCACCACATTCCATACACAGATATCGCACCTTATCAGCACCTCATGATTGGTCGGGGGAGTTGAAGTGAGATTGGGAACAGAGTGCTACACATCCACTTGAAAAGACATCAAATTCCAGACAGAGTTCCATGAAGGGCTGAGAGGAGAGCCGTCTGTCGGGTTGTCTGATATTGATCGAGTTCCCTGAAGAGTGGCGGTGAGAGTGTCTGGCGAGGTGTGTCAAAAACTGAGCAGACCTGTTTTGTGTTTGTCTTCTTCTCAGCCAAACAAGGACGTCAGCGTGGAGAAAACCTTCAAGTTTGACGAGGACGACCGCCCCAAGCCAAAGTTGATAGACTCAAGAAAGGTAACAATGACATTGACGTGTCTGATTGCATTGGTTAGTGTCTGACCTGTATTGACCTTGTATGTGTGGTACTTCAAGACGCATTCCAGAACAACTATTTTGTATGTATGGCAATAAAGTCTGAATCAATGGCCCAAATGCACATCAGATCGACCTCTTTTCAGATACTTGTGATTCCTCCCAAATGGATGCTATTGCTGCAAGTCACCTCAGCCAATATTTGCATTCAGCAGGAAGTTAATATAGAGGATACAACACCCCAAAAAGAACAGCAGAACATATGTCTCAGTTCAAATTGTATTGGTCACATACACATATTTAGCAGATGTTATTGCAGGTGTAGTGAAATGCTTGTGTTCCTAGCTCCAACTGTACAGTAGTATCTAACAATACACAAATCTAAAAGTAAAAATGTAAGAAATATATATATATAAACTAGATCGAGCAATTTCGGAGTGGCATTGACTAAATACAGTAGAATAGAATATACATATGAGATGAGTAAAGCAGTATGTAAACATTATTAAAGTGACTAGTGTTCCATTATTAAAGTGACCAGTGATTCCATGTCTATGAACGCTATCGTTCAAAAGTTGAAAGTCAATTAGAAATGTCCTTGTTTTTTAAAGAAAAGCACATTTTTTGGCCATTAAAATAACATCAAATTGATCAGAAATACAGTGTAGACATTGTTAATGTTGTAAATGACTACAGCAGATTTTTTATGGAATATCTACATAGGAGTACAGAGGCGCATTATCAGCAACCATCAGCTAATCCAAGTTTATCATTTTAAAAGGCTAATTGATCATTAGAAAACCCTTTTGTAATTATGTTAGCACAGCTGAAACTGTTGTGCTGATTAAAGAAGCAATAAAACTGTCCTTCTTTAGACTAGTTGAGTATCTGGAGCATCAGCATTTGTGGGTTCGATTACAGGCTCAAAATGCCCAGAAACAACAAACTTTCTTCTGAAACGCATCAGTCTATTCTTGTTCTGAGAAATTAAGTCTATTCCATGTGAGAAATTGCCAAGAAACTGAAGATCTCGTACAACGCTATGTACTACTCCCTTCACAGAACAGCGCAAACTGGCTATAACCAGAATAGAAAGAGGAGTGGGAGGCCCACAACTGAGCAAGAGGACAAGTACATAAGTGTCAGACACTGGACAGAGGAAGATTTTGCTTTTTCTTATCTTTTTTCTTTGTTTCTGAGGGTCTTAGGGGCCTAGTCAAATTTCTTTAATATCTCCTGAGGTTCAGAAACGGAGTCAGGTTTGTCTATAGATATTAACTAATACATGTAACCGTCTTGTGATCTTCAGTTAAGTCATAGAGACCTCTTGGAGACCTGTCTCTGTGCCTCTCGGTAATCCCTCATGTCATCCTGCCAGATTGTTTTCCTCCTGTCATTCCCCTCCCTCCCTCCCTCCCTCTTATCCTGATGAACCCTGATCCCACCGGCTCCAGTACAGCACAGTCGCAAGCCTCTGGCATTAAGCTCCCTGAGGTCACACACGATGTACGCACACTTACATCCAGTTAATAGTTTATGCGCACATACACACACACACACACACACGCGCGGTCACACGCAGATATTCACATCGCTCTTGCAATCCGACAAATCCACTCAGGCCCAGTGTAAGGCCGATTTTAGTGGGAGACGCTGCTAGTCGTCCTGCAGAGGCCAGACGGAAGGCGTTCTCATGTTTCTAATAACTTAATGTCCAGCCTCGTGTTTGTCTTGTTATAATACAACGTGTGGGTCTAATCCTGAATGCTGATTTCAGCCGGTGTCTATTCCACAAGTTATCAATAACTAACTAAAGACTGCGCAATCCACTGGCTCATCAGTCCAACCATGCAAATTGTAAACTCCACTATTTTCCACTTTAAAAAGCATCTAGACATTATCTCACATTTCTTTTACACTAACATTTAGTTTTCAATAGCGGAGATTTGTATAAACCTTGCTGTCTGTCTCTCCGACATTTGCAACATTGTTTAAATATACAAATTCGATATCCAGCTGTCCCATAGTAATGAAAGTGTCGGGAGGATTTGTGTCGGGAGGATGAAATAGTATGAATAAATGAACGAAAATAAAGTTTTTTATGAAAATATCTGAATCATTATTTGAATATGTTGGTAACCCGTTGTATAAAAGTGATAATGCCCTCGAAGCTGGTGTTTCGAGGATATATTGGCATGGTTTTTAACAACACCCGTGCCAATATATTTATATCCTCCAAACACCAGTTTATCAGGCATTATCACTTCCTCAGATACCCAGTAGAGGACTGAGGGGAGTAAAGCAGGCTTACACCTCACGGTGACTCTGTGGGCAGGCCAGCGCCACTGGAGGCCCTCTCAAAGGACTCACCAGACTCTGGGGTCACCCGCTGTTTACCTGTACTACTCAAATCGAGTGAATAATCGCTGTGTATCAAGCCCCATAACTGTGGACTCAGAACTTCTATAGATTGAATTAAAGATACCCTTTGGCCCCTTGGACATTTTAAATCCTTTAAAATGAGATTTTGACCCACTGAACCTCTCGGCAGAGGAAAATAAATGAATGAAAAGTATATCCCGTGGCGATGGGAGGCTGGAGAACACAATATTAAAGCACCCCTGACATAACTTCAGACGGAGAAACAGGATCAGTTGTGTTCAATACAAATGCAATAGACTTCCACAGCTACAGTACGAACTGAATGCTCTTCAACGGCGTTTCAAATGGCTACTGTAGCTCTCTCATAGCAGTTGTGGCTGGTCGCTAAAGACTACTGTATGTTACGACCAGAAAAATGTACTTGATTAATTTTGAGCATAGAAACACTTGACTTCATTCATATTTATAAACCACCTCTCGTCTTCTTCCACAGCCATCCATGCCTAGCTCACACTCCCAGTCTCCCGTCCTCAAGCCCAGCCCATCCCTGTCGGAGGGGCTCAAAGCCAGCCCGGCTTCGGCCCCTGGCCGCAGGAGCCCTAGCCCTAGCTCCAGCCGCAGCCCAGGCCCCAGCACGGAGACCAAGCCCAAGGCAGAGCCAGAGGAGCAGAAGTCTGCGCTGCAGGACCTCAGAGCCCAAATGAAAGAACTGCTTCTATCTGTGGAGCTCCTCAAGACCCAGCAAATGTAACTATAACCACCACATTCCTTTACATCTGGTTTTGTTCAGTTCCTACTACTTTTTACTCTGTACTCTTCAAATGAAGCATTGTCTTTGTTAAGATGTCCAAACAAATGTTGCCTTGTTTAGATTATAAAGCTTCATCATTATAAAGCTAGCTACATACATCAGTCCTTTGTGTACCTTTTTTCAGAGCAGTATTTTAGAGACTGTCCTATTTTTGGTGCCCTACGGCTTGTTTCTAGGGAGGTATATAAGCGAGTCACTGTTGGAACTTTTGAGTGGAGCCTGTTCAGGCAGAGTAATGTTGATGTGATCTTATTGTTGATCAGATGCTAGCCAGTCATGTGTTCCAAGCACTGAGGAGCCTTGTGAACATCTGGGCTTTGCTTTGCAGGAGAGAGATGGCAGAGCTGAGAAGCGAGCTGGACGAGGAGAGGTTGAAACGAGTGGCCCTGCAGGTAAATTGATGACGGTGTCTGTCTTTACATCGCAGCTTGTCAGAGTGTGTAAGCGTGACCGGTCCAGTCAGAGGGTGCGAGATGGGCTAGAAAGAGTGAGCGAG
>CM042411.1:5266174-5551174 GCA_023634145.1 Thymallus thymallus | reverse complement strand
GTTTACATGTGCTGTAAAATTGCATGAACTTTCCAAAATGAATAAATATAGTCTTTATTTACACTCATGAGTAGCAGGTTATCTGATGTGATACTGTCTAGTTGGGCTCCCTCTTGTTTTCAGTCACCAACACTAGATATGGGTACACTATACGCTCATGGGCAGTCCTTTTCATGGCTTGGTAAGCTACAGGATTTACTCATCAGTAAATGGATGCAGAGTAAGAAGACTGACACAGCTGAATTCATCGGTCCACATGTTATTATAGCAAGGGAGTCTTATCTTGGAGGCATACAATATATAGGATGAATCAGGACTGACTGATCAAATTTGATTTGATTTGAACACCTGATGGGGAAGATGGATAGGAAACTGAGTTCTGCAATGTGCTGTGACAGGAAACTTATTTTATGCACGTACGTTCTCTACGGATCATTAAGCATGAACCTGACAGAACCATAGGCTACATGCACATATGACATCATTGGACACATAACCTAATCCGACATCAGTGTAGACCCTTGGAGCACTGCTGTTCTGCAGAGAGCGAGAGAGAGTGAGGGACTTAGTCTGTCAGAGCCTACAGTCAATTTCACTGACACGGTCACACAATAACAATCGCATCCAATGTCCTCGCACTGACACAATGGTAATTTCCAACACCATTTTGCCCTCTGTTCTCCCGTCTGAACTTTGACCCATCTGTCTCTTATGAAAGCCTTTTCTGCTCTCCCATCACTCAAAGAAAAGGCGAAAGGAGAGTCCCCCAGAGACAGACGGGTGTCCTCCTGCCTCAAGGGTCTTTGTCAGCTTGACAATAGCAGCTGTGAGCACTTACAGTTGAAGTCAGAAGTTTACATGAACTTCAGCCAAATACATTTAAATCAGTTTTTCACAATTCCTGACATTTAATCCTAGTAAAAATGTCCTGTCTTAGGTCAGTTAGGATCATCACTTTACTTTAAGAATGTGAAATGTCAGAATAATAGTAGAGAGAATGATTTATTTCAGCTTTTATTTCTTTCATCATATTCCCAGTGGGTCAGAAGATTAAATACACTCAATTAGTATTTGGTAGCATTGCCTTTAAATTGTTTAACTTGGGTCAAATGTTTTAGGTAGCCTTCCACAAGCTTCCCACAATAAGTTGGGTGTATTTTGGCCCATTCCTCCTGACAGAGCTGAGTTTGTAGGCCTCCTTTGTTGCTCGCACACGCTTTTTCAGTTCTGCCCACACATTTTCTATAGGATTGAGGTCAGGGCTTTGTGATGGCCACTCCAATACCTTGACTTTGTTGTCCTTAAACCATTTTGCCACAACTTTGGAAGTATGCTTGGGGTCATTGTTCATTTGGAAGACCCATTTGTGACCAAGCTTTAACTTTCTGACTGATGTCTTGAGATGTTGTTTCAATATATCCACATCATTTTCCTTACTCATGATACCATCTATTTTGTGAAGCGTATCAGTCCCTCCTGCAGCAAAGCACCCCCACAACATAATGCTGCCACCCCTGTGCTTCACGGTTGGGATGGTGTTCTTCGGCTTGCAAGTCTCCCCCTTTTTCCTCCAAACATAAAGATGGTCAATATGGCCAAACAGTTCTATTTTTGTTTCATCAGACCAGAGGACATTTCTCCAAAAAGTCTGATCTTTGTCCCCATATGCAGTTGCAAACCGTAGTCTGGCTTTTTTATGGCGGTTTTGGAGCAGTGGCTTCTTCCTTGCTGAGCGGCCTTTCAAGTTATGTCGATATAGGACTCGTTTTACTGTGGATATAGATACTTTTGTACAGGTTTCCTCCAGCATCTTCACAAGGTCCTTGCTGTTGTTCTGGGATTGATTTGCACTTTTCACACCAAAGTATGTTCATCTCTAGGATACAGAACGCGTCTCCTTCCTGAGCGTTATGACGGCTGTGTGGTCCCATGGTGTTTATACTTGCTTACTATTGTTTGTACAGATGAACGTGGTACCTTCAGGCATTTGGAAATTGCTCCCAAGGATGAACCATACTTGTGGAGGTCTACCATTTTTTTCTAGGTACACATTTAACTTTTGTGGTGTAACAATACCATTCATAGTAAGAGATAATTAACCTTGTGTTATTCACAGGACAGTTTTACCAAATTAATGAAAGAGAAAGCACTTCGCCATAATGAGGTCTTGCCTGATTTCTTTTGATTTTCCTAATATGTCGAGCAAAGAGGCACTGAGTTTGAAGGTAGGCCTTGAAATACATCCACAGGTAGATCTCCAATTGACTCAAATGATGTCAATTAGCCTATCAGAAGCTTCTAAAGCCATGGCAACATTTTCTGGAATTTTCCATGCTGTTTAAAGGCACAGGTCAACTTGTATGTAAACTTCTGACCCACTGGAATTGGGATATAATGAATTATAAGTGAAATAATTTTGTCTGTAAACAATTGTTGGAAGAATTACTTGTGTCATGCACAAAGTAGATGTCCTAACCGACTTGCCAAAACTATAGTTCTGTGGAGTGTTTGAAAAATTAGTTTTAATGACTTCAACTTAAGTGTATGTAAACTTCCGACTTAAACTGTAGGCCCTCTATACAGAACCTGGGTAGGGGGTTGACTAGCATTATGGCGAAGTGCTTTCTCCTTCATTAATTTGGTAAAACTGTCCTGTGAATAACACAAGGTTAATTATCTCTTACTATGAATGGTATTGTTACACCACAAAAGTTAAATGTGTACCTCGCGTAAGGATTGTCTAAATATGGTGTTCAGTGCAAGGAAGGTCAGTGAGGGTGACGCCTAATTTGTATTTATCTTATAAAACATCTGTATTTACTTATGCTGTCTAATTAGTGCTAGCTAATTAGACAGCCAGAAAATACCTAATTGATGCAGTAGAGTGTGGGTAGTAAAAGTAGCTTCACTTCCAATTGGCGTGTTGACCATGAAAGAGACATGGGGTTTTGCCATATTGATTCATGAGCATCAAGATGTCGTTTTACAGTGCGGTTGTCAACTGCCCTCTAAGCTCTATTGATATTCCAGTATATCACCATATATTACTCAGATATTTTGATGAGAGACACGGCCAAAAGTCAAGGAAAGCAATATCTGCCGGAAAACTTAAACATACTAAGATATTTGCAGTTGACTGTGACATTTACAGGGGACTCTGTGGGATATTTGTCATTTTGTACAGGTATTTCACCAAAGACAATAATACCCTGTTTGGTTGCACTCCCCACTCAACAGATTTACATGCTAGTTAGGTGCCCATAAAAGTGTTGCCTTCCTGAACCATCTGTGTTATTGATATTTCATAACAAGCAGCCTGTTTCATAACAGGTAGCCAATGCTCTATGGAAAAGGAGGCTATTATGATAATTGCCAGCCAGGATTACGCAGAGTGCAATTTATTTCATTCTGAACATGATTGTGGGCATTCATTTAGAGAAAGAGGGTCTAAACGTGTATGACGTAATGTAGTTGTTAGGTTGAGTAACTAAGAAAAACGTTGAATAAGTCATTGTAAATAATAAGCATCGTCTTATCAGGTTTTGTTTTGAGTTGTTTCTCCTTTCTAGCTTATAAACAGATGAGTAACGTTTCATTTTCTTTTTGATGTTACAGTAGAATCTGGGCCAAATGCTTTCCACGTGTTACATTTTGTTCCTGTGCGAATCAGCTGACATTACATTTGATAGACCCTCTGGTTCAAAGCGTGTCACTCCACTGTTCTTAGCAGCACGGTCACTGCACACACTGACTCAGAGCACCACCCTGCTGCTTGATGATTGCATGTTGCTACCTCTCAGGATTGAATTATTGGATGTTGTAGCTTTTGTCCATCAGCAGAATTCCTCTTTATTCCGCCAGGACTGAAGTTCACTGAATCCCAGCGGGTCATCAGGAACAGCTGTGGACGAGTTTGTATTATGTTCATGTCAACTGTTGTTCACTTGGTTTGCCTCAGTTCGACAGTTTCTGATGAAGTGTTTGGGTGTACAGGGTTCACAAACAGAGGGCTGATTGGTCTCTAGCCATGGGGCACCATTGCCTTTCAAGGCCAACCCATTCTGTTATAAAATATTTGGATTGCCTGTCATGAAATTCAACTTTTAGCTCTCACAAAGAATGTAATGTTTCTGTCTAACTGTAATTATAGAGTAGCTTAATGTTATAGTGATGTATGTAGGCCAAATATTGTCTGTGTGTAATCTGTTCACTACCATACTGTCTCATTATAGTTGAAATATTTTATTAGAATTTGTCCATCTTTCCTGGTGTGTAATGTTGAAGTGATATACATTACCACTCAAAAGTTTGATTCCACATGTGTTATTTCATAATTTTGATGTCTTCACTATTATTCTACAATCTAAAAAATAGTCAAAATTAAGAAAATCCTTGAATGAGTAGGTGTGTCCAAACGTTTGACTGGTAGTGTATGTAAGTAGTGTGTTTGTCTCATATATGTAATCTGTTTTCTAACATAGAGTCTCACATTATAGTTCTCCCTTGAAAGCTTTTGCTCTAATTAACCCTTGAGGCCATTTCAGTCAACCCCCTTTTTTTCAGTATTTTCAACCCAGTTCCAGAGATGACAAGAAGATTGAGGATATTCATACAGTTTATTTCTTTCCAGCATCCATTGCTAAGCCATACAGTATATTCATAGCTGCATGGAGAGCTTGAATGCTAGTTAGACTGACCAGAGGCGTATTACTTGTAGCAGGTAGTTTACAATGTGCCTATGATGGATGTTGTCCACTCCATATGTTATGTATGTTTGACTTATGTAACGATTGACTTCATGTATGAGTCTATTTCTTGACAGTTTCTTTAGATTTGTAGAAGGCAATCTCTTGGAGTCAAATGTTCTTAGAGATGATTCCACCCCACCCGCCATCCATTCCACCCACCCAGCCCCAAGGTCCGACTCCACAATGTTATGTCTGTTTTTTCTTCTCTGTGTAGGTTTGTTACTTTATTTCAGCTTTCAAGAAATAATCAGACATAAACGCAACCTCCAAAAAGGATCACATTTGAATACACCCCTTTTGCAATGTGTTCCGTTATGTCACATCATTTAGAGATGAATTGATTTTGTGACAGACATTCCAGACTAAACTCTCACAGATGGATAGGCCCTGTGGTAACCCGTGTCTTGTGTTTAGTGCGATAAGGCGTTGCACCAAAGAAAAGACGACTGAGCAAATGATTCTCTACACTGCAATGTTGGAAATTATTTATTTATTGGACTAGTCACTCCACTGTAAATCTAAACACATGCGATTGTATTCAGAAGTGGTGAGATAGCAGAGGAGTTTGAATAGACTCAAAGTCATTAACCCTGAAGGAAACAGAGATACATGTTTACGCTCTTACTCTGGTGATGACGAGGGGGGTTTTAGGGCATCTGACCTCCATATTGTATGGATGTACATTACTCCACTACTCAATAACTGAAGCCACGTGAAGGCCATGTATGCACAGTATAACATGTCCATGAAATACTGTTCTGTTTTCTTATAGGACAAGAAATGTTCTGTAGATTTATGTTTCACACCTGCGATAATTCTAAGATAAAACAACATAGCTGAAGAAGTACAGTTACAACATATACACAAACTCTTATTTACTGTCTATTGAGAGGATTTACTGGGAGAATTTAAGGGATAGAAGTTCATGATCAGGGGCTTATGGTCTGGAAAATCCAAGTGACTGCATTAAAACAGTAATTTCACAGCTTCTTCAGGTGTGGCTACAGAGGTCTGCCATCAGGCCTGTATAGCCATAGCATGACAGCAAGGTGGGATTACTGATGTGGAAGTTCAGACCTTTCTCCTACGATAAAAGGTCAACTTTTTAGCCATCGGTCATAATAAAGTTTATTATAAGCATAAACGCATGTGTATTGATGCTGATGGTGAGTGGAGCTGGAGCAGTGCACGCATGGTCCTCTCCAGTGATATGAGCAGGAGCCAAGGCAAGGCATGCAAAAATATACAGCGGGTGAAATAATTATTGAACACGTCACCATTTTTCTCAGTAAATATATTTCCAAAGGTGCTATTGACATGACATTTTCACCAGATGTTGGTAACAACCCAAGTGTCATTTCACATTATTACACATAACTTAATTTCTGAACTTATTTGTTTTGGTTTCTTTGTATGTATGGATTACTTGGGTTGTTACCAACATCTGGTGAAAATGTCATGTCAATAGCACCTTTGGAAATATATTTACTGACAAAAATGGTGACGTGTTCAATACTTATTTCACCCGCTGTATATAGTCTCTTCGTCTGTCTAGGGACTTCCCCAGGCTGCTTATCAACATGAAGGACTGTAGTAAAAAAATAAAAAAATAAATACAAATTTATTGAAGCTTTATTTAACTGGGCAAGTCAGTTAAATTCTTATTTACAATGACGGCCTACACCGGCCAAACTCGGACGACGCTGGGCCAATTGTGCGCCGCCCTATGGAACTCCCGGGCAGTTGAGATACAATCTGTATTCAAACCAGGTTGTCTGTAGTGACGCCTCTAGCACTGGGATGCAGTGTCTTAGACCACTGCGCCACTTGGGAGCCCAAAAGTAGTAGTAAGAGGATGATATGCAGAACAACACTCTCAACATACTGCATATACTATTAGATAGATAGATAGATAGATAGATAGATAGATAGATAGATAGATAGATAGATAGATAGATAGATAGATAGATAGATAGATAGATAGATAGATAGATAGATAGATAGATAGATAGATAGATAGATACTTTATTACCTATTTCATTGTCAAGCAGCTACAACAAAACACAGGGCACGTGCAAAATGCCACAACGAAAGTACACATTATGGCCCACTTCCTAGTTGAGTAGTTATTTGTGGACTACAATATATAATAAATACTACACAGGACAAGATATTGGTAAGGGAGGATCCATGTCCCATTAATTAACTAACTGGTATGACATTTCCCCCAGCTCCTCCTCTGATTCCAATGCTACTCTGTTTATTATCTATCCTGATTACCTAGCCACTTTTACCCCTACCTATGTACATATTACCTCAATTACCTCTGTCTTCAGGTGTTGTTTTCAAAAGGAAATTCCTCCTCACAGGTCTAGACCCTTATGGTACAGTATGTAATAGGTCCACTTCTGACCTCTGGCAGTCTATTGCTTGAGCTGTTTGCCTTTAGCTGATCTTTGACCTCTATATGTAGCAAATGAGGAGGAATATCCAGGAATGGAGTCTGGAACCAGTGACACTATGTGGTTACAGGTAAAGCCCACCATGCACCACAAAGGTCAATATCCCTGGGCAGATGTTTATTATTCCTATTGCTTATTGCCATCCCCTAACCTTTGCTATGGAAACACATGACAATAAAATATGGTTGGTGGGTGAACAAGACCCACAGTCAGTCTCCCACTCTCAGGAAAAGCATTGTACTGCTCTAATGTCTTCAGACTCCTGTGGTCTCCTAGAGGGATTGGGCGGCAGGCAGCCTAGCGGTTAGAGCGTTGCTAGCGGACAAGGTGAAAAACCTGTCGATGTGTCCTTGAGCAAGGCACTTGACCCTAATCTGCTCCAGGGGCTGACCCTGTAGGTAGGCTGTCATTGTAAATAAGAATTTGTTCTTAACTGACTTGCCTAGTTAAATAAAGGTTAAATAAATAAATACTACAATGGGTCCATTTAGTAAAATACAGAATAATCTTTCATTGTGATTTAATTTAATTCTCCTTCTACCTCTCGTGTGTGTGTGTGTGTGTGTGTGTGTGTGTGTGTGTGTGTGTGTGTGTGTGTGTGTGTGTGTGTGTGTGTGTGTGTGTGTGTGTGTGTGCGTGTGTGTGTGTACGCGTGTGTGACTAATGAATTCTTCACAAAAACACATCATGTGTGAAGCTGCTAATGCATTTCTGTTTTTGAAGGCCAACACTGGATATGCTCTCAACAAGCAGCCATTAAAAATGCAAATGCATCTGGCACCACATATGTTCGCTTTGTCTCTTTTCTTAGTGTAATTATAATTACAATATAGTTTGTATGTTATCTGGCCAAATGCTTTCAACTGTGGCGCTGCCAAGGTTGGACTTAAGGGGATTGTGTTTAGCTATCGCAAACATATCAGTTAGCCAGTATTCATAAGCCTGAATAAAAGGCATGCAACTGTCACGTTGTATGAAAGGATCAGGAGACAGGAGCAGGAATGCGTAATATGTTTTTTTATTACTACCCAAATTACAACAAGTTTACATGCAAAAGCACGGGGACGAAGCCCAAAACAAACACGCATACAATACATCTAATGTATTTTACAAGTGCCTCCAGGCAGCTCACCTTCACAAATGAAGAAAATGTCATGGAAAAGTCAATGACGTTTGCCAAGGTGTCACTTATCCCTCTAATGTAGGTCATATGTACAGTTGAAGTCGGATGTTTACATACACTTAAGTTGAAGTCATTAAAACTCATTTTTCAACCACTCCACAGATTGCATGTTAACAAACTATAGTTTTGGTAAGTCAATTAGGACATCTACTTTGTCCATTACACAAGTAATTATTCCAACAATTGTTTACAGACAGATTATTTCACTTATAATTCACTATATCACAATTCCAGTGGGTCAGAAGTTTACATACACTAAGTTGACTGTTCCTTTAAACAGCTTGGAAAGCTCCAGAAAATGATGTCATGGCTTTAGAAACTTCTTATAGGCTAATTGACATCCTTGGAGTCAATTGGAGGTGTACCTGTGGATGTATTTCATGGCCTACCTTCAAACTCAGTGCCTCTTTGCTCGACATCATGGGAAAATCTAAAGAAATCAGGCAAGACCTCAGAAAGACCTCCACAAGTCTGGTTCCTCCTTGGGAGCAATTTCCAAACGCCTGAAGGTACCACGTTCACCTGTACAAACAATAGTACGCAAGTATAAACACCATGAGACCATGCACCCGTCATACCACTCAGGAAGGAGACGCGTTCTGTCTCCTAGAGATGAACATACTTTGGTATGATGTACTCTGGTCTGATGAAACAAAAATTTAACTGTTTGGCCATAATGACCATCGTTATGTTTGGAGGAAAAAGGGGGAGACTTGCAAGCCGAAGAACACCATCCCAACCGTGAAGCACGGGGTTGGCAGCATCATGTTGTGGGGGAAGGAAAAGTATGTGGATATATTGAAGCAAGTCAGTCAGGGAGTTAAAGTTTGGTCGCAAATGGGTCTTCCAAATGGACAATGACCCCAAGCATACTTCCGAAGTCAAGGTATTGGAGTGGCCATCACAAAGCCCTGACCTCAATCCTATAGAAAATTTGTGGGCAGAACTGAAATAGCTTGTGCGATCAAGGAGGCCTACAAACCTGACTCAGTTACACCAGTTCTGTCAGGAGGAATGGGCCAAAATACACCCAACTTATTGTGGGAAGCTTGTGGAAGGCTACCTGAAACGTTTGACCCAAGTTAAACAATTTAAAGGCAATGCTACCAAATACTAATTGAGTGTATGTAAACTTCTGACACACTGGGAATGTGATGAATGAAATAAAAGCTGAAATAAATAATTCTCTCCACTATTATTCTGACATTTCACATTCTTAAAATAAAGTGGTGATCCTAACTGACCTAAGACAGGGTATTTTTACTAGTATTAAATGTCAGGAATTGTGAAAAACAGAGTTAAAATGTATTTGGCTAAGGTGTATGTAAACTTCTGACTTCAACTGTAAATACCCTTAGCCAATTAAAGGGTAGATATGGACAGTTTGGAAGACATTTTATGTAAACCAAGCTCCAGCAAATGACATTTAAACTTTTCATGTCTGTTTTCATCCCAAATCATTGGTATTCATATTGTTAATAGATGGTGACATGTTGTGACGTTGGTGTTCTTTCCTCTCTCTCTCTCTCTTTCTCTTTGCACTTACATGTTCTGTTTTAATCAAGCCGACATCGCTGGTAAGAGAAGACAGAAAGCCAAACTGATGAAATAATACTTTACCTGATAACTTAAAAATTGTATTGTCCTCCTGCTGGGAGAGAAACCTGCAAAGCCCCACCAAATGCATGTGATAAATACATCTCAACCACACAACATACCCTTATCTCTGACACTTTCACTTTCTCTTCCACTGCACACACACACACACACACACACACACCTTCAGATATTATGTGTTTGCTTCTTGTCACCTTAAAGGGTACAATTGGCACATACAGTGGTGTAAATCTCATCTGGTCTTACAACATCAGAGAAGTTTTGAAGACTTTATCTGGCCCACGGCCTAGAACAGGGATAAGAAAATTATGAAAGAGCAGTTTATAGAAACGCTCCATTCTTAATCTCTCCGTAGCAGCAGAGCATTTTAGCTTGGAGCCCTGTTGCAGGTAAAGCATGGTTTTGATCATGAGTGGCTTTGAATGTCAGACTGACATCTTGGATGCTGGCTCAGTGAAGCAGGGAGCTGTGGAGAGAGCTGTGTGTCTGATGCTGGCTCAGTGAAGCAGGGAGCTGTGGAGAGAGCTGTGTGTCTGATGCTGGCTCAGTGAAGCAGGGAGCTGTGGAGAGAGCTGTGTGTCTGATGCTGGCTCAGTGAAGCAGGGAGCTGTGGAGAGAGCTGTGTGTCTGATGCTGGCTCAGTGAAGCAGGGAGCTGTGGAGAGAGCTGTGTGTCTGATGCTGGCTCAGTGAAGCAGGGAGCTGTGGAGAGAGCTGTGTGTCTGATGCTGGCTCAGTGAAGCACGGAGCTGTGGTGAGAGCTGTGTGTCTGATGCTGGCTCAGTGAAGCAGGGAGCTGTGGAGAGAGCTGTGTGTCTGATGCTGGCTCAGTGAAGCACGGAGCTGTGGTGAGAGCTGTGTGTCTGATGCTGTCTCAGTGAAGCAGGGAGCTGCGGAGAGAGCTGTGTGTCTGATGCTGTCTCAGTGAAGCAGGGAGCTGCGGAGAGAGCTGTGTGTCTGATGCTGGCTCAGTGAAGCAGGGAGCTGTGGAGAGAGCTGTGTGTCTGATGCTGGCTCAGTAGGTAGAGAAGAACAGTGAAAACACAAAGTCTGCTGGGTAACCATCCTTAGAAGGAGAAGTAGAGACCAAAACCCAGGACTAGCTTTCGTCTTGGGATTCTGTCCTTTCTTAAAAATATATATTTACAGTTCCTAGTGAAAGTCTACATACACCTTGCGAAGTCTGCACATTTTGCTGCCTTAAAATTAAATATAAAAAGGGATTCAACTGGATTTCTTTCCCTAAAGAAAATACATTTTCAAAGTGAAAGAAAATGATAGAAAATGTTCACGTATTCACACCCCAGAGTTAATAATTGTTGGAAGCACCTTTGGCAGCCATTACAGCTGTGGATCATTTTGAATAAGATTCTACCATTTTAGTACAAGTCTTAAGGCAACATGATTTCATCAAAATTACTCAAGCTCAGTAAATTCGGTTGTCTGATTTTCAAGCAAATATTATTCAGTACTGAGACTGGACCACTCAGGAAAACTCAACACCTCTTGTCTTCCCATATGGAAAATATACAGAATAATTTAACAAATGTCTTATATGTTCTAACTTGAACTTGTAATACATATGGCAGCAAATACACATACAAGATTCATAGAAGATTATTGTAATAACTGACTTACAGTATATGGGTGGTTAACATTTAGGGGAGGTGAGGAAGAGAGGAGAGGAGGAGGAGGAGGAGGAGGAGGAGGAGGAGGAGCAGAATGAGAGGATGAGAGGAGGAGAGGAGGAGGAGGAGGAGGAGGAGGAGAGGAAGAGAGGAGGAGGAGGAGAGGTGGAGTAGAAGAGGAGGAGGAGGAGGAGGAGGAGGTAGGGGGAAAGCAGAAGGAGAGGAGGAGAGGAGGAGAAGAGGAGGTAGAGGGAAAGCAGAAGGAAAGGAGGAGAGGAGGAGAGGAGGAGAGGAAGAGGAGGAGGAGGAGGAGGAGGAGGAGGAGGGGAAGTAGAGAAGGAGGAGGAGGAGGAGGTAGGGGGAAAGCAGAAGGAGAGGAGGAGAGGAGGATGAGAGGAGGAGAGGAGAGGAGGAGAGGAGGAGGAGGAGAGGAGGAGGAGGAATAAAATTGGGAGGACAGGAGGAGGAGAAGAGGAAGGAGGGAGGCAGATTTTCAAGTTTTGTGGTGGCAGCATCATGTTACTGTTACTGTTAGGGATCAAAATAAGCAAAGCCCAGTTAAACATTTAAAGGAAAACCCACCCTAGTCTTCTGAAAACCTATCCCGGTATAGAGTTTTATTTTTTATGCACACATTGAATGGCAAAGACACACCATAATGGCTTTCCAAGAGGTATTGAGTGTTCCTGAATGGTCCAGTCTCAGTCCTGACTTAAATCTGTTTGAAAATATTGCTGTTCATCAATGACCCCAACCAAATTTACTGAGGTTGGGAATTTTTTACCAAATCAATGGATAGGCCTATATGTTGCCCTAAGAGTTGTGCAAGGTTGTTAGAATCTTATTCAAAATTATTCACAGCTGTAATGGCTGCCAAAGGTGCTAACTGTGAAGACATACAAAATCAACAAATCTTCATAGTTGACTTTTTATTAATTTGGAAAATGTTCTATAATTTTTCTTTCACTTTGAAAATGTGGAGTATGTTGTGTAGAATCGTAGGAAAAAAATCTAATAAAGTTTTTAGCAAAATGAACACTGTGGAAGGGTTGACTTGTATTACCATGTGTAGACTTTCACTAGCGACTGTATACTGTACACTGGTAAGAATGTAAATTCTCTGCCCATTTTTTAAAATCAAATTACAGTAGTAATTACAGTAATCCCCCATCTCAACACAGTACAGTTCTGAATCCTTATGTTTGTTGTCCTGCTGAACGCCTCAGGAATCTACTGTCACTAGCTACGTGTCCGTTAACTTGTCCAGTCATTTTTTTGTCGACATTTAGAAAGTTTGTATAGAAAATAGATGCAACATTTGCCTGCTACCGTGCAATTACATTAAACTGTCTTGTGTCTATAAACATAGCTGGATGAATAAGAAAAAAATGGCAAGCAAAAATCTAGTCTAGAATGAAATTTAAGTGGTTAAAGTGTTTATTTTACCCATTCAGGCAAATTGCACATTAATAAATTGGCGACAGCCTGCATGCCCTCCCACCTATCTGTTTCCTGTTTCAGGTAGTCCACAAAAGCCAGCATGGATAAAAGAATGCAAGTATTGATTAACATTTGCCATAGTCCGTGCCATGGTTAAACATACACTCCTGTAGATCAATGACTTTCAGGCATTCTTGAAAGTCATTGACAATCCTTTTCCTGCAAAGAAACATTGTTTTTATAGTTGAAAAAAGTATTTATCAAGCAGTGGGCTTTTAGAATTAAATGTGGAGTGGAGCTTTATAGTTATTTGGTGACATCACCCCGCATACCTTCAAAATGATTTGGCAATAATGTATTTGAAAAACACAGTTTCCATCATCATTTATCTCAGTAAAGAAAGTTTTACAAAATAAAAATACACCACTATAGCTGTCGTTTACATTTTTGCAACATTGCATTTGTTGAATGAACCCAGGTCAATGGAAACCTGCCTTGTGTCAGTCACGGTTAGACAGTTAGCTTATCTCTTGGCTGTTAACCGTGAAATGCCTACAGTGAGGCGCTATGGCAACGGTATGCTAGTTCGAATCCCCGAGCTGACAAAGGTAAAACTCTGTTGTTCTGCTCCTGAGCATTTTTTAAATAGGCAAGTCTACACGCTTTGAATTCGGCACATGTGACAAACAACGTTTAATTCGATTTTGATTTGATTTGATTTGATTAGGCATGGGATTTATCATGAAATCCTATTGGATATTTGTGTTTCATGACAACAGTCTCTCTAATCCACTTTCAGTTTATTGGCCTTATTTAAAGCAATTGAATGTCTAATTTCCCCAGTACAGCTGTGTAGTAAATTAAATTAGCTCCATCATGTGATATGATGTTGGCCTTGAACCAAGAGAAAGCTAAAATGGAAAACTGGGATTTTTTGTTTATTTAAAAAATGATTTAACCTTTTGACAGGGATTCATGTTGAGCTCTGTAATTACATAGATACACACATCAAATATATTGGCTATGCTCCTCCTCCTACAGTATGTGTGCTTATTATATAATGTTGACCATTAGGTCAGAATTAACTAGTGAGACAGGGCTAACAGCGCATATGGGGAAGGACAGAGAGGGAGGGCAGAAATACATATGATTACAGGCCAACATCACATACCGTACAGTGACTTACTAGCTTGACTTGACTTATTCCTTTTAGCTCCTAGTGGAACACATGTTCTGTTCCATCCATATGGGTGAAGTTACATTCAACATGTCTAGTGAGGTCAAAATAAAGCGTAAAAGCCAACAACTATTTCTGTAAACAATCATAACAGATGAACAACATTCAAATAGGTTTCGACTTTCAACTGACCCAGATCTGAGCTTCACACCAAGACACACTCAGACCTTGGCATGATTTCCATTAGAGGTGGTAGTTGGACCAAAGTGCTACCGACACACTTCAGGACAGAATTCAAACAGTGTGACACGCCCCAACGCATTCCACTGAGATTGACATTGAAAATGGGAGTTGTCTATTTTTCTACTGCAATCGATTAGCAGTGGTGCAATTAGTACTTTCTAAGAAACAGTGGAGCTTCTTTATAAAGCTATGTCCACTTTGACATTATGGGGTATTGTGTGTAGATCAGTGACACAAATAAATTTTTAATTCCGGCTGTAACACAACAAAATGTGGAAAAGGTAACACTTTCTGAAGGTATGATGAATATACCTATGTGTTAAAAGTCAAGTGAAAAGGATGAGCTATTTGAGTTCATAATAAATCAAAGATCAATTCGGTTCTGCTTTTTCCTGGCTATTGAATTTGAAGTAGTCGATATTTTATATTAATTTGGAGGTAGTACAGTAGTTGTACTGTAGCTTTCCAGGATGTAAATATCAGGACAGTGACAATACATTGTAGCTAGTCTAAGGTCTGTATATTCCAATCTCTGACTTGCTCACCGTCAGGCAGTCATAATCAAAGTGCCACTCTCTTTCACACTCTCAAATTGCTCTCTCGCCAGTCATTTTTGGGTAACGTTACTTTTCTCATTCCTCACCTTAAACAAAACCATTGTCAACCTATTCAGCCAGGATCCATTTTCCTCCCACAGAAGGGAATGTGCTCTGAAGCTGCCAGATGCTGCAACCCACAGAGCGAGGGTGGTGTACGTACACCAGAGGACACTTTCATTTATTGATTCATTATCAAGGAGGGAGTGATTGACAGTGCAATATTAATTGTCCTTGGAATTCAATTTTCATAATGACTTACTCATCGCTGGTGGATTCATTATAAAAGTCAGTTATAAAATAAGGTTTATAACACTGTTGGTGACCTTTGGAGTATTGAGTGAATAACATAATGAAGAGTTTCATTCTAAATGTGCTTTTATTGTTTAAAGAAATTATGAGATTAGTGTGTTTTTTTTCGCTTTCTAATCATGGCATGGGGTTGTTCAATGACAGACATGTATTTGTTTAAAATCTATCACTTTTGTTTCACTTCAGAGAGACAAATAATCATGTTTTTTTTGTTGCAAAATGCTATGAATCCACCTGCTAGGTTTTACAAAGTCAAATGTGTCCAGATTTCTCAATTAAGGCTCATGGCAATGTAAGTGATTATTTATTTTTTTACATGTTATAAAAGTACAGATCCAGAGCTTTAAAATGGTTATCCTGCTTTAAAGGTTGATAAACTTGTTATCCAACTTAAAAGACAAGCATGAGGAAATGCCCTTTGAAAGATTTCGATTTTAGAAAACGTTGTATTTATTTGCGTACATTCAGCATCGTTCACACCCTTTTAAACCCCACCCACAAATGTAAACACAATGTGAGTCAGCATGGCATTGTCTTCCAGAAAGTAGTCTCTCTACTGAAATCCAGCTAAATTCAGGGAAGCAATGTTTTTGAGAGCTGTAGCAACACTTTTACAGTTGTCCATAGATATATTTTCAAAAAATCTACAGTAGCAAAAATTATCTATATACTGACCAGGGAAGAGCCCCATTCGGTTATATACAGAAGCTTGTGACATGACAGACCAATCAGAACTAATTTCTCGGCATGTACAACCACTCCATTATCTCAGCCAATCATGGTTATTTCTGCCTGTATAGCTCAGTGCTTTCTCCTAGGCTGATAATTAAGGCACCTATAGTTATTCTTAGATTTGTTTCCCTTGACATGGTCAAATAACTCAAGCATAGATTAGTATCTTTTTTCTAATTTGGTACACAGAAACTAGTGGCCATGAGTAACTTGGTCAAAAGTAATGGCACCGATTGGCCTATAGGTGGCACAATTATAAGCAGTCTCACTTAAACCCTCATATCCGCCGACCCATTTGACCTAGACACTTAAAACATTGTATGAAGGTGTTTTTTCTCATGCTGAACAAATTTGATTCAAGGACCCATAAGGTCCGTCAGGATAGATTTTCCTCCTTCTTGGAAATTTTTGAAAACCTTTCGAATTCGAATGAAAGTCCAGATAACACAGTATGTAGGCCTATGGTACATCTCTTAACGTAGGTTGAGAAAAGCTAAGGGATTGGTTAAGAGATGGCTAGTTATTGATAAATCAGAAAGTCCGATTTTCCATTGTCCATTTAAATCCTTTGTAAATCCACTTCACAATGGTCTATCAACTTTTTAAGGTCATAAAATTAACAATTCACTTTGTAACGCTAATGCTTAAAATAATATTATAAATCTTCTCATGGACTAAAAGCCAAATTTGGTCTTTGATCTCATCACAGTAGTCCCTAAAGAGTTTAAAACCTCTACGGAATCGGTGTCCCTTATACAGGACGGTTGCTGCTTAATATGCAATATGTGACTAGAATGGTGTTGTGAACAACAGCCAACTTTCCGGGACATATGGGTAGAAAGCTTACATTCTTGTTAATCTAACTGCATTGTCCAATTTACAGTAGCTATTACAGCAAAAAAATTAAAAAAACTTTTATCACTGCAACTGGTTTGGTACATTCACCTCTGAACATAGATAATAAAATGTAGTGTAGCTTTATTTGAAAAATATTTTTTTATATTAAAATGTAGGAACTGGGCTCTACAGTTTGACCTCTGGCTCCACACACACCCAGCCTGGCCATCTAGATGTGTGAAGGATAGTGTATTTTCTGTAGGGAAGCTAATGATCCATCATGTATGACATTCCTGGGAGTATGCAAACTTACATTTTGTATTACCATAGCATTTTTGTATGTTCTCTATAGGTATGCACTTGAAAACCAATTTGGGAAAACTGGCAGACTTGATACTAAATATTGTGTAATGATGTAATTCTTCACTGGATCAGTCTGAAACTTTGCAGACACACTGCTGCCATCTGGTGGACAACATCTAAATCACATCTAGAATCTTACATCATTGTCTGGCCTTTCTCTTGCATTTCAAAGATGATGCAACAAACAAATGTATAGAAAACGCATGTTTTTTGGTTTGTATTATCTTTTACCAGTTATAATGTGTTATATTCTCCTACATTAATTTCATATTTCCACAAACTTCAAAGTGTTTCCTTTCAACTGATATCATAAATATGCATAGCCTTGCTTCAGGTCCTGAGCTACAGGCAGTTAGGTTTGGGTATTCATTTTAGGCAAAAATTGAAAAAAAGTGTCCAATCCTTAAGAGGTTTAAGAAAATAATGTTTATGCATTTAAAGATGGCCACACTATACCAGTAGATGCATATTAGCACATGCTAATATACATCTACTGTTATAGTGTGGCCATCTTTAAATGCATCAACATTATCAGCACATGCTAATATGCTAAAATATGCTAAATATACTTTGTTTCTGTGAGATACTGATATATTAATGTCAGTGGGGTGAATGGTTGAGGATTCTTGGGTGTGACGTCACTCTGAGCCATTACCAAAACACAAAACAGGGTGGACAGTTTCTCTCACCTTGGATCTGAAACCAGTGCTAACCACCAACTTCAATGACAACTTAAAATTAAAAGACTCATCTAAAATACCCGCACCCCAATAGCATTGTCACCGAGGAGGGCTTGCTTGCTAGCTACAGTGTTTGCATGATCAGCCGTTTTCTTGTAAAACAGCTCAGCTAGCTAGCAAAATGCTAATTCACGATGCTAGCTATCTAACACGTTAGCTGGACTGCTTCTAGACTCGGGAGCTCATTGAGGCTTCAGGAGCCAGTGGGTTAAATTATTCCACCATGGGCAACAACAACTGGCTACTAGAACTGAACCGATGGTCATGGGGCAATTCAATTTGGTATGTAACGCTTATGTACAGTTCCAGTCAAAAGTTTGGACACACCTTCTCATTCTAGGGTTTTTCTTTATTTGTACTATTTTCTACATTGTAGAATAATAATGAAGACATCAAAACTATGAAATAACACATATGGAATCATGTAGTAACCAAAAAAGCGTTAAACAAATCTAAATATTTTCTCTTCAAAGTAGCAACCCTTTGCCTTGATGACAGCTTTGCACACTCATTCTCTCAACCAGCTTCACCTGGAATGCTTTTCCAACAGTCTTGAAGGAGTTCCCACATATGCAGAGCACTTGTTGGCTGCTTTTCCTTCACTCTGCGGTCCAACTCATCCCAAACCATCTCAATTGGGTTGAGGTCGGGTGATGCAGCACTCCATCACTCTCCTTCTTGGTCAAATTGTCCTTACACAGCCTGGAGGTGTGTTGGGTCATTGTCCTGTTGAAAAACAAATGATAGTCCCACTAAGCGCGAACCAGATGGGATGGCGTATCGCTGCAGAACGCTGTGGTAGCCATGCTGGTTAAGTGTGCCTTGAATTCTAAATAAATCACTGACAGTGTCACCAGCAAAGCACCCCCACACCATCACACCATGCTTCACGGTGGGAACCACACATGCGGAAGTCATCCGTTCACCTACTCTGCGTAGAGTGTGTCTTCCTTTCCTGTGGCAGTCCTCATGAGAGCCAGTTTCATCATAGCGCTTGATGGTTTTTGCGACTGCACTTAAAGAAACTTTCAAAGTTCTTGAAATTTTCTGGATTGACTAGCCTTCATGTCTTAAAGTAATGATGGGCTGTCATTTCGCTTTGCTTATTTAAGCTGTTCTTGCCATAATATGGACTTGGTATTTTACCAAATGTGGCTATCTTCTGTTTACCACCCCTACCTTGTCACAACCTAACTGATTTGTTACTACATGATTCCATATGTGTTATTTCATAGTATTGATGTCTTCACTAAGAAAAACCATGGAATGAGTAGGTGTGTCCAAACTTTTGACTGGTACAGTATATGTCCTTCTGCAGTCAGCATATTACAGCTGTGATAGTGTATTGAAGTATTTTGGAATGCTAATACGGAGTGTACCAACTGAGAATTTAAATAACATGTTAATGCTTTCACTGATTGCACATGAAGGAATATAGTTTCTATATGATAGAGTGCTTGCTTTGTTGTCCAACTGATCTTGTGCCCTTTCTGCCATCCTGTGAACCCCGTTCATTGCTGCACAAATTTTCTATACAAGTTTGTAATTAAGGCACAACAAAGTTGTTCTAGAAGGCATTTCAAGGACCTACTGTGAAATAGGAACCAGCGTAAATAACCTCAGACCCTGTAACCGATCACAAACGCAACAAATAACTACATTTTCATAACTGTACAAATGAGGTATCCATAAGGGAGTGAACATTATTTATAAGAAGGTTTACCTGGAGAAAATCTGACCTCTGAAATGAAAATGGATAGATTTGGTAAAGAGGTCAATGGAACTCAACCAAAACAATGGAAATGCCTTGGAAACGCATGGGGGAAAGATACCGTGGGGGAAAGATCCTGAATTTCTTCATTGCACCTCAGCAAAATGTGCCTAAATTTAGGCTATTAAAATAGTAGCATAATGCGTGTATGGATGTCAACCCCAAAACATCATCATCATCACCACTGATTTCTCTATGCTAGATATGCTACCAGCTTATACAGCTTATATGAACTGAAACACTTCTTCTAAACCTGAAAAGGTTATGCAGCGAAAACAGCCAAATATTTCCAAATTCGACTTTAGTAACCACATTCATGGGCCTGTTACGATACATCAATGATAACGGATTTGACGTATATCCACTTTGTTAGATTTCCATTGACTTCTTTACCTCATCAATGGCCCTCCCTTCAGCAAAATATATTTGAACTAAAACTTCACTGAACGCTTGAAAAGTGACTAGCAGAGAACGTGCCTACCGGTTACCCTCACTTCTAGGACAGACCAGACAGAGCCTTAGATATGAAAATATGAAATTTTGTGAATAATTCTGTGAAAATATCTTCTTTATAGTAAATGAATTGCATGAATCTTTCATTGTATTTGTGGGTCTGGGGAAAAGTAGTCTTTTATTAACATTAACATGACCTTAGAAGAATTGGTAACACTTTTTTTGGATAGATGCTCTACAGACTATCTACAGATTATCAGTAATAATGCTTATTCTAACCAGTGGAAATGTTATCATGTAAATCTTGGTGGGGCAACAAAATATAAAGGTAGGATGCATGCCATCAAAGCCACTACACAACACAACACTAAACAATACATTAATTGCACTATAACGGTGACAAACGGTGCCATCAAACTGTTAGGGCCTACATAAAGCTCTTCCAACAGCAGTCCCAACACCTTACCACTTCTACACCTGGCCATCAGCGGTGCCTTGTCTGACAGCGAAACAGTTAATTCAGCCTAAATTACTGCCTTTAAAAAAAACATAGCTGATATGGCTGACTTGCTTAAACAAATGTGGTTTCTACTGACAATTGAGATGTACAAACTATGGCATAAGGAGACGACAAGCGGATAAGAGGCAATCCGTAATTTTGATTAAGACAATAATGAGTGAGCTAGGACGGACGTAGTCAGCATAACTATTTGTTTAGCACTTTTGAAATGTACAGCGACAGAATTCAGAACTTGGGCCGTTTTTACAGTGTTCTCCCTGTACATCAAGTCAGAACCGTAGCATAAATAAAGAGGGCATATAAGCAGACAATGGAAGCTCTTACAATATTCAATGATTCAATTTCTCTAAACAGGTTATAGGCTACATGTGCACCACCAAGTCAGAACAGTAGATGAAGTTAAGAGGGGTAAATAGACCAAATTATTAGCGTGAGGCACATGGGCTACTAACAGCTTACTACACAACATACACTTAGTATTACTTTCTTAGCTACAGTATACATATCTCCCTGGCATATTACATAATTTATGCAGCAGCATACAATACATTGTTGTACTCACCTTGTTGTGCTGTGCTCACTTGAACAGGAAGGTGGCGCGGCGGTCATTCCTGGGAACATTTTGGCATCAAAGTCTGGCATTCTCTGGATTTATGGTGTTCCCAGTTGTCTTGAACTCAAATTTTTGCAGTTTTTAATTAATAGTTGTTTTAAGCACGGCACAAATCATGCTTCATTGACAGCATGGCCAATGTTGAATGTTTATCATTTTAAACTCGGAAAATAACCTCTTAATCCCAGATTTGGGACCACTCAGCCACTCCACTAAATAGTGATTGCTTTGCAATGCTTGCGGTTAGCCACTGTCACTGATTGCTTCCAAACCAGTCATTGTTGAATTTGCGATTTCCAACTTGTTGTGTAATATTTATGTCCAATGGCCGATGAGCACCGATACAGTAGCAACGTTCGCATCATGTGTCGATACTGATAGGATGTAAAGAAATTCAGCGCTGCTCTCGGCTTTCTCCATTCAAATCTTACCTTAACATTATAACTATTCCACAAAACTGACAACGGATCCACTCCTAGAGAGATATTAATACACATAAGCTGCAATCACCCACTGGGCACAGACATCAATTCAACATCTATTACACATTGGTTCAATATAATTTCATTGATTTCATTTCAACAACGTTGATTCAACCAGTGTGTGCCCAGTCGGTAGGCTATTGAGGTGGCTTATTATGCTTACCCAATTATCATACACTAAATCACAGATTGGGCACATCATTGCGCAAATTGTCACACATCATAAAACACATTGAGGCAAAAAATTACAGACAGTAGCCTAGTAGCAAAATATAACTCAATTGATTGAACATGGAATTGATGTCAATATGATTTAAATAGCTCATATAGGCCCATGTAGCATATGTATCTTTTAATCATCTCAGTTTTAATTTCAAGCATCATTTTATCCATTACTTGTTTGTAACAATTGCAAATGCTTTGGTAACTTTGCATTTGTGAAGTTATCGGCTGTCACTGTCAGACATATAGCCTAAACATCTTGATTCTATGTTTAGTGGAGATTTTCTGTGGACAAAGTGACGGCGAAAAAGTATCTAACCATGCACTTTGGCTGCTCTATGAGTGGTCTGCATCACTTGTAGATGTGCAAAGGTTTTAAGAGACATGTTACTAATGAAGGCTCCTGGAAACCCATCGCCTACTAAAGATACATCGTAAGAAGGTTCTTACGATGATCTTAATACTACGAAGGCTCTGGGAAACTAGGCTAAGAACATAGGCACACGATACTGCATTTTTTGCTCTTTTATTTTTGGAAGAAGCCTTTCCCACTGGGCAAAAACTGGTTAAATCAATGTTGTTTCCATGTCTCACAACATAGCCTGTCACTAAAACACTGACCTCTCACTAACACTAACATTTATACTATTGACTGTGGTTAATCTCCCTACCACATACACTCCCTTTGTATGTATTTGGACAGTGAAGCTAGAAATATATATTTTGCTCTATACTCCAGCATGTTTCATATGAGGCGACAGTACAGAATGTCACCTTTTATTTGAAGGTATTTCATACATATCGGTTTTATAGTATCTAGCACCCCCATTTGAAGAAGTCATACGCATTTGGACAAATTCACTCAAAGTGTATTAAAGTAGTCAAAAGTGTAGTATTTGGTCCCATATTCCCAGCAGGCAATGACTGCATCAAGCTTGTGACTCTACACACTATGATCTTTGTCCCTCTGTAACTTTCTCACTTTTTATCATTCACAATTCATTCACAATTATCCGTTATCCATGGTAGCATCCACATTAATGTAGATGTGTTCAGAAACACTTACTTTCTTTCCTAAGTCTCTATCTTCCTTCCCTAGCTTACTTTCCTCCTTCCCTATCTTCCCTTCCTAGCTCCCTTTCCTTCTTTCCTTTCCTAGATCCCATAACTTTTTTTTATTAAAATGTGTTTAAATGCAGCAATTAATAGCAAAGTATTTAAATGTAATTTGGGGAGTAGCTGCTTTAATGTAGCCCCACATAAGGTCTGAGTGGCAGCCTGCGTCTGACCCACCTTTTGGATACTGGACCTAAATGGGAGCACTTTTTATTTTATTTTACAATAGTTTATTTGTATTTTATAACCATATTGCACTATATGGCTACATCACTACATCAGAGATGGGCTTTCTAATTTGGTGAGTCTGCAGTGTGTGGGCCAGATCTGAAAATGTACAATGCGTTAACAATTACAACGTTGACATAATTATCATCAATTTGAGTCAATCTATTTTTATTTCACTCTTCAGCTCAGATGGCAGGGGTTTAGTTTAATACACAAACAGTTGGCTTTGACAGTATAGTTGTTGGGAATAGAGCAGATATGACACTTCAGGCCGCGTGTCCAGCTCTCCGATTGGTAGCCTATTTGATTAAAGCCACAGAATTTTTTACAAGCCGTGAAAAATAGAGGTAGGGTTATAGAGGACCATGAATGTAAGAAACCTTGGTGTTGGCTTAAGGCCGCTAGCAACCACTACAGATTGTCCGGTCAGAACAAGGATGATGTGTATGTCCAACTCATACCTATCTTCTGATCATTTCCTCATAATCTCCCAGACGTCTTCTTTCCAAATATACCACGTTTTTTCATGTCAGAATCATGTAACTACACATGAATAGCAGTTACTGCCATTACATTTAAGAGGTTAATGGAAGAAGATGTCCACATTCACACACACCTCACAGACATCTGACCTCTCATGGTTCAGAGAACTGAGAACTGGCTTTAACATCAGACATACAGGGATTTAAACATCAGACATACAGGGATTCAGTCTACAGGAGGAAAAGTTCAGCAGGAGGGGAAAACTGTGGAAGTGCTCATCAGGATGGGGAAAGGATGTTTCTGACCACACTGAAAACTGAAACTGAAGTCCCGGGAATCAAGGCCACTGATAGGCTGAACGAGATGTGGTGATAAGTATTTGGCATGACCTTGATCAATAAGACACTAACAAAAGTAGGGTTCCTCTGAATGGGAGACTAAGCTGCCCAACTAGAACTAACCAGAAGGGATAGCTAGAATCAGCTGACTGAAGCTGGCCGTTTTAACAAGCCGTCTACTCGGTTACGTCATTGTCAAAGACAACTCCATCAAATTTTGCTAAAACATTGCTCTTTCCTTGGCTCTAATGTTAGTGTTAGAGATGGGTCCATGGCTGCAACAAGACGTTGCAATTCCTCTATTCAAAGCTTCATCACTTAGCCGACTGACGAAGATTGACATCTGTTGTAACCTATAGTGACTGGCTACAACTGGAGTGAGTCACGAGAGTGAGCCGGGGAGGGCGGCCATTTTTTAAAATTGATTTTTATTAAGTAAACTATATTAGGCCTTGCCTACACAGTTGTTTTTTATGAAATGCTCCACACATGACATACACCACACGACCAAAATTATGGGCATTATGGAGTTGGTCCGCTTTGCTGCTATAACAGCCTCCACTCTTCTGGAAAGGAACATTGCTGCTAGGACTTGCTTCCATTCATCCACAAGAGCATTAGTGATGTCGGGCACTGATGTTGGGCGATTAGGCCTGGCTCGCAGTCAGTGTTCCAATTAATCCCAAGTCATTTCTGTATGGACCTCGCTTTGTTCACGGGGGCATTGTCATGCTGAAACAGGAAAGGGCCTTCCCCAAACTGTTGCCACAAAATTGAAAGCACAGAATCGTCTAGAATGTCATTGTATGCTGTAGCGTTAAGATTTCCCTTCAATGGAACTAAGGGGCCGAGAGGGAACCATAAACAACAGCCCCAGACCATTATATTTCCTTCACCAAACTTTACAGTTGGCACTATGCATTGGGGCAGGCAGCGTTCTCCTGGCATCCGCCAAAACCAGATTTGTCTGTTGGACTGCCAGATAGTGAAGCGTGATTCATCACTCCAGAGAACGTGTTTCCACTGCTCCAGAGTCCAATGGCGGCGAGCTTTACACCACTCCAGCTGACGCTTGCCATTGCACATGATCTTAGACTTGTGTGCGGCTGCTCGGCCATGGATGATGCTCTCGACGAACAGTTATTGTGCTGACGTCACTTCCAGAGTCAGTTTGGAACTCGGTAGTGAGTGTTGCAACCGAGGACAGATTTTTTTTATGTTTTCACTTCACAATAACAGCACTTACAGTTGACCGGTGCAGAAATTTGACATGTGAAATCAAGTGCTCTTTACTGTGTCAAAGTGGTCTTTGCGATAGTCACATCCATCCACTGAGAAGGACGTGCAGCATCTGTGGTGCACTGGTGCTAAAAACATAATCCCAGATGGCATTGGATATGCAGTATGTGAAGATTCCACCCTCCGACATCACAGACTTGATTCACAAGCAGACAAATAATGGGGAACATGGAGACATCACTCTTAATTTGCACTGTATAAGACCTACAGTATAAGGAGGGTTGAGTCTGAGTGATACAGTATCACTTAATAATTCATAAACAAAATTGATATCAGTTAAAATACTATACATATTTGATACCTTTACATGTTACTTCTGTGAACTTTCATTATTCTCCCTACTCATGAGGGAGAGACATTTTTTAAAAGTATTCTAAACTAAATATAAGTGTTGATATTAGTTGGCACGAGTCTTTCCTTGAAATTATTGTAGTTTTGATGTATTTCTAATACCTTTTAAGACTTTTTCTGCTAGATTTGACAAGAAATCAAAGATGTTGCTTATTCCAAATGTTTTGAATAGGAGAATTATTGAAAAATGCATATATTATGCCTTAATTCCAAAATAAAAATATAGACTCATTTGACACCCAATTTGACAAGCTCCTACAAACTTCACATGTTCATTTGACATGGAAATGACCAAGAGCAGAGAACAGTTTGGAGAAGCTACTAGAAGCAACTAGTTGACTTCTCAGAGCATGATACCGCCTCTGGGAAGTTTGAATACATATTTTTTTGTTTTACAACTCTGCTCCCTTGAGCTTAGTGCAACATCTAAAGTAGAATTTGGTTTATATAATGGTTAAGAACGTGTAAGAAATGTGAGCTCCATGCAGCACTGAGAGCAATGTCATGTGTCTCCTGTTTGTTTCTACGGCCTCCTTGCAATACCCTATATCATATTTTAGCACCTATGGGTGGTGCTCAATCCACTAAATTAACAGGCTGTAGTCTGCATTCAAGTATGTGGCATAGCTTGAAGCTGCTTGGATAGGTTACTCTACTCACTGAGAGACTAATGAATGAGAATCAAACTCTTCGATTGCAAACTGATTCACTTATTTGGATTATATAGATAATAGCCTAAGTCTAATGACGCCCTATTTTATCCCGTTATATTTATGGAGTTCAAGGGCATCCAAAGAGGAGCCTGCGTGGTTTCCTGTTGGTCCAATCTAGATGGGATGTGTTGATTTCCGAAATGAATTCAGCACATGACACTATTGTAAATTACTGAACGCAATGATTCTGCTGTGGTCGATGTACTCGTCGCGGTAGTTTGGAGGCGCCGCGCATCACCAAAGCGCCACGGACTAGTGCAATTTCTCTCCAACGGCTATATTATCACAAGAACAGTTAAAAAGTATTTTCGACATTTGATTGTCTTTTTTTATTATTTTATTTTTTGTGGAAGGAGGCAGTCGGACAGTATTATTTTGGTGGAAAGTGAATAAAACTACAGGGATGACTGAACACTTGTAAGGCAAGTAATTTCCAGAAGACTCATATTGTTATATTTATTCAATATTATACGATTATGGTTGCGTGTCTTTATGAAACAAAATTTTAGACAAAATATTGACATGAATGTGAAATGTAGTCAAGGGTAGATATTACATTTCTCGTAACAATGTTGTACAGTAGGCCAAGGCTACGCCTAGATCAGAGCGATTGGGTAAATGCGTATTAGCACACCAGAAGTACATTAATGTCCAACAGAACACTGCATTTGCCTTGCAGAATTGCATTGCAGAGGCAGTTGCAGTGCGTTCTGTGTTCTGTGTGGTGCATATGCGACAAATTGTATGCATAGACTTGATTGTAATCACAGCAAAAGGTGAATGTTCAACTTTTGTTGCACACATATCCAGTAACAATTTTGAATTACATAATGGAAGCAGAATTGATGCAGGAGCTTTGTCGGTCTGTTCGAGGCATAACCGCTCAATGCGCCTCAAGAAGCAGGCAAATGTATTGTATCTTTATTAAGGCTACATCATTATCACTTCTGCTACTATCTCTAGGCTAGCCTAATAAACCATATGAGAGCAAACAAGGCATTTTATAGGCTATAAGCTACTACAGTATATAGTATATAGGACTATCCCACTGGGCACAGACATCAGTTCAATCTCTAGTTTTGATTTCTAATTTGGTTGAGTTGTCAACTAATGTGAATTTAGCGTGAAATCAACAACACATGTTATTGGATTTAAGTTAAAACCTGGCTGAAAAAAATAAGAAATGCCCTTACATTGATGACTGATTGTCAAACAAATCACTTCAAAAAGTAAGCTACCTGTGCATGTTCCAGCATCCAAACAGTACACTGTGCACCAGCCTTTTGATGAATGGCAAGAAACATCAGTTACGAAACAGTGATTGCCATTAGGTCTACACTCCTCTAGTCGGAATTAATTAATGCTGTCACGATGCGAGGGTTGGAAGGAACAAGGCACAGAGCAGGAGTTGCAATGAGACATGTTCCTTAATGAGAAGGTCTCTCCAAACACAAAACAAAAGCGTAGTTACACGTGCTGGAATACAATCACAAGGATACACGCACTCGCTCTACATAACACAAAGGTATACCTACGAGCTATAATGTATCTACACAGAATAAGCACCTAGACTACAAACAAAACAGCAGCACCATGCGCTTGCATGCACCATACAGAGCATACACAAGAACCCAGTCCGGGACACTGGCTAAGGTGCTGGTGGTGGCTCCAGAGTCAGACTCGACCCCTGCGCTGGAGGCAGAGTGTTCATGGCCACCGGTCCCGGACTGGGCCTCGGCACATTGGAAAGCTCCGGCTCTGGAGCAGTGCTGGCGACCGGTCCCGGACTGGGAACCGGCCCTGACGGAGTGCGGTTTACCTACGAGCTATAATGTATCTACACAGAATAAGCACCTAGACTACAAACAAAACGGCAGCACCATGCGCTGGCATGCACAAAACAGAGCATACACAAAAACCCAGGACGGGACACTGGCAAAGGTGCTGGTGGTGGCTCCGGAGTCAGACTCGACCCCTGCGCTGGAGGCAGAGTGTTCATGGCCACCGGTCCCAAACAGAGCATACACAAGAACCCAGGACGGGACACTGGCTAAGGTGCTGGTGGTGGCTCCAGAGTCAGACTCGACCCCTGCGCTGGAGGCAGAGTGTTCATGGCCACTGGTCCCGGAATGGGCCTCGGCGCATTGGAAAGCTCCGGCTCTGGAGCAGTGCTGGCGACCGGTCCCGGACTGGGCACCGGCCCTGACGGAGTGCGATACGCCAAGTCTTGTCTGGACCCTGACGTTGTGGACCCCTCCTTTGGGACTGTGTGCGGTACCAAGTCCTGTCTGGACCCTGGCGTCGTACTGGGCACCACCGCAGCAGGCAGCTCTGGCTCTAGAGCAAGGCTGGCTACCGGTCCCAGACTGGGCACCGGCGGCGAGGGAAGCTCCGACACCGCAGCTGAGCTGGACAACGATCCCGGACTGGGAACCGGTGCAGAGGGCGGTTCGGTCCACCGAGCTCGTCTGGATGCCGGCCCCGGAATAGGCACCGGCTTAGAGGCGGGTTCCGGCCATGGAGTCGGACTGAATACCGACCCCGGACTGGGCGCCGGTTCAGTAGGAAACTCTGGAAATGTAGTTAGGCTGAACGTCTGTCACGGACTGGGCACCGGCACAGAGGAGGGCTCAGGCCTCGGAGGGCTCAGGCCTCGGAGGGCTCAGGCCTCGGAGGGCTCAGGCCTCGGAGCTGTGCTGAACGTTGGTCCCAGACTGGGCACCGGCGCAGATGAAGACTGCGGCCATGGAGCTGGGCTGGCTGTCGGTCCTGGACATGGAGCCGGGCTGGGCACCGGTGCACAGGACAGCTCAGCTGACTCCGACCATGGAATAGGAGTGGCCACCAGTCCCGGAGCTGGACTCCTCACCGGTTCTGGGCTCGGATACAATGGATTCAGCTGCTCCTTGAGCAATGCCAGTCGGTGCTCGAGACTAGGTTCCTCCTCCATCAGCTTGTAGAACGGGTCTGGTGTCTTCTGGGATCCAGGCTCTCCACCACCTCGCCTTTGGGCCGATCGAAAAACCCGTCAGGGGTCTCTCGATTATCCATCGTAGGCAGGCGCAATGGTAGGATATCTTCCTCCTCGCCATCCCAAGGCAGCCCGAATTGAAGTTCCCCTGTTTGGAGAGGCGTTGCCATCTCCTCCTCCTCGGGCTCCTGATACCACTGCGGCTGAGGCTCCTTGACCCATTCCCATGCATTGCGGTCCCCGTATTCATCCTCCTCATCCTCGTACATCTCTTCCTCCTGTCCCCAGGTTTGGAGTGCTCCTCCTTCATATCCCCACGAAGAGAGGGGCAGGGGCTCCTCGTCCAGCGTCCCTGACCAGCCCCATAGCCCCTCTCCGACGATGGTTTGGGCTTGGCTAGGGGCTGTTTGATTGCCTTGCCTCTTTGATCACTTGCTTGTTGTTCGTTGGTGGCGTCGCTGTCCGGACTCCTCGTCCGGGAGTGAAGAGAGGGCTCAGAGGTGCTAATCTTCTATCCTTCCTGATAACCCCTCTCCGTCCATGGTCTGGGGTTGCGTCGGGGCTGGTAGGTGTCTGTGTCCTTTAGTACATCGCCGCCTTGCCCTTCAGCGACCTGGCTGTCTGGACTCCTCTTCTAGGAGGAAGGAGACGACTGGTCGGTGTCCCTCATCGATCTCCCATCTCCTTGGAGAGTAGTGCACCTCTTCGCTCTGCACTTGTCTGTTCCTGGGGTGGTGGATTCTTCTGTAACGATGCGAGGGTTGGAAGGAATAAGGCACAGAGCAGGAGTTGCGATGAGACATGTTCCTTAATGAGAAGGTCTCTCCAAACACAAAACAAAAGCGTAGTTACAAGGATACACGCACTCGCTCTACATAACACAAAGGTATACCTACGAGCTATAATGTATCTACACGGAATAAGCACCTAGACTACAAACAAACGGCAGCACCATGCGCTGGCATGCACCAAACAGAGCATACACAAGAACCCACAATGAACAGTGCACTGCCTGAACTTAAATAGAATCCCAAATTAGAGACAACTAATGGATCAACACACAAAACATAGAGTTAGCCCGACCTCCCCTGTCAGGTCCTGACTGAACTCCCCACTCCCATAGAGGAGTCTAGAGTCCTGTCCACCGTCAGAATCTGACAAATGCGTCTCGCTGACAAATTACCTTTCTTATAGAAAGAAAAGTCGGAACACCTGAAAAGGGGTAATCCATGCACCGCATCACAACAAAAGAATCATGCTACACGTTATCACCTTCGTCTGTGGTTTATCTACTTCCGCTTTCTGATACCGCATGGCAAAGCAACGCAGAAGATGGAGAAATCCATTGCATTAGACACATTGCATGCACTGCAGCTTAGTCCAGCAGATGAGTCGCAGCGGTGCAGATTGCTTCCAATTGAAATTAATGGACATATACAGTTTGACGCAGTTGGTGTGCTTGAGGCTTATACATAATGCATGCATTCATAATACATTGCAGTTGGAAGACCAAGGCCTAAAGTACATGATGTATGCAGTGCACACTTGACTCTGGAGGAAAAGTTGATGCAGAGCTGCAGGATCATATTTGGAGATAATGAAAACAGCACTTTTGTTTATTTATCAGCTGTGGCCACAGACACAAATCTGATTAGATATGCTCACTTGTTTCTACATTTTTTTTGTTTATCTTAATTTAAAGGGTTTGCATTCCAAATCGTATTCTCCTGCTGAGAACAGAGAAATTGCCCCATGTGATGTGGCATAGTAGACAAGTATTGGCAAGTTGAACAATTTAGGCTAAGATACATTCGGTTTCCAATGCAATGCAATTACTTCAGCCAAGGGTACAGTGAACTTGACTCAAACGACTCTCATATTTGCATAGCACACACACATTTCTCCCATGTATTTAATTCTGCCCTTTATGTACACATGCAAAAGCATTGTACTTGTGAAAAGCTTGGTCTTCAGATTGCTGCATCAGCCACAATTAAGATTCAGAATCTTCATGTCAATATATGAAGTCATCCCTCCACTCCTCAGCAAAATGCAACCAATCAGTTATGTTTTTCCTCTTATTCTTCTTGTAAAAATACCAAATTGTAGATAATCAATGATAATCCACCTCACAGAAGACCATTAGACCTAACGGTCGTTAGACGACAATATCATATTGATTGGGTGTCCTCAATCAAACTATGCACTGATAATCCCTCTGAAACATCCTGCATTAAAATCCTAAACTTAGGTGCCAACTACCCTCAGACTGTAGTCTCTAACCCCTAGATAAAAAGCTCTCATCTGCAGTAGCCTAGTTTAGCAGTGAAATATAACCACTGGGAAGAACTGAGGTTTGAATACAACATAGCATTTGTATTTGTTCTAAAAAAACAGTTGCCTTCACTTAGGTCACATTGGAAAATATGTCATTGGACTTGGTTCCCTTCTCTTTGTTGAATGGCTCTTTAAAGAGACATTATTTTCCCACCGAGGTTGAATGTTTTCTCAGGTCTGCATGACAAACTGTGGATGCGCTATAGATGTTTGTCACCATAAATAAACACCAAAGTTGTTCATTCAAACACACTCCATTGATCATGGACTTCAGGAAACGTAGGACTGAACACGCCCTCATCCACATCGACTGGGCTGTAGTGAAGCAGGTAGAGAGCTTCAAGTTCCTCGGCATCCACATCACAAAGGACCTGTCATGGTCCAAACACACCAACACAGTCGTGAAGAGCGCACGACAACACCTCTTCCCTCTCAGGAGGCTGAAAAGATTTGTCATGGGCCCTCAGATCCTCAAAAAGTTCTACAGCTGCACCATTGAGAGCATCTTGACTGGCTGCATCACCGCTTGATATGGCAACTACAAGGCACTGCAGACGATAATGTGTACGGCCCAGTACATCACTGGGGCCGAGCTGCCTGCCATCCAGGACCTCTATATCAGGCGTTGTCAGCCCCTCAGAATGTTCAAAGACTCCAGCCAACCATGTCATAGACTTGTCTCTCTGCTACCACACGGCAAGCAGAACCAGAGAGACAAGTCTGGGACCAAAAGGCTCCTGAACAGCTTCTACCCCCAAGCCATAAGACTCCTGAACAGTTCATCAGATGGCCACCCGGACTATTTACACTGACCCCCTTTTTTCTTCTTTTTCATAGACTCTAGCCACACACTCACACACACTACACCAACACACACACACACACACACACACACACACACACACACACACACACACACACACACACACACACACACACACACACACACACACACACACACACACACACACACACACACACACACACACACACGCTCACACTCTTTCACACTTCACATGCGCTGCTGCTACTCTGTTTATTATCTATCCTGATTACATAGTCACTTTTACCCCTACCTATAGTACATATACAGTACGTACATATTACCTATGTATACAGGTGGTATATACAGGTGGTTCCGGTACAGAGTCAATGTGCAGGGGCACCGGTTATTCGGGCTATTTTAGGTAATATGTACATGCATGTATAGATAAAGTGACTGTATATTGTACTGTATATAGCCTCGTTATTGTACTGTATATAGCCTCGTAAGTAAGCATTTCATGGTAAAGTCTACACCTGTTGTATTTGGCGCGTGACAAATAACATTTGATTTGATTTATCATTCAATAATAAGTGGATTTGATTAAACATCAACAATACAGTCCTTTAAAAAATAATAATTAATACCAACAATCATCTGTATCTTCAGGTCAACTTCAGGGCTACCAAGTGGCCCAGCGGTCTAAGGCACTGCATCTCATTGCTAGAGATGTCACTACAAACACCCTGGTTCGATTCCAGGCTGTATCACAACCGGCTGTGATTGGGAGTCCCATAGGGCGGCGCACAATTGGCCCAGCGTCGTCTGAGCTTGTCCGGTGTAGGCCTTCATTGTAAATAAGAATATGTTCATAACTGACTTGCCTAGTTAAATAAAGGTTACAAGTAAAAAAAAAAAAAGAAATGTAGGCAGCCAAGCGGAGAAAAGTCCACCAGACACATTGGTCTTAACCTGTAAGCTCAACTTTGAACCTTATAGCATTATTCATCTATTTAATGTATTAAAGCAAAACAGATGTATTCAGGTCAGCCACGGTTGCCTACAGGGGGTGAGAGCACCAAGTTGACTGCCTTCATTTATTTCATTCCCTTGAAGACTTGCATTTTCTGTCATACTGAATACGTGTCACAAATTTTTTTTGATGTTGCAAGATTATGCTACCACCTTTCTTGAGGTCATATACAGTCCTTATCGGGATGTTCTCTCCTTTTAATTGACATTTTTGCAAACTATAAATAATAAATAAACCTGCACTTTCCCAGGAAGTACTACACTTAATGTGATATTTACCACGTGTGGCCATCTCCAAACATAATATTAAGTAACATTTTAGTTACACTCAAAGAGTTCCAGTAATTCTTATTTCAAAAGTAGCCATACAAAAGGATTGTGTGAAACCCAGATATTGTAGTTAATTAATTATTCATTCAACATTTACATTATTACTCTTATCCAGAGCGACTTACAATAATGAGTACATTTCATACTGGTCCCCCATGGGAATCAAACCCACAAGTCTGGTGTTGCGAGTGCCATGCTCTACCAACTGAGCCACATGGGACCATAAAAAAATGCCATATTGTGTGGTTGTTTTGTGGTGTCCCTCTGAAATACTGAAGTTGTAGGCTCTGCCAGTGTTTTACACATGATTGACAGACGTTGGGCATACATTGGGACGGGAGAGTCTCAATAATCTCCTATTGGAAGTATCCCCTAAAAGGGGCTTCTGAAATGCTTTGTTCTGAAATGCTTTGTTCTGAAATGCTTTGTTCTGAAATGCTTTGTTCTGAAATGATTTGTTCTGAAATGCTTTGCTCTGAAATGCTTTGTTCTGAAATGCTTTGTTCTGAAATGCTTTGTTCTGAAATGCTTTGTTCTGAAATGATTTGTTCTGAAATGCTTTGTTCTGAAATGATTTGTTCTGAAATGATTTGTTCTGAAATGCTTTGTTCTGAAATGCTTTGTTCTGAAATGATTTGTTTTTTTTACAGAAACCAAACATTACAAACAAGACTGTTCACAGATCTCCCAATGTGTTATCGACTCTCTGTATATAGGCCTACACCATGACTTGCCAGATACTAAGAGAATAACAGAGTGAGAGATGATGTGACTGTGACTGTGCAAACTTCTGTTAGAATGTTGTAGTACTCTGCAAAACATTTAGTCTTGTTTTACATGGGGAGTCTGGTACCTAGGCTGAATTGCATCAGTGCTGCACTGCTGGAAACCTGGAGCATGGAAGAAATAACATTCTCCACGCATAGAAGCTTTGATTTTAATCCTGTTTCATCTGGTAGACTTTGATGAAGTGTTTTGATATGAACAAAAACTATTTGGGGGTGTGTAATGTTGTAGCTTCAACACAATGGTGGAATGATTGGCTTGCACCTGGCGTCCAGAGTTAAAGAAAAAGGGAACATTTTGTCTGACTTGTTGAGAAAAGTCAGCTGTAAATGGAGGTTTGCTTTGTGAGGTGAAGTAGATTTCTAAGGCAGAAGTGCCCACTCGGAATTGCCTGGCTGGCTGCTGGTTCTCATAGCTGAGACACACATCCTCAGAGGTTGGGGGTGTCTTCCATAGGATTCATTGCACTGATACTGGCCGCAACAAACAAACACATTTCCCAGTGCACACGTACAGTGCCTAGTGAAAGTCTACACACCCCTTGCACAGTCTTCACATTTTCCTACCAATGTACATAATCTACTCCACTTCTAAAAATGAATGGGGAAAAAATATTGATTGCGTATGTCTTCACACCCCAGAGTTAATATTTGGTGGAAGTACCTTTGGCAGCCATTACAGCTGTGAAACATTTTAATAAGATTCTACCAACTTTGCACAACTGTTAAGGCAACATTGCTAAAAACATTGTCAAATTTGCTCAAGCTCAGTAAATTTGTTTGCGAGTCATTGATGGACACCAATATTCAAACCTTGTCTCTGATTGTCAAGCATATTTAAGTCATGACTGAGACTGGATCCTTCAGGAACACTCAACACCTATTGGAAAGCCATTCTGGTGTATCTTTTGCATCAAAATGTGTATAATTGTCCCTCTGAAAAATAAAAGGTATTTAGAATACCAAGGCAGGGTTTGCTCTAAATTTTCATCTGGGCTTTGTTACTTTCATATTTATTTTAATCCTGTCAAACTCCTCAGTCCCTGCTGATGACAAGCATACCCATAACATGATGCTTCCACCAAAATACTTGACTTAGGCTATACAATATAGGCTACAGATTAAATGAGTTATGATGAACTTCACAGGGGGGTGAAAGTGCACGGTGATGAGTTTGATAATCCTTTCCAATAAATATCGAGGGTCTTATTCTGGTGACATGATGATCGATGCTTGTCTGCCATTTGATAAATAAATATCATCGTACCTGCGAGTTGTTGGCTAGAGCGCACATGCCAAGACCAGAGTGGGCATAGATAGATAGATAGATAGGTACTTTATTGATCCCCCGGGGGGGAAATTTCATTGTCAAGCAGCTACAACAAAACACAGGGCAGGTGCAAAATGCCACAACGAAAGTACACAAAAGACAGATACACGGTACATGATACATAGAGCGGCAGTATGAAAAAGTATAGAAATACAAGATATCTGGAGTGCAAAAAAAAAAAAAAAAATGCCAGGGGTGGGTAGAGTACTGAACAAATGTACTCGAGTAAGAGTACAAGTACTACGGTAAAATGTTACTCAAGTAGGAGTAAAGTTACCGCCTAAGAAAACTACTCAAGTAAGAGTAAATGAGTACTCAATCAAAAAAGTACTTGAGTACTGTTAGTTTTTGAGTACATTTTAATTTTTTATAGTTTTGTTTATTAAACCAAATACTAACATGGTAAAACTGTAACAAATTGTTATGTTTTTTTTGGTATTGTAGAGGATAACAGAAATAATAATATATTTATCTTTAAACATTTCTTGAAAAAAAATTATACAGCACAATCGAGCCCAGTCTACTTTGTGTATTTTTTGTTCAGCTTCAGAAGAAGCTGGTTTTCTACGTTTTTGCAGCCTAGTCCAGCTCTTTTACTTGTAAAAATCAGTCCGGCACAACTGAACAGTCTTTCACATGCAGCAGATGCAGGCAGTGGAGTGTTGATCCTAACAGATAGATTCTTTAGCTCAGGGAAAGAGTGCAGCAACTCCATAAAAACGAGTTACGGTCATGGCTAGTAGTGACGGAGACAGAAAAAATTGCACCTATGGTGCTAGCCTATTTGCACTAATGTAACAGTACAGCAATTTACAAACGTATTTTGAATGTCAGTAAAATTCAGTTAATATCGAAGCTGTCCGTTTCATTACATTATATTAATGTAATAAAAATGGTAAAATTAATGGTAATCTGCATGAGAAAAGAAATTGTTATAGCGATCAAAATTGTTAAATCTCTATTTGCACATCATCATTTGCACATCCATCATTCCAGTGTTAATGCTAATCTGTAAATTGTCGCTCATTTTGCCGCCTCTTGTAGTCCATTGGTGAGGAATGTGTGTCTGTCAATCAAAATCACCAATTAGTTAAGCTAATGTTATGTGGTTATGTGTTCTTAAATTGTCGGTAAGTTATTGGGGGAGGGGGAATGTTAGAGTGCCTACCGTAACCGAGCCTTGCATGGCCGGAGGTTAGGTTCGTTGCCAAAAGCTGAAGGAGGATAATAAAGTGTGACGTTCTTGGAGTCGTGCGGTGTACGGGGCACAGGAACTCTCTGTTAAATCAATCTCTGTCTCATGCCATCTTCTTCTGGCTGAGCTCGCCACTGTACAACCATGTCTAAACGACCCAAATTGTCGGGTTGTGAGTACAAAAAACTAAATAATTCTTTTTTGAAATATATTGATCCTGGACCAAGTGATTTAATCCCTGTTTCAGTTGCTTCAGGAGAACGAAAACGACCTTCGGAGTACAATGAAACAAGAGAGACTGAATGGACTGGCAACAATCTCTATTGAACATGAGTTAGCACAGATGATCAAAATGGAGGATGCAGCGAAGACCTTTGCAGCCATGAAAGCCCGCCGTGTACACTTCTGAAAGGCAAGATAAGCGTTTTTGTCTCTAGTGGTTTTAAGCTGTGAATCTGCTGATGATATGTGCCTTGCTGCGCGCTTGTGTGTGTCCGTGTGTTTTACACACAAGGTTTTGTTTATAAATATTTTCAATATTATTACAGTCACTATTTAGATTTGTCGAAATTCGATTATTTTCAAAATAGCTGTGCTGTCATGAATCTGCTGTAAAGGGGTTTGGAACCTATTGGATTTATGATGCTGCAGACCTGGTGCCGTTGTTGTCATTTGGATACGCATACGCGTCATGCATCTACTTGTTGACACTTAGTCCGTTGCACTTGTCTATTTGCGTGATGTGTATATATTGGTTTGTGTTGCTGTTTTTTCCTTATGGCTTGTATTGGCTGCGTGTTGTTGGTGTATTGTACATTGAAAATAGAGGGACGGCACAATTGTGTTTCGCCTAGAACGGCAGAAATGCACACACCGGTCCTGGTCACAGCTGTAATGGCTGCTGAAGGTGCTTCCATCAAGCATAGTCTCTGGGGTGGGACGCAATCATAGATGTATTTTTGGAGGGTGGGAAAATGTTCTTGACATTATTTTATTTGAAAATGTGGAGTAGGTTGTATAGATCGGTAAGTGGAAAATCCAATCAATTCCTTTTTGAGATTTAATTTGAAGGCAGAAAAATGTGAAGGCTGCGCTAGGCATGTATAGACTTTCAATAAGCTAGGCTGACTATTTCTGTTGGATGTGGTGAGTGGTTCTGCAGCAAGGCTCTGGATCTGTAGCTAGTTTATGAGGTCTGTTAAGATGCTTGTGAGCTTGGATGTTTATGTAGGTGGCACAGATGAATGATGATTATGGTGATGAAGATGGAGAAAGAGTTGATGATGATGATGATGATGATGACTGATGATGATGATGCAGATAATGATTGATCTGATACAACAAATGTGAAGACAAACCAAGTTGATGACAGGTCAGGTTCAAGCCATCAATCTTGAATCATGTCAGGAATAATTGTTGGCCAACTATTCTTCTCTTTTGAACATTAGCCTGGAGAAAGAATACTTTTCATGCTCCAAAATCTGTCATTGATGTCCAATTGTATGTCCATGTGCCAAGAAGTTTCAAATAGAATTCTGGTTGTGTACAATGGTTTGCTGAAATGTTTTTATGTACTGCTCCTGACAGTTCCTTACGCCACTTTGCAACGACAATAACAGCTCAACTCCTCTACAATGGAAAGCAATTACGAAATGACTATGTAACAACAACATGTTGTTGATACCAGAGAACCTACAGGTTTATTACACAGGTATAAGACCAACTTATTCTATAGATTCTGTTGCTGAGGTTTACTTGCACATCAACAGCTATAGAATGATAATGATCTGTCTCCTGTTGTGTCTAACAGTTCAGAATGCCAGTGTGAACTCTTTGGCATCAATGGTGATGTCAGAGCTGGAACAGATCTGACCCCTAAAGGCCACAGTGTGCATGCATGCTGAAGATCCTACTGGCCAGCGGAAAGGAATTTCACAAAATGATTATGGTGTTTGATTGTGTGTGTGTGTGTGTGTGTGTGGGGTGCGTGAGTGTTTGTGTGTGTGTGTGTGTGTGTGTGTGTGTGTGTGTTTTATTAAAGGATAACTCATGTGGACTCATGAATCCCATGCAGCAGTCCCTGTATGACCACCAGAAAATTGGGGTTATTTGTTTTTACAAATTACTGTGTTTGTGTGCATGTGTGTGTGGTTTTGTGTCTGGTTTGTGAGTATTTCTGTGTCCAGTTTCTGCCTCAAAACAGTGTAACTAAAGAACACTGAAATGGTAGAATATTTTTAAAAAGAAACAACAGATTTAGATGTTAATGTAGTCTGGCAAAAATGATGTGCTTCTTGCCATTACAAATCTAGTAGTGATTTCCAGTCATTGCTGTGCTTTGCTCTGCTGATGAGAGGTGAGACGGTGCAGTGTGTGGAGGGAGAGATAACCAATGACAGTCAGCAGGACATGAATCTGAACCCCATGGGGTTTCTCTAATTTAACCTTTGGCCACAAATACGAGTGTTGGATGAGTTAACAGAATATGAACTTTTAAAAGTGAGATTTTCACTGGCAGTAATATAATGTGAGCTAGTATGTCGGCAAGCAAAAGTCTGCACCCTAACGGCCCTTTGATCGACACCCCTGATTTTGGGGTGTAGTTAGTTAGATTGAATTTCCAAGAAAACGGTGGTCAACCTAATCTAACCCTTGATGCTGTTGTGTCACTTGATTGCACCAGGATTCTGCAATTCTGAGTTCAGTTTTCTTTTGCAGAATCAACAATTTCCTGCATATCAGAGGAGGCTGATGGGAGGAGCTATAGGAGGACAGGCTGGAATGGAGCCTCCACTGCTGCATGTTATGCAATGGCTTGCAAATATGACCAATCACTGCGCTATTCCCACATAAAACAGTCAAATCATCGCATTATTATCACATGAATCTGACCCATCACCGCAGTACAAAAATAGGGCTCGCAATTTCAACCAGTCACCGCACATTTAACTCATAAAATGGTTAAATCAAGCCACACGTCAACAAACATTTTCCCTTGTCAGCACATTATGGCGAATATAAACTAAAATCTATACGAGATCCTGCCGTCTTAAAATAAAGGTTGTCCTCAAAACTTGATAGGTGACAAATGTATTTCTGAGTGTTTCAGTGTGGACATCTTGTACCGATCATGCTAATTTTGGTTTTGCGTTCCCCAGGAAGCGGTTGACACCTAAGCATGGCTCTTATGGGAAATGAGACCTCAGCTTGCCCCGATTATGTCCCCCATTACCTCCTGGCGGGTGATCCCTTCGCCTCCAAGCTGTCTAAGGAGGCTGACATCGTGGCTGCCTTCTACATCTGTATTATAGGTAAGTGTCAATAAAGTACAGGGAAGAACACTGCATAGGGAAGTAGACTCATCAATACACTCCCTCATATCGTCTGCTCAACCATCTTTCTTGAAACATAGCCTAACCATTCTTCACAACAAGGAGAACAATTCTGATTTGATTACATTTGCATTCAATTCTGATTCATCAAGATGTTCCATTGTGTAAGAAGATTCCAAATGTATTTGAAAAGGGTTTTTGAATACAGTGCCTTCAGAAAGTATTCAGACTCCTTGACTTTTTCCACATTTTGTTAGGTTAGTCTTATTCTAAAATTGATTAAATAGTTTTTTCCATCATCAATCTGGACACAATACCCCATAATGACAAAGCAAAAACTGGATTTTAGAAAATGTTCCTAATTTATAAAAAAGAAAAGAAAAATGAAATATCACATTTACATAAGTATTCAGACACTTTACTCTGTACTTTGCTGAAGTAACGATTACAGCCTCGAGTCTTCATGTGTATGACGCTACATGCTTGGCACATCTGTATTTGGGGAGTTTAGGGTCATTGTCCTGTTGGAAGGTGAATCTTCGTCCTAGTCTGAGGTCCTGAGCGCTATGACTGGGCCGAAGGCTCACCTTCCAACAGGACAATGACCCTATCATGTCCAATCAATTAAATTTACTAGAGGTGGACTCTGTCAGAGTGACCATCGGGTTCTTGGTTACCTCCCTCACCAAGGCCCTTCTCCCCTGATGGCTCCGTTTGTCCGGACGGCCAGCTCTAGTACGAGTCTTGGTGGTTCCAAACTTCTTCCATTTAAGAATGATGGAGGTCACTGTGTTCTTGGGACCTTCAATGCTGCAGACATTTTTTGGTACCCTTCCCCAGATCTGTGCCTCGACACAATCCTGTCTCGGAGCTCTACGGACAATTCCTTCGACCTCATGGCTTCGTTTTTGCTTTGACATGCACTGTCAACTGTGGGACCTTATATAGACAGGTGTGTGCCTTTCCAAATCATGTCAAATCAATTGAATTTAGCACTGCTGGACTCCAATCAAGTTGTAGAAGCAAGGATGACCAATGGAAACAGGATGCACCTGAGCTCAATGTTGAGTCTCATAGCAAAGGGTCTGAATACTTATGCAAATAAGGTTATTACAGTTTTTTTATTTCTTATAGATGTGCAAAAATCTCTAAAAACCTGTTTTCGCGTCATCATTATGGGGTATTGTGTGTAGATTGCTGAGGATGTTTATTATTTATTTAATCCAGTATAGAATAAGGCTGTAACGTAACGAAATATGGGTCTGAATACTTTCCGAAGGAACTGTAGGTCAATAACTGTAAAATATGGTGGTGGATCTATTTTGCTTCCACTGGTACTGGGGCCTTTGTTACGTTCAGTGGCATCATTATTGTCACGAATCAAGCCTCTGTGGTTCCTCCTACTCGCCACCAGAGGGCGCCCTCTCCAGAATATTGACATTACCCTTTTTAGACTCCATTTCCCATGACCCCGTGCCTGTTACTGATTATTGGCACACCTGCCACTTATCACCCAGACTGATTATCTGCACACCTGCCACTCATCATCAGGGCTATTTATACAGCCTTTCTCCACTGTTTCAGTGCAAAGTCTTGTTCTGCCCTGGCTAACATTTCCGAGCGTTTCCCTTGTTTCCCTTGTTTCCCTTGTTTCCCTTGTTTCCCTTGTTTCCCTTGTTTCCCTTGTTTCCCTTGTTTCCCTTGTTTCCCTTGTTTCCCTTGTTTCCTCGTTGCTGACCCTGGACTGTTTTCATTCGGATCGACCCTTTGCCTCTTGCCTTTGTGATTCTGCTTAGTTTGCCTGGATATTCACCACTCTGTCTGCTGCCTGCCCTGATACCTGCCTCTTGATTACGTTTGTGTTTTGCCTTGGATATCCCTCTTGCTGGTGTTTGACCCCTGCCTGTTGGTTCTACGTTTATTACTGTTCAATAAATACTGCACATGGATCTCAACGCCGCTGCCTCTTCCTTACAATTATGAACTTTACTAAGTACCAGGACATTTTAGCCAAAACCTGATTGCTTCTGCCAGGAGACTGACTCTTGGCCGCAAGTGAATCTTCCATCACGACAATAAGCCCAAGCACACATCAAAATCCACAAAGAAGTTATTAATTGGCCACAAAATCAACACATTGCAATGGTCATCTCAGTCTCCGGACTTGAACCCCATTGAAAACCTGTGGTTTGAATTGAAGAGGCCAGTCTATAAGTGGAGATGAAGGACATCAAGGATCTGGAATAATGGTCCAAGATTCCTCCCAATATGTTCTCCAATCTCAAGGGGAGGGTGCTGAAGCATTGAAGACAGGGGATCCAATCATTTTAACCCTTATTTTATTTTTTATTTTGTTTTATCCATGACTGAAATGTGCTTTTACAGTGACTCAAATCAAGTGAGTGGATAAATACAAGAATAGATTATTATTATTTTGATTTTTTTATCGACCACTGCGCCACTCGGGAGGCCGTAAGAATAGATTAATTTATAGATAGATAACAGTTATGTAATCTCTGTCCCTGTGCTATTGCTCACCTTTATATACAACATTGGGGCAACTCAGGATTGTATTTTCCCGTCTGTCAGATTATCTATTTATCTACTTGAGGCTGTATACCTGTCACTAATATTTTCCTGTTATTTCATCTCGCCACAACTGTATGTGTTCAGATTATTTTTCATAGAAACTCAAAGTATTTTATACTGTGCTGAGCCGTTTGCAAACCATGTAATGCCCTGTTTAGTCTAGCTGTTGTCCTGACCCAAAGAACCGATGGACGGTGAAGATGTCTCATGCATTTTGATGCAGCTTTTCAGTGAGATATATGGATACTGTGGTGTCTGTCTGTTCGTTGATTACTGTCCTCCCCGAGAGGACACACTATAGGTTACCAAATTAAGTTTGGATGAACTCTTATCCGTTCACTGTGTGTGTGGTGTGTTTTCAGCGTATATAAACATGCTTTCACGTGTTTCGTTTAGCTTCAATCCGTTGCTTGAATTCCCCCATTGAGCTCCTAACTTTGTGTCTACAGTATGCCGGTAATTTACGAAAGTGACTAGAATTTTCAGTAATTTGGGTAATTAACAGAAAATATATGGCAATCTTTGGTAACTTTGGTAATTTATACTTCAATAAGTGTAAAAAAAATAAATGTATTCACATATAGTATTAATTTATTATATCTGGGTCCGTATTGTCCATGAGTTTCTAGTAGATAGACCATATGGTTCAAGAGAAAATAGCCTAATTAATTAAAAAAGCATCTAATCACCAATGGCATTATTTTCAATGAACTCTGCAACTCTTCCAACTATTAACTTTTTTCACAACTGCAACCAGTTTGAATCCAACACATTGACAACAAATACATATTGACATATTAAAATAAATACAACTTTGTAAAAAATATATACTAAGGATATTTCATGCTGAAACAAATGGTATCCAATACGTTGATGGTTTATACTTAGGTTAATGTTCATCTTTCTCAATCAAATTTTTTAAATAATCTTATTCAATTATTGTATATATTTTACATGTGATAAGGCCACACAGAGGGACAGAGATTGTTACAGACACCTGTGATAATCTGAAGTACCCAAAATAGCCACTAAATGTCTTGTGATATATTACATAAAATCCTTGAAAGATACAAACATTTGGGTAGTTTACTGTTAAACTTTCCAGTAATATACCCTCACTTTGCAACCCTAATCATGCTTCATGTTTGCTTAGTTTACTTGACGTCGATACAACCCAAGTCCATAGGAACATGACAAGAGTGTATTACTTAGGTACAGTAGGATGCTTTATGAAAGGATGGTAGTCCCCCTAAAGTCTCTGACCAAAACTTCCACACAACAAACAACGGGCAGGGATCATCTTTACCATTCGGCCATCAGATTTGCCACCAAAGCTCCTTATAGGACACATCACTGCACTTTATACACCTCTGTAAACTGGTCATCTCTGTATACCCGTCGCAAGACCCACTGGTTGATGCTTATTTATAAAACCCTCTTAGGCCTCATTCCCCCCTATCTGAGATATCTACTGCAGCCCTCATCCTCCACATACAACACCCGTTCTGCCAGTCACATTCTGTTAAAGGTCCCCAAAGGACACACATCCCTGGGTCGCTCGTCTTTTCAGTTCGCTGCAGCTAGCGACTGGAACGAGCTGCAACAAACACTCAAACTGGACAGTTTTCTCTTCATTCAAAGACTCAATCATGGACACTCTTACTGACAGTTGTGGCTGCTTTGCGTGATGTATTGTTGTCTCTACCTTCTTGCCCTTTGTGCTTTTGTCTGTGCCCAATAATGTTTGTACCATGTTTTGTGCTGCTACCATGTTGTGCTGCTACCATATTGTTGTCATGTTGTGTTGCTACCATGCTGTGTTGTCATGTGTTGCTGCCATGCTATGTTGTTGTATTAGGTATCTCTTTAGGTAGTGTTGTGTTGTCCCTCTTGTCGTGATGTGTGTTTGGTTCTATATTTATACTTTACATTGAGTAGAGTCTGATAGGTGGTGATGGGAAAAGAGAGAGGCAGGCAGCAGTGAACAGGGACATCCAATGCACCCTGAAGTGTCTTTTACAGAGAGACAGGAAATGTTTGGACGTCAAAGTGATGAGGTTTACAAGGACATTCAGGTCATACAGTAAATTACATACAGGATCAGGTCTGCTTGGAATTTCCTGCTGACCTTCCAGCCCCACCCAACAGGTTCAGGACATTCAAATGAAAGCACATGCGCCGAATACAACAGGTGTTGACCTTACCGTGAAATGCTTACTTACAAGCCCTTAACCAACAATGCAGTTTAAGAAAATAAAGTTTGGAAAATATTGACTAAATAAACTAAACTAAAAAATAAATACAAACAAAATAAAATAAGTAACACAATAAAATAACAATAACGAGGCTGTGTCAATGGCGGGGTTACAGGTTAGTCTGGGTAATTTGTACATGTACAGTGGGGAGAACAAGTATTTGATACACTGCCGATTTTGCAGGTTTTCCTATTTTTATCATAGGTACATTTCAACTGTGAGAGACGGAATCTAAAACAAAAATCCAGAAAATCACATTGTATGATTTTTAAATAATTAATTAGCATTTTATTGCATGACATAAGTATTTGATCACCTACCAACCAGTAAGAATTCCGGCTCGGTTAGTTTTTCTTTAAGAAGCCCTCCTGTTCTCCACTCATTACCTGTATTAACTGCACCTGTTTGAACTCGTTACCTGTATAAAAGACACTTGTCCACACACTCAATCAAACAGACTCCAACCTCTCCACAATGGCCAACACCAGAGAGCTGTGTAAGGACATCAGGGATAAAATTGTAGACCTGCACAAGGCTGGGATGGGCTACAGGACAATAGGCAAGCAGCTTGGTGAGAAGGCAACAACTGTTGGCGCAATTATTAGAAAATGGAAGAAGTTCAAGATGACGGTCAATCTCCCTCGGTCTGGGGCACCATGCAAGATCTCACCTCGTGGGGCATCAATGATCATGAGGAAGGTGAGGGATCAGCCCAGAACAACACGGCAGGACCTGGTCAATGACCTGAAGAGAGCTGGGACCACAGTCTCAAAGAAAACAATTAGTAACACACTACGCCGTCATGGATTAAAATCCTGCAGCGCACGCAAGGTCCCCCTGCCCAAGCCAGCGCATGTCCAGGCCCGTCTGAAGTTTGCCAATGACCATCTGGATGATCCAGAGGAGGAATGGGAGAAGGTCATGTGGTCTGATGAGACAAAAATAGAGCTTTTTGGTCTAAACTCCACTCGCCGTGTTTGGAGGAAGAAGAAGGATGAGTACAACCCCAAGAACACCATCCCAACCGTGAAGCATGGAGGTGGAAACATCATTCTTTGGGGATGCTTTTCTGCAAAGGGGACAGGACGACTGCACCGTATTGAGGGGAGGATGGATGGGGCCATGTATCGCGAGATCTTGGCCAACAACCTCCTTCCCTCAGTAAGAGCATTGAAGATGGGTCGTGGCTGGGTCTTCCAGCATGACAACGACCCGAAACAGCCAGGGCAACTAAGGAGTGGCTCCGTAAGAAGCATCTCAAGGTCCTGGAGTGGCCTAGCCAGTCTCCAGACCTGAACCCAATAGAAAATCTTTGGAGGGAGCTGAAAGTCCGTATTGCCCAGCGACAGCCCCGAAACCTGAAGGATCTGGAGAAGGTCTGTATGGAGGAGTGGGCCAAAATCCCTGCTGCAGTGTGTGCAAACCTGGTCAAGAACTACAGGAAACTTATGATCTCTGTAATTGCAAACAAAGGTTTCTGTACCAAATAATAAGTTCTGATGTATCAAATACTTATGTCATGCAATAAAATGCAAATTAATTACTTAAAAATCATACAATGTTGTTTTCTGGATTTTTGTTTTAGATTCCGTCACAGTTGAGTACCTATGATAAAAATTACAGACTTCTACATGCTTTGTAAGTGGGAAAACCTGCAAAATCGGCAGTGTATCAAATACTTGTTCTCCCCACTGTAGGTAGGGGTAAAGTGACAATGCATGGATTATAAACAGAGAGTAGCAGCAGTGTAAAAACAAAGTGTCCGGGTGGCCATTTGATTAATTGTGGGGGGGGTAGAAGCTTGTTGTGACGTGACTTAATGTGACTGTTATTTTATCGTAGTTTTGAACTGTTAGAATAGATACTTCAGCGGTTGTCAGTATTCTCGTCCTGAACTCCACACATTTTCAGCTGCAGACTGATCTAGGATTTACTTCTTCTGTAGTGATCGATAGTTTCAGAGTTTAACCATTTGTAACACCCGGCTTACACTGTATGGTCTGCTTGGTCTAATGTGAATTTCATCACGGGAAAAGGGGGTGTTTCCTCATGTTTGTGCTCACCTGGGCATGGCCACTGACTGAGAGTGAGTATGGAAAACAATCATCTCATCTAGAATGCTAAAATCACATTATCTTCACAAAAGTATTATTATACTTAATCATTCGTTTTATACAACAATTAGATGCAAACCTCATAACTGTGATATGTACACTCTCTGATATAAAGTTATGTTGTTCTACCGTCTTTAGTTCCATCACAAAATAGTAATGAATTTGACATGATTGTTCTTTAAGTCCCAACCGACCATTTCCCACATTCTTTATGTTAGAAATATTGTTTCATTCTCCACTTTTGGATGTTGGAGTTTTGGCGGGAGGACTCCTTTTGTTCCACAAAGGTTCTCTCCCTCAGTACTGCATGGCACGGAAGAGAAAGTTTATGCAAGGAATTTACAACCGGTTGTTAAGTCATAAAACTGGCCAACTTCACACATCATAGAATAGAGATAATGCCTGTCTACCACTGGTTCCAGTCCAGTAAGACAGGGACCATGGAGGAAGTGAAGCTGTTAGCAGCACACTGACATTGCTATTGACAGATAAATACATAGGAATCCAAATAATTTGTGATGTGCAATTTGAGTCCGCTCAATGTGTTGTCACACGTAACATGTAATTAGCACAACTTGTGTCACACACATAGCGGTAGTGATGACATGAGCCAAAGCAGAGGTCATAGAGATGACAGATTATTTCTTCCTTTCTTTTGTAAATGGAAATCAACAACTTAAAAGCATATTGACAATTTCAGACTGAGAGCGGATGTCAAAAGCCTTGTTTTGTTGTGAAAGTGTATGTCAAGTCTTATGAATATTGTAGAAAGTAGTCAAAAAGGTATTTGATCAACCCGAACATGCATGCAGATTGTCTTTGCATTTACCCACAACCCATTTGTCTTTTTTAACTTGACAGTAGCGTATGCATCATTATCATGTATCAAGGCTCTAAAGATAAACACACACAAGGCAAAATCTCAATTATTAAAACTGATAGTATTACAACATTATAATTAAATCAATTATGCCATAGGCCTAAGTATGTAAATTAACGAACGTGTAGGTACACCCTTTCATGTTGCATTTTTACAACTTGTCATGTCTTCCTCTTGTCCTCTGTTTTCTCTGCAGGGATCATGTCAGCCACAGGAAATGGCTATGTTATATACATGACCATCAAACGCAAGACAAAGCTAAGGCCACCTGAGCTCATGACAGTCAACTTAGCCATCTTTGACTTTGGCATATCAGGTAAACCATTCCGCTGTCTTTTCATACAATATGTCCATTTACAGTGTGTCTCCGCACAGGACATTGTAAGGTGGATTAGTCCTGTGTATTCTGTGTATTTAAATTCAGAACAGCATGTGTATGAACAATGTTAGAGTTGCATTATCATTCTCGGCTGTGCATCCTGATACATGGGAACAGTTGTCATGGTTGGAAGAAGATGAAGTGATGGAATATAATGACAACAAAGGAGAGAGAGAGAGAGAGAGAGAGAGAACACACCGCAGAGTTTTCTTAAAATCATAGACATCATACAACTGACATCATTGTTTGAAGTCTCATCAGCTGAGTCTGTCCACACCTAATATCCCAGTCTCTCTCTGTCAGAATCACCATTGCTGAATTATATTACATTGTTATTTTATTGTTGTGTGTGGAGTGCCAAATTGCACTCCTGTCTCTCAATGTATGTATGTTCCATCAATTCCTTGTTAATTGATATTTATTTCAATCATTTACCTTCTAAGGCATGTTTGATAGCTCAATACTCAAGAATGCTAAATTGTGGCCAAACCTGAAATTGGTCCTTTATCGCCACCATTTGGATATTAGAGGAACAGCATCACGTTAACACTAATGTTACTCTACCTGGCCTGATGATCACAATACATCTATAGACTAGGCCTTTGATGTACAAGAGATTTAGTTCCATTACAAACAGTCATCTTAGTTAAGAAATGTAGTTTCAAAAATAACATTTATGGGGAATATTTTAGAAACTCAAAGAGTCCTAGCTGGTACCCAGCCAGAAATAGAATTCACAAGAGTGTGTCTCTCTGTCTCAGAACAAGTTCTGGCCAGCTCTCTTTGTGCCTCATATATGTTTATTTCTCAGTGTCTGGGCCAACTACGTCCCTCTGTATGTTTTGCTCTCTAGGATTAGAACCCTTGTCCACAGCAGACAACAGGCGTGATGTATCTGTATCTGCCAACTTTGCCTGCATCTTGGGAATATCAGAGGTCAAGAAGGGTCCAGAATGACCTAGAATGGTCCAGAATGGTTGAATGTCCAGAATGTTTGGTAGCCATTTTAACTTTATATTGTAGAACTCATGAACTGAGACAAAGAGTATATGGTTAACTATGAGAGTTTGTGGAGAGTACAGCTTTACTTGCTGGACCTCTGTGGCGTCAGACTAGTGCAGTGAGGATGCCTCTTCACACAATTATGGGAATGGTATAGGGCACTGGGAAACTACTTATGATCAGCTCTTCTGTCACATCCTTTGCCTTAGCATTGTTACTGTACTGCATCTGTTATCATTGAGGGTTCTGAAGAAACAGCACTTGTTTTCTGTGAAGTGGATGAAGACGATGTTTTTTGTCGTTGTAATTCTCATACATTATCATGCCTACTACATTACTGTACATGCATACTATACATTTTCACGTCTTTACGGCACACAGTGATAATCTGAGATGGTAACGGCTCTGTGTTTGCTGTTGAAGTCACAGGGAAACCGTTCTTTGTGGCGTCCAGTTTCTCCCACCACTGGCTGTTTGGCTGGGAGGGCTGTCGTTTCTATGGCTGGGCTGGCTTTTTCTTCGGTGTTGGCAGCCTCATCACCATGACTGTAGTTAGCCTGGACCGATACCTCAAGATCTGTCATCTCAGATACGGTACAGTGGGCTATGCTATCAGTTTGTGTTTGGTTTACAGTAACACACAAGACCTTTATAAGAATGAATAATTAGCATAGGGATCTGTGATATCTGAACAGTTTAAATTAACACTTTATTGTAATAATGACCCAATAAATGATCAATCCCTCTGCCCATAATTCTGCCCACAGGTACGTGGCTGATGAGGCACCATGCCTTCCTGTGTCTGGTGTTTGTGTGGCTCTATGCAGGCTTCTGGGCCACCATGCCCCTGGTGGGCTGGGGCAACTACGCTCCAGAGCCATTTGGCACCTCCTGTACCCTGGACTGGAGGCTGGCACAGACCTCCGTGGCGGGCCAGAGCTTCGTCATGGCCATCCTCTTCTTCTGCCTTATCTTCCCCACCGGCGTCATCGTCTTCTCCTATGTCATGATCATCTTCAAGGTCAACTCCTCAGCGAAAGAGATCTCCCACTTTGACACCAGGAACAAGAACAACCATAGCCTGGAGATTAAACTGACCAAGGTGTGTGTGTGTGTGTGTGTGTTTATTTGTGCACGGAACCTCACCTCAGAGATGCTTTTACTACTGTGAGAGACCTGTGATGTGGTTCTACTTGTGTCCTCCAGGTGGCGATGTTGATCTGTGCTGGTTTCTTGATAGCGTGGATCCCTTATGCAGTGGTCTCAGTGGTGTCTGCGTTTGGCGAGCCCGACTCAGTGCCTATATCTGTCTCTGTGATTCCCACTCTGCTGGCTAAGTCCTCTGCCATGTACAACCCCATCATCTACCAAGTTATGAACCTGAAACAGTCCTGTGCAAAATCCTCCTGTTTCCAAGCCCTGAAGAAGCGCAGACATTTTAAAAAGTCAAGGTATTAATAATTTTCTACTTTCTATTCCTCTGAACAGATTGCTAGATCAACAGTTAAAACTGTATAGATTAACATTTATTTTGTTTCACTGGTTACTAGATCAATAGTTAAAACTGCATAGTTGAACTTTTCTCTCGTTGTATCTCCCATAGGTTTTATACCATTTCTGGCTTACTTAAAGACAGACCATCCGTAAACGAGTCTCACAGTGAAATGTGAGAGAAAGACAGTGATACTCTCCTGTGATATGACTCTTGGCCTTTCCACTCACCAGTCCAATCACAACCCTGCTATCAACTCCTAAGACATTGACCACCGCTCACCACCCAGACCTACATAACCCAGACTGTATCTACTGTATGTTCCGGCTCCAAACAGCTCTCTGTACTCTCCTACCTCATGTCCCTCTCTGTTTGCAGCTCAAGGCTGGCGTCAATAAGTTTTTTTTTACACTTTATTGTGTATTGTGTACTCTTGCACCTGACTTGCATAATTTAAAGACATGTAAACCTTTATGTGTAAGATCTAAAGTGCTGTTCAGAAGTAGGTATACCAAGAAAGCTGGAGAGACTGTGGTGTTGGTGATGGGTTTTAATATTATATTCTGCTTCAGGCAGTACTGACTGTGGTGTTGGTGTTGGGGTTTAATATTATACTCTACTTCAGGCAGGTCTGACTGTAGCAGCACTTTTCACTTTTCATCAACGATGAAGTCATCATGAATCTTACTGTCCCTGGATACATGTTCACAGACATCATTGACATCGCAAAACAAAATAAAATTTTGTAACAGCCAGTGCATGTAATAGTTGGACCAAATAATCAAGGCAAACAACACAAAATGTATATTAAAGAAGTGTCTTAAAGCACTATGTAACTGTCATTGTTAACCATTCTGTATGCACTGATGTCAGTCTTTACGTCTTTGACAATAGCAATGTTGGTAGTAAATGTTTAACCCATTCAAAGAGTAGTATATACACACAAGCAGTCAGAAATCCTTCACTAACAACAGTTACCAAAGATGAACATACAGCACCTTAGCTGGAATCCTTAATGGTGGAATTGCCACGTCCGTTTGCGATATTAAAACAACAAAGAAGTTACTGCAAACCACAAACACAGAACAGCAAAATATGTACCACCATTTTTTTACCACGTTGGCCGATGCTCCTAACCCCAACTTTGTCAACAAAACAAAAATCAATATAGCTAAGAGAAGCAATGAACGGGGTTCACAGGATGACATAAAGGACACAAGATCAGTTGGATAGCAACCCAATGAAATTACGTTGAAAAAACATGGAATAGACATTGAATTGACGTCTGTGCCGAGTGGGAAAACAAGCACTAGCATGTAAGAATTATTTCACATTGTCTCATGCAAATGAATGCAGAATTGTCGATTTAAAGAAATGTAGCCAATTTATTCATTACTACATTTAGCTAACATTAGATATTTAATCCAGAGATTCTTACCTTTGCCTCGATGCGGCAGTCTCGTTCAGATCATCATGGAATTTGTAGTCCTTTATGATAGCCACATTAGCAGCTAATTGGCATTTCATTTTTTGGGGGGGTAAATACAGTCTACTGATAAAAGTCACATTGTCCTACGGAGATTTACACAGTTATCAAAATGTCTTGCCAGGGTAAGCCTACACTAAACAATATTTTAAGAGTTTCTAATGAACGGAACCATTTCCCTGTTTGACGCTAGGTTTTATGGGTAGTATGACTTATACTGCGGTACTCTATTCACACAGCTTCTAAGGACATATGATTTACATACCAAATTGCATGGCCCCATGTTCATCGGTTCAGTTCTTATAGCCCCTAGTGGTGTAGCGTGGCTGACTTTGAATGCAGCAACTAATCACTCTCAAATTCATTACAGGCTAATTCATTGAGTCTATATACCAAATCTGTAGTCAATCTGACTTATGATTCATGAGAAGAAGATTTGTAAAACATTTGAAACATTAGCATATGTACTAACATGCATCTATATATTCTGTGCTGCCACATTTGAATGCACCAACAATTCAAAACCATTAACAGTTCCAAATATCTCTAACGGTCAACCCAGCGTGAGTTGTTTTATGCGCGTGATGTCAGAAAGCACTCACTGTTCCAAACTGTGATTGTTACGCAACAGGACAGTTAACAGTTGCCTACTAATTATCTATAGGCTGTGTTTCAAATGATTTTCTAACTAATGTTATTTTCCAACAGTAGTTTGAATTGAGGTGTTTGTCCACCTCCTCATTTATTCAGATAGAAGTAGCCTGTTTCACTGTTGCGACAATTCATGTTTGAAGCTTTAGTGAGCTGGACTGGAGGAGAGCCCAAGCACCTCCCTGTGTTTCCCGCAGATCAAGTATGCAGACATTTGCGCTGTCTTGCATGAACTGGAACATTTTGTGGTTGGCGCTCGCATTTCCTTCCTTGTTGTTTTCCTTACAAATAATACTTTTGGACATGTGTGAGTTGCTTTCAAAGTAACCCAGATAGCAAAATATATTTGGGCCAGATGTGGCCCACATCCGCCACTTTTCTCCGGCCCACATCCAATTTGGATTTCCGGCCCTGCAGTGGCCCAGCTGTGGCTGGCCTGAAGTCAGCCGGAAACTACCCACAATATAACCGCAGGTCATCCGGCAATTCAGCAAGGTCCCTTAATAAACAGAACTAGGTATGGTTATATCAAAGGTATGGTTGGCCTGTGAATGTGTGCAATATTACTGTGCATGTGTGCAATAGTCGCATGCACAACAAAAAACCTGCGACTGACATTTATAAATAAATATATATTTGTATATATGTAGCACAAATATATATGTAGCACAATTGATTGGGGTTCCCCAATTTAGTGTTCTCATTGTGCCAGAAGCTTTACACGAGGGAGAACAATAGAACCTTCTTAGCTGTTCTAGCTCGATCCTGCTCTCTCTTATGAGCTGTGTGCTTACAGAGACAGTCCAACAATTACTTCAAGTAATTTATGAACACTGACTGTCCAGATTTCTCTGGCAGTTGCTGCCATGAAGCAAGCACTTATTCATAAATTGGATCTCACAATTGGGAACAAGGTAAGTAAAAACTAAATCACAATAATATATATAAAGGATTAGGAATACTAGATAAGCCGATCATTTAAAAATATACATAAATTCATTTACAACTCTGTGTAAATAACTAAAATGAGTTTTTCCACAGAAAAACTCTTACCCTAAAATAGTTTTGAATCTAAACATAGAAACAGAACAACGATCTCCTCACAATCAGAATCAATGCAGTTTTCAATTTATTTGAGCTTTCGGTCAACTGACCTTCATCAGAGCAAGGTTGTTTGACCAAAAGGTCAAATAAAAGGAAAACTGCATTGACTAATTGTGCGGAGACACCTGCACCTCAGCAACTGACAGGTGTGCAACACCCCATCCTAGCTGAAATCTAAACCTAAAACTTCCCTTCATGGAACAATAAACCACTTAACTGGTAAACAAAACACTAAACATTATCTTCCCTTTCTCTTCTCTGCCTTCTATGCTTACGACCACCTTTCCGATCCCCAGCCAGTTGAAGCCATCGTTTTACTCTGTTCTCTACTTCCTGGTCTGTAGCACTGGATGTTAGCCGGTTTCTTCTGACAGCACCTACAAACAATGGAAGACAACCAGACATGGCCACAGACTAACTCTTTCCACTGGTGGCACTGGTGACATTTAGTCTCAGTTGGTGGCACCAGCACACGATTTGGTCACACCCCGGAAAAATTATTTTATTAATTAGATTAAAAAGTATTTGTCATATTAGTTTATTTAAATATAATTCTGTATTGTGATTAGATTGTTTAGACTGCTGTCCTTTACATCTATAATTATGCTACTAGCACAGGGATGCAATCATCTCTAGACATAATAGACCAGTTGTAGTAAATATTACATTTGTAAATGCCTTCTGCGTTGTCAGGCTAGATTTTAACTCAGCCAATAAGGACTTCTGATAAAGTTAGGCTTTTACTTTACTGACACAAAACGGACACAAATCATTTCAGTGAAAATTTAAAAAATCTAAATTAGAGTCCGTAAGCACTTTCATGGTGTTGTCTAGGTAAAGACAAGTACAAAGTGCCCGCTCAGTGCTCCCATTGCACGGAAATGAAAACGATGACGGATTCTTCTGAGGAGCTTAGCGTTGATAGGGATTTAGCATTAGTTATATCTGAACTGGAGTGGATTGCTAGACTAAAGGAAAGTCAAGTTACTGCGTTGAAAGCTTTCATACAGGGAAAAATATCAGGTGCGTTGTTGGTTTGATTAGTTAAAGGTTGATCAAATCACATTCTAATTAACTTCTCAATGCCCATTGGAAACGCCCCATGCCCTAAAGGTTTGAATCCCAGCCGGACCAGACTGATATCCGTGTAGTGTTTAAAATGTAAGCTTGCAGGATCAGGTGGCGGTGCAAAGCTACAGTAGTAGTACGGTAGTTGTCTACTTAGGACCGCTTTATGCAAAGGATTATGTCACGGTTACTCCCACGGAGAAAGGGTGAGTAACAGGAAGAGTGGCTCAAACACGTAGCAACACAATCGTCTTGCAAAAATAGATAAGAGTTAGGTATCAGGGCAAGTATGATTTGCAGTTTGAACAACCATGAAAATTGGTTTTGAAGGTCATGCTGATCCGACCAATTAAAAATGTAACTGGAAAAGACAAGAAAAAGGGTTATCAGAGCATTTAGATTATCTTTTTAAATTTCCATTATAGTCTAGAGAAACACTTGCTTCAAAAAGGAAAACTTACTGTTTACTATTTCTCTAAGTTGCAGGTTGTAGAAAGGCACCTTTTCATTGATGCCCCTCCAATTCATCGTCTTTGACAAATCATGCGAGATGATGTGTCCCATGATCCTCCACACACTCTCTTTCACATCACAACCATAGACCACAGAAAATGGACAACTGTTAGTTGCAATGCAATCACAAAATGTCTTTAAAAAACAAATTATGTTATCAGAAACACAACCACAGCTAAGACATGTATACTGGTTTTGTCTTAGCTAGCACATACTTTTAAAGCATAATTCTAATGCCTGATTCTAGGATAGGAAATTAAAATGCAATGGAACTTGCTCTTAATCCTGTAACTCATCTCACCATTGTTTGCCTAAGCTCTCTGTTGATCTTCAGCTCCCCTTCTACATTCTCAAGTTCTTCTACACTACCCACTGGAAAAAGACCCTTGGGTAGGTCTTCTTCCATCACCCTCCTACCTCTCTGGTCTTGAATTGTCTTAAAAATAATTCTAAGTTCTTCCAGTATCATATCCTGCTTAGTCATCAAATTTAATTTATATAATTTGAGTCAATTGGAGGTGTACACCTGTGGATGTATTTCAAGACCTACCTTCAAACTCAGTGCCTCTTTGCTCGACATCATGGGAAAATCTAAAGAAATCAGCCAAGACATCAGATAAAAAATTGTTGAGCTCCACAAGCGTGGTTCATCCTTGGGAACAATTTCCAAACGCCTGAAGGTACCACGTTCATCTGTACAAACAATAGTATGCAAGTATAAACACCATGGGACCACGCAGCCATCATACTGCTCAGGAAGGAGACGTGTTCTGTCTCCTAGAGATGAACGTACTTTGGTACGAAAAGTGCAAATAAATTCCAGAACAACAGCAAAGGACCTTGTGAAGATGCTGGAGGAAATGGGTACAAAAGTATCTATATTCACAGTAAAACGAGTCCTATATCGACATAACCTGAAAGGCCGATCAGCAAAAAAGAAGCCACTGCTCCAAAACCACCATAAAAAAGCCAGACTGCGGTTTGCAACTGCACATGGGGACAAAGATCATACTTTTTGGAGAAATGTCCTCTGGTCTGATGAAACAAAAATAGAAATGTTTGGCCATAATGACCATCGTTATGTTTGGAGGAAAAAGGGGGAGGCTTGCAAGTCGAAGAACACCATCCCAACCGTGAAGCACCGGGGTGGCAGCATCATGTTGTGTGGGTGCTTTGCTACAGGAGGGGCTGGTGCACTTCACAAAATAGATGGCATCATGAGGAAGGAAAATTATGTGGATATATTGAAGCAACATTTCAAGACATCAGTCAGGAAGTTAAAGCTTGGTTGCAAATGGGTCTTCCGAATGGACAATGACCCCATGCATACTTCCAAAGTTGTGGCAAAATGGCTTAAAGACAACAAAGTCAAGGTATTGGAGGGGCCATCACAAAGCCCTGATCTCAATCCTATAGAACATATGTGGGCAGAACTGAAAAGGCGTGTGCGAGCAAGGAGGCCTACAAACCTGACTCAGTTACACCAGTTCTGTGAGGAGGAATGGGCCAAAATTCACCCAACTTATTGTGGGAAGCTTGTGGAAGGCTACCCGAAACGTTTGACCCAAGTTAAACAATTTAAAGGCAATTCTACCAAATACTAATTGAGTGTATGTCAACTTCTGACCCACTAGGAATGTGATAAATGAAATAATAGCTGAAATAAATAATTCTCTACTATTATTCTGACATATTTCACATTCTTAAAATAAAGTGGTGATCCTAACTGACTTAAGACAGGAAATGTTTACTAGGATTAAATGTCAAGAATTGTGAAAAACTGAGTTTAAATGTATTTGGCTAACGTGTATGTAAACTTCAGACTTCAACTGTATATATTAGTTTATCATATCATTTTTTGCATTCAATATTCAGTATTTTTTATTCCATGACTGTTAGCTTGTGTGCAATTAATTGAAATGTGACTCAAAATGGAAGTTGAAAGACGAGTTGCAATGTAAGAACAAAGAAAAACACTGTCTAGACACTCCGTTTGCTGGACAATAGAACGCATAAAAAGTCACCCACACCAGTAAAATGGCCAAAGAACACCCGCTGAGCAGGAACGCTAGTGAAACTAACCTTCCCTGAGCTTCTTCTGACCTGCCCCTGAGCTTCTTCTGACCTGAATGAAGCTTTAAATTCAATTTCCTCAAAATGGCACCAAAAGGTATTGTCTTTTATTTTACTACTTTAAACTCAATTCATGACGAAACTGAAAAGTAACATCTGGTATAGGAAGTAAACATCTGGTCCTTTACGGTATCAATTGCGCTTAAACCTGCGTTACGTGGAAGTATGAAGAAGAAAAAAAAGGTGCAACTTCTGACTATTTCTAGTCTAGCGTTTGATGACAGTGAACGGCGGTGCCAAACTATATTTGATTATTAAGAGGAGATTCTCCTGATTAAAATGATGCCCAACTTTTAAAAAAATCAGAAAACATACATTTGAGAGATCTGAAGTAGACAGCGTCGTCCGCATGAGTAGCATTTTTCCATAGGAAAGTAATGTGTATTTCTGAAATTGTGAAGGCTAATGTTAGATGACTTTGAAGTTATAGGACACGTCTGATTAATTAGCAGTTCAGTAAGGATGTCTGTAAACTTAGTGACATTGTAGAAACATTTTACAAATCAAAGTACTGTATATTTCCAAGAGATGGCAGCATATAAGGACCACGAATGAAAATCCTCAAGTTTTTTCCCTACCCGATTAGAAAAAAAGTTGTAAAGATGAGGGTCAGTTTGAGGCAATTTTCACAACGTGTCATAATGTAATCTGTTTGTGTATTACAAATAGAGACCTTTGTGAGGCTGGGTACCCGCAAGAACATTACTGCATAGCTTTTTCAGTCACTTCCACATAACCACCTCAACCTCAAAAAAATATTCCCACCCGCACGCTTTTTTCTGTACCTTTCAATATTAGTCTAACACGCTGCCCACTTATAAAACCCTCTTAGGCCTCACTCCCCCCTATCTGAGATATCTACTGCAGCCCTCATCCTCCACATACAACACCCGTTCTGCCAGTCACATTCTGTTGAACAAACTGTTGAAGGTCCCCAAAGCACACACATCCCTGGGTCGCTCATCTTTTCAGTTCGCTGCAGCTAGCGACTGGAACGAGCTGTAACAAACACTCAAACTGGACAGTTTTATCTCAATCTCTTCATTCAAAGACTCAATCATGGACACTCTTATTGACAGTTGTGGCTGCTTTGCGTGATGTATTGTTGTCTCTACCTTCTTGCCCTTTGTGCTGATGTCTTTGCCCAATAATGTTTGTATTTGAATTTGTTCTTAACTGACTTGCCTAGTTAAATAAAGGTTAAATAAAAAAAATAATGAGTTGAAGGAATTTCTGGTAAACTTCGGGTAAACTTCTGTAAGTGAATGAAGGGAAGTGAATGATCGTAGACGACACACCCCCTGCAACATGCATACTACAAACAGACCAAACTCATCTTGTCTCCTCTTATTATCTTCGGTTGAGGCGAAAAACAAACATGGCAGGTCGCACAAACTACCCATCATGGGATTACTTTCGATTTCTAGAAAGTGTTTTACTCAATTATTTCGATCAATGGCGAGCTCACCCGTGATGTGATTAATTATAAATAGTTATTGCTATTAGCTAATTCATATTGTAGTTTCTGTCAGCAGAGAGTTAGAAAAATATGACCGCTTGTGTTTCGTCAATCTTTTCCTCAGTTAGAGCTAGGACAAATGTAGCCTACATTTTTCCGGTTTGGATGATTGTGTTATGCTGTAGCTACCGAAAATAAACTGCTCACATTCTGGACATAACTTTGTAAGGACTGTGTTTGTGCAAAATGTTTCTGAAAAAACAGTGTGGCCAGCTCAAATGCTGATTGTTGCATCATTCGAAACTGGAAGTTCTAAACAAGCGTTCTAATCACACCGGTTTGATCGTGCTACAGGGACCACAGGAGAAGACGATTGCAGATCATTTAGAGCATTAGCGTTACATACAGTGGGGAGAACAAGTATTTGATACACTGCCGATTTTGCAGGTTTTCCCACTTACAAAGCATGTAGAAGTCTGTAATTTTTATCATAGGTACACTTCAACTGTGAGTGACGGAATCTAAAACAAAAATCCAGAAAATCACATTGTATGATTTTTAAGTAATTAATTTGCATTTTATTGCATGACATAAGTATTTGATACATCAGAAAAGCAGAACTTCATATTTGGTACAGAAACCTTTGTTTGCAATTACAGAGATCATACGTTTCCTGTAGTTCTTGACCAGGTTTGCACACACTGCAGCAGGGATTTTGGCCCACTCCTCCATCCAGATCCTTCAGGTTTCGGGGCTGTCGCTGGGCTATACAGACTTTCAGCTCCCTCCAAAGATTTTCTATTGGGTTCAGGTCTGGAGACTGGCTAGGCCACTCCAGGACCTTGAGATGCTTCTTACGGAGCCACTCCTTAGTTGCCCTGGCTGTGTGTTGCGGGTCGTTGTCATGCTGGAAAACCCAGCCACGACCCATCTTCAATGCTCTTACTGAGGGAAGGAGGTTGTTGGCCAAGATCTCGCGATACATGGCCCCATCCATCCTCCCCTCAATACGGTGCAGTCGTCCTGTCCCCTTTGCAGAAAAGAATCCCCAAAGAATGATGTTTCCACCTCCATGCTTCACGGTTGGGATGGTGTTCTTGGGGTTGTACTCATCCTTCTTCTTCCTCCAAACACGGCGAGTGGAGTTTAGACCAAAAAGCTCTATTTTTGTCTCATCAGACCACATGACCTTCTCCCATTCCTCCTCTGGATCATCCACATGGTCATTGGCAAACTTCAGACGGGCCTGGACATGCGCTGGCTTGAGCAGGGGGACCTTGCGTGCGCTGCAGGATTTTAATCCATGACGGCGCAGTGTGTTACTGATGGTTTTCTTTAAGACTGTGGTCCCAGCTCTCTTCAGGTCATTGACCAGGTCCTGCCGTGTAGTTCTGGGCTGATCCCTCACCTTCCTCATGATCATTGATGCCCCACGAGGTGAGATCTTGCATGGTGCCCCAGACCAAGGAAGATTGACGGTCATCTTGAACTTCTTCCATTTTCTAATAATTGCGCCAACAGTTGTTGCCTTCTCACCAAGCTGCTTGCCTATTGTCCTGTAGCCCATCCCAGCCTTGTGCAGGTCTACAATTTTATCCCTGATGTCCTTACACAGCTGTTTGATTGAGTGTGTGGAGTCCGTTTGATTGAGTGTGTGGACAGGTGTCTTTTATACAGGTAACGAGTTCAAACAGGTGCAGTTAATACAGGTAATGAGTGGAGAACAGGAGGGCTTCTTAAAGAAAAACTAACAGGTCTGTGAGAGCCGGAATTCTTACTGGTTGGTAGGTGATCAAATACTTATGTCATGCAATAAAATGCTAATTAATTATTAAAAAATCATACAATGTGATTTTCTGTATTTTTGTTTTAGATTCCGTCTCTCACAGTTGAAGTGTACCTATGATAAAAAATTACAGACCTCTACATGCTTTGTAAGTAGGAAAACCTGCAAAATCAGCAGTGTATCAAATACTTGTTCTCCCCACTGTATGTAAATAATGAGTTGTTAATAGTTTTCTTGTTTTTGGAGTTATCAATACCAAATTCATTGTGGTTCAGCTTAGGGGTGTCTTAGGGGCAATGACACATTTCAAGTTGATAGGCCACTGTGGAGTGGATTTACAGTCCAAAGACCACATTGTTTGTAAATCTGACTTTTAGTCCATGAGAAGATTTGTTACTATTATTTTAAGCATTAGCTTTACATAGTCAAAAATGTGAATTGTTCATAGTTTTGTAATTGTTTAAGATATCAATGCCACACTTAACATGGTTCATCATGGTAATGTCTTTGGTGACCCAAACAGTTTCAAGTTGATAGGCCATTGTGAAGAGCATTTGCAAAGGATTTAAATGGACACGTAAAATCTGATTTCCTGATTTATCAATAACTCGGCCATCTCTTAACCAATCCCTAAGAGATGTATCATGGGCATACATTCTGAAGTTGGTGTTATTTGGTTCATGAGAATACGTTTTTTAAAGGTTCTCCAAAATCTATCCTGATGGATCTTATGGGTCCTTGAGGCAAATTTGTTCAGCATGAGAAAAGACACCTACATCCAAAGTTTATCTAGGTCAAACAAGGGATATGTGGAGGATATGAGGGTTTAACTGAGACTGCTTATAACAGCGCCATCGATAGGCCCACTAGTGACGTTCGTTTTTACCAAGTTACTCATTGCCTTTAGTTTCTATGTGCCAAATTAGAAAGAAGGTTACCAATTTAGTTATTTGACCATCTAAAAAAATGTATCTAAGAATAACGATAACTTTCACAGCTTCACTGTGAGCCCCTAATAACAACGGCTGTGTGGCGGGGAGTGGCGCTGTTTCCCCTACTGTGGATTTCATCTTTAACGCACATTGAGACAGGCCACAAGGCAACTTCTGAGAGTGTTCTCTTAATCTACTCAAGATACAGTGGGTTTGACCACATGATTTTAACCAGAAAATGAGGTAGGCCTATATTAGCTTATTTTGAGTGATAAACACTGTAATAATGAAACCTCTGAATGAATCCACATGATCAGAAAGAACACAACAACCACCCACCGCAAATGTGACATGAGAACAATTCCATAATAATCCTGTTTACATTGAAATCAGACTACCTAATGGGACTTTGAGTTCTGACAAATAATTGAGCTTGGACATATAAAGTTTGAATGTGAAAACTATTTCTAAAATGCATACTTTCAGTTATTCCTTACTCAATTCCCTCACGCAGAAGAGTGAAGCTCGCGCTGCTGGTGATAGCACATGCTCATATCAAATACACCGCTGGAACCCTGATTACGGTGTCAGAAATCCATGTGTTTTAATCAGTATATGCTTACTTCAATTATGACCTTATGCCGATTAAGATACGCAGAGTAAGGTGTTTACACAACTAATGCCACACTCGTCCTACTGCCATAATCAGTTTAATATGAAATGATTAGTGTACATATAAACATACTCATTGAATCATTCATAATAATGTGTATCAAAAGTATTTTGTGTGATACTGTGTGCGCTTGTGTATGGGGTCCAGGAATTGAGTTATATGCAAAAAAAACAATCTTTAGAAAAATATCTAGGCATTCAGTGGAAATAATTATCTTATTGTTTATTACAAATGTCATACTGTGTATTTTGAATCTATCTATACTCTGACTGAGAGTGTCAGCATTCACCACACTGTAAAAATAAAAGCATGGCTGTGTTGGGATGTCCTGTCTAGGCCTGACACATCCACAGACACAGTGGGTGAAAGCGGTTGATGTGTTGAGAGGCCCTGGTCTCACTGACCTCTTCAGAACAATGGAAAGGATCAACACACCTGTACTCAGCCCAAGGGCCTAACATTGGCAAGAGCCATCAACAATATTTATTTGACAGTATTTATTCAAGAGCAGAATCTCCTCTCTCAGTGTCTTAGTAGAGCTGTGTTTTTGTTGTTTGTATTATTTTCAGTTTGTACTCTTTCATTGTTTTGCTGATAATCTGATTTTATTTGTTTGTTTTATTGTGTTAATTTTTGAATGATAGAATTAGGAAAGCTGAGCAATTTTTTTTTTTTATGTTTGAGATATTCATCTTTAAAAAATACATGTCAGCCAAGAGGTTCATATTGATGTCAAAGAGGTAATACTTGTATTTGCATATTTTCCATAGAGTCAACTGTAATGCCTACCTGTTCTCACATCTTTTTGATGCACAATCAATAAAGTATCTATCTATCTATCTATCTATCTATCTATCTATCTATCTATCTATCTATCTATCTATCTATCTATCTATCTATCTATCTATCTATCTATCTATCTATCTATCTATCTATCTATCTACCTACCTACCTACCTACCTACCTACCTACCTACCTACCTACCTACCTACCTACCTACCTACCTACCTACCTACCTACCTACCTACCTACCTACCTACCTACCTACCTACCTACCTACCTACCTACCTACCTACCTACCTACCTACCTACCTACCTACCTACCTACCTACCTACCTACCTACCTACCTACCTACCTACCTACCTACCTACCTACCTACCTACCTACCTACCTACCTACCTACCTACCTACCTACCTACCTACCTACCTACCTACCTACCTACCTACCTACCTACCTACCTACCTACCTACCTACCTACCTACCTACCTACCTACCTACCTACCTACCTACCTACCTACCTACCTACCTACCTACCTACCTACCTACCTACCTACCTACCTACCTATCTTCGCAGTATTAGTCTCGCCACTTTATCTGCCTCTGTTGTAACAAGGTTTAACGAGGATGCCCTACTGTACTTCATCAGGGTTTGATTGTGTCTCATGAAAGAAGAAGGCTTTAATTTGTTATATTTTCCAAACTAAATCATGTTTTATCATGAAGAAAATAATCTGAAGAAGCAAGGACAGGGGTTCAGGAGCAATATGTCACTATGAGAATGTGTAATATTATTAATTTCATACTACCTGTAGTTTGCTTTCAAGTACCACATGTCACACCTTATACTTCATTCCACATTCTTTATGAGGAATTCGTTTTTTTGTTCCTTTATTTTGTAAAGAAAAATACAGCATTCTATAGCCATTGCAAATTTTTCATGTTGAATAAAGATATAAGTGCAAGTAAAGGTGCATGAGGCCACCTACAGTACACCCTCATAAGGAGAGAGTAGAATGATGCACAAATAGTCTTGCTCCTATGTTTATACACACTGTAACTCAGAGCTCCATGACACTTCTACTGGAAAATCAGATTCAATCATCATGAATTATAATACACATTACCCGACAACAAGTTGATCCTAAAATGTATTATGTCTATATAATATTCATGTAAAGCAGTGGTCACCAACTTTTTCTGAGTCAAGATCACAACAGTTTACCTACCCGGCACGCAGGGCAGCTGGATCGGGTGCACCTACCGCCAACAGCCAGATACAAAGAAAAGAAAAGGAACACAAGGCTTTTATATACATGTCATTGTTTTTTTAAATACATGTTTGGCGATCGACTAGGAATGCCTTTGTCAATCGACCGGTTGGTGACCACTGATGTAAAGAATATAGATTATTATTATTTATTGCAGCATTTTAACTGAACATTTCTATCCTTTTGAGCGAGCATGGACCAAACATTTTATTGCCGTATGTAGTGACTGACAATAGCACTTAACAGTATCTGATTTAATTTGGCAGTCTCAAGATCTTGCTGTAGAAGTGGATATGCAGTACAAGATTGCAGATTCTCCTCACTTTTAATTACATGCTTTGGTCTACTTCATCCATAATCAGATAGTCAACACAATCCATAAGGTTCTTTCTTGTTCAGGAGGAGATTCAATCTTTTAATTTCATAATTAGCTAGGAAACATTTGGTGGAATGAATACACCCCAATCCACTGCAAACACAGTTCACTTTCATAATAGCCACATACAAACATCATGATCACTTCACTCATTGTAGAATTCCTTCTTGCACCTACATGCTATCCTCCTCTCACCTTTTCCCTTCACTTGTGGACTTCATTGCACAACACAACAGCTGTCTATGACCAAGCAAAACCTTCATACCATAACCGCTAACCGTTACACACAGCCTACATCATTGTCACCATATTAGCTAACGTCATAGTCAATATAGCTACTAGAACTAATGCGTTAGTAAACCCGCTACAATCATGCAATACAGTGTACAGCAAGCAGTTTAGCGGTTCCACAGGCAGACCCGGTGGCAATAAATGAATAAAACCAAACGCTTACCTTGACTTGGAAGAGTTCCAGTGTTGGATAGCCATAGCCAGCTAGCTAACATAGTATCCCTCTCTGTTTGAGCTGGGTGTTTGAGTAGGCTAAACTAGCTAGCTGCATTCGCTAGGTAAATAGAAAAAAATAGAAATAAATATATTTAGCTCTCTCTCTCTCTCTCTTGCTTCGCCTTCATTTTTTAAGAAATGTATTTGTTCAAAACTGTTTAACTATTGTCTTTCTCTCTCTTTGAGTCAACTACTACTCCATTTTAGACACTGCAGTGCTAGCTAGCTGTGGCTTATGCTTTCAGTACTTGATTCATTCTCTTATCTTTTGATTGGGTGGACAACATGTCAGTTCATGTTGCAAGAGCTCTGAATCTCTGATAGGTTGGAAGACGTCCTCTGGAAGTTGTCATAATTACTGTGTTATAGTCTATGGAAGTGGGTGAGAACTATGAGACTCCTAGGATTTGCATTGAAGTCAATGTACCCAGATGAGGATGGAAACTAGCTGTCCTCCGACTACACCATGGTGTTACCCCAGAGAGTGCTGTTGAGGCTACTGTAGACCTTCATTGCAGAACATTGTGTTTAACTTAATTATTTGGTGACGTGAATATATTTTGTATAATCTGATCTAAAAAGGATTTAAATTTGTATTTCTATGAAATCTACTGAGGAGGATGGTCCTCCCCTTTCTCCTTTGAAGAGCCTCCACTGCTGGACATACATTTATTCAATAGAACATTGCGATAGCCCTGTTCTTGAAATAAACTGTGTGAACTCAGGGGGGCACGGCTGTATGATAGGCAGCAGATCTAATCCTGGGGTGCATTCAGTTCGCTTGAATGTTTGCTACGTTGCGAAAGGGTTTGTACTGAACATCGTTTTCCCAAAACGTTCTTGTATGTTCTTGAACAGACTTTGAGATACGTTTGCTCTGTTCAGTCGGGGTGCAGTTTGAAGCATTGAGTGAAGTATTTAAGCCCGGGTTGGGACAAGGAGAGGGACGGAAGCAATACCGTTACATCTGTATGGCTAGATGAGCCAAGGAGATTATTTGTTGTCAGTTTTATTGGTATAGCAGGGATCTGGTGGCCTAGCTGGTTCATTGGAATGCATAAGGGAGAACCTGGGCGCTGGTGTTTGTGTGGAGTAGCTCAAATATTGGGTCCTGTCAGTTGATTCATTACATTTTTCTAGCCGTGATCCTCATGTTAATTAAATGCAGAGTCGAATAACATGCTTCAGCATTCATTTCCTCTGTACTCCCACTGGCTTCATAGTAAGAGTGTGGGGAATGATTTTGTAAACAAAGATATTGGATAATGAATCTGGCAGATTTGATTGAATCCCACCTTCACAATTCCATTTGAAAAATTATATAAACTATAGTGCCATTAAATATGAATTCATCCAAGCCCTCGTTGTAGCTACACACACAGTGAATGGGAGGCAAAGTGAACTGTAGGAGTGCTATGCATTGTGAATTGATTGAAGTTATAAATATTCCCTTGCCTTAGGCAACGTTAGTTCACATACATCAGAGGTGTGTGCCAACTGCCAACCGCATCCACATGACGGACAGACTGACAGATGGACGTGCTGGTTTGGACCGCACATTGAACAAACAAGGATACAAAGACTTTGGTTGAGTGTGTATGTGTGTGTGTTTCTGTATCTGTGTGCCTGTGTGTGTGTCCTTCAGGCAATAGGTCTATTTGTGTCCAGGCCTATAACAGTATGCTTTCATGTGCGTGCATGTATGCATGTTCATGCGTTCAGTCCCCTGCATACTCTGCGATGCTGTTAATACACACACATTGTTCAGAAGAGCAGATTTACTGTCTGGGTCACTGCCACAGCTCCAGTTAGGTTCAGAGACTGATGTGGAAATGCGTTCTGCTGAAATAGTTCAAAAAATGGTTTGGTTGGCCTGTAATGTTATAAAAATGATATCAAGGCAAATGGGTGAGTCAGGCGTGTGCGGAGAATCAGGGCTAATTACTCAGAGCTCAAACTGATCCATCAAATGAGAGCTAATGTTTTTGTGTGAAGGACTGTGTGTTCTGCTGTATAATAGGAGAAGATTGTTGGCTAATACTAAAGATTTATAATTTTCACTTGTTGAGAGTGAAGAGTCACAGTCAGTAGAAAAATACAAAGGTCTTTCATAGACAGTGTTTCATAGACAAAGGTTTTAATGAAAAGTGTATTTTTTTGTTGTTGTATAAAAATGTCACATATGCATTTTATTTATAGCTTCAACATAGCAGGTAGTAGAAAATAGCTTACATTGAAAATATTCCTAGCATTCAAAAGCATACTTCTAATAATTCAGAAGGAAACATTCCTTTACATAATCAATTCACTATGGTTCTATTTTTGGCTAGTCAGCTTATTATACTGTTCCTCGCTACAATTTCAATGTCAAGATGTTACTGGAGTTGGATCACTTAAATTCAGCCAGACACCTGCATACTGTCTCTAAACGTTTATCTACACAGTATGTCAGGTGAGATGAACGTATGCTGTCCTAGATGTCTTTTCGGCCATTTTATTACACAGATTTCTGCATTTATGGAAGACTGTGGTTCATTTGGTGCTGTGACCATTTGTAGAATTTTGCTGAAGCAGATACATTGTTGAAGAGTAATGCCATATGTTTTCAAAAACATCAAACATCACCTATACTCTTACTGTAGTTATTCAACCACCACAGTACAGAATGTGACCTTGAATAGCAGGCCTCACACACACAACCACACACACACACACACACACACACACACACACACGCAGAAATGTCATAGACAAAAACATGTGTTAATTAGTTTAAATGCATCTCACTCTAACCACTGTCATCATCCAGCCATAGTATCAACCCAGCACAGAGAAACATAAATCAGAACATTGTCTGACCACAGCAAGGCTCACTCATACTATATTCTCTATACACTCCTAAACGGTCCATTCTCTGCCCAGAAACATAGTGTTCAGCTGTGTTGACACCCATTAGGCTGACTTACCATTAGGCAGAAGAGGCAATTGTCTCAGGCCTCACATCATCAAGGGGCCTCATGAGCTGGGCACAATTATAACAAATAATACTAGTAATCATTAAAAAAATACTGTACATATAAATTCTCCGCTTGAGGCCCTCCCTCGTGCTCCGCTCCCCCGACAAATGACCCACTGTCGTGGGCTGCTCAGCTCATCGCTCTCATTCTGTCCTGCTTCAGCATGTTGGTTCAGCAGCAGCAAAAAAAGGGAAGCTTCAAAGTTGGAAAGGAAATCGGGAGGAAGGGGGGTTTTGCCCGGCTACTGTGCCCAGGTTTAATGAGGCCACATTTTTCATAATAGATCAATTATTTCTTAACATACATACAGTGAGCTCCAAAATTATTGGGACAGTGACACGTTTTTTGTTGTTTTGAAATGAAACAATGACTATGACGTTAATGTGCAGCTTTAATTTAAGGGGATTTTCATCCATATCGGGTGAACCGTTTAGAAATTACAGCACTTTCTGTACATAGTCCCCTCCCCATTTTAGGGGACCAAAAGTATTGGGACAAATTGACTTATACACTATGTGTATTAAAGTAGTGGAAAGTTAAGTATTTGGTCACATATTCATAGCACGCAATGACTAGATCAAGGTTGTGACTATACAAACTAGTTGGATGCATTTACTGTTTGTTTTTGGCTGTTTTAGATGATTTTTCTGGCCAATAGAAATCTATGGTAAATATTATATTGTGTCAGTTTGGAGTCACTGTTATTGTAAATAAGAAAATAATATGTTTCTAAACACTTCTACATTAATGTGGATGCTACCATGGTTACGGTTTATCCTGAATGAATCGTGAATAATGATGAGTGAGAAGAAATATAAGTAGTGTTTAGAAACATATTCTATTCTTATTTACAATAAAAGTGACTCCAAAATGACACAATACATTATTTACCATTCATTTCTATTGGGCAGAAAATAATCTGAAACACAGAACAAACTGCAAATTCATCCAACATGTTGTAGAGTCATTGTGTGCTACAAATACTACACTTTTGACTACTTTAATACTCATATTATGGTGTCTAATTTTATGTACAAAAAGTGCTAGAATTTTTAAACCGTTAACCTGATATTGATGAAAATACCCTCAAATTAAAGCTGACAGTCTGCACTTGTCACGTCGCGAAGGCAGGACACGAGGCGCAGAGCTATAGTCGGCAGACATTCCTTTTATTTTAGATGACAAAATAACGGACGCAAGGACGAACCAATGTGCACCATGCGCAAAACAAAGATCCACAACGCAGGTGGGAAAATAATGAACTTAAATAGGATCCCCAATTAGAGACAACGTAATGCCTCTAATTAGTCTCTAATTGGGGACCAAACCAAAAAAACAAACATAGAGTTCTCTAGAACTCTACTGTCAAGCCCTGACTGTGACAAGCATAGAGAAGCCTAGAGGCCTCTCTACAGTCAGGACCTGACAGCACTTTAACCTCATAGTCATTGTATAATTTCATTGTATATGTATACAGCACCAAAACAACAACATAATTGTTGGACCTAACTGTATACATATTGGACCTCACTGTATACATATTTCACATCAATATTAAAATAATCAAAATGTGTCTAATAATAGTAGAAACAAGGGTCTTTAATCACCCACGGACTGGTTCCTAATAATGGAATGTTCCACAATGACGGAGTTCCTGTGCATTGTTTCACGCGAAATGATTTCAAACGCCACTTTCATTTAAATGAAACTGCAGCAATTAGGCACTTTCGGAGCGGGGCGGAGAAAATAAGAAGAAAGAAGATAGAATTTAAGTTGAAGTAAAAAGACAGGTGCTGCTGATAACGCTGCCATCGTCATCGAGGCAGAGGACATGTACTGTATGTGTACCCCATGTATCCGATGCTGTCTGGACAAAAGTAGTATGACATGTCAGACAGCATCAGATACATGGGATACATAAGTAAGACAGAGGAGCAGAGTTTCGCTCGCTCCAATGCTTTCTCCGGTGAGATAGTTTCAACCACTTGCTGTTGAAGTGAAGTTGTTTTTTTTTGGATGGAATTATTTTGGATGTAACCTATCTTTTTGAAGTGATTTGTTTGACAATCAGATGACTGGTTGTGTTCATGGCACATTAAAAGGTAGTACATTTTTACAGTTAAATGTCTTTACTATAAAAACCTCAGACTGGCCTCTGCCCTGGGACCTCTAAGCCCACGCCTGTTTGAAGAAAGGGCGGAAGTGAGGGGGAAGAAATCACTGCAGATAGCTTATATACAGCGGGTGAAATAAGTATTGAACACGTCACCATTTTTCTCAGTAAATATATTTCCAAAGGTGCTATTGACATGAAAGTTTCACCAGATGTTGGCAACAACCCAATTAATCCATACCTACAAAGAAACCAAAACAAATAAGTTCAGAAATTAAGTTCTGTGCAATAATGTGAAATGACACAGGGAAAAAGTATTGAACACATGAAGAAAGGGAGGTTCAAAAAGGCATGGAAAGCCAAGACAACAGCTGAAAACTATCAGTAATTAAAAAGCAATCCAGCCCCCTGTCAGTGCAAATTAATATCAGCCGGTTCAGTCCCAACTGATGGCCTACAAAAAGGTCTCATTGCCAAGGTGTCATACAAGACACATCTCATGATGGGTAAAAGCAAAGAGCTGTCTCAAGACATTCACAACCTAATTGTTGCAAAACATAATGATGGCATTGGTTATAGGCACATTTCTAAGCTTCTGAATGTTCCAGTGAGCACTGTTGGGGCCATAATACGGAAGTGGAAAGACAATCATTTCACCATAAATTTGCCTCGACCAGGTGCTCCTCGCAAGATTTCTGTCAGAGGAGTGAAAAGAATAATCAGAAGAGTTGTCCAAGAGCCAAGGACCACTTGTGGAGAGCTTAAAAAAGACCTGCAATTAGCAGGTACTGTTTTCTCAAAGAAAACATTATGTAATGCACTCTACCGCCATGGCCTGTATGCACGCTCACCACGCAAGACTCCATTGCTGAAAAAAAGCATGTTGAAGCTCGTTTAAAGTTTGCTGCACAACATTTGGAAAAGCCAGTGAAATACTGGGAGAATATAGTGTGGTCAGATGAGAGCAAAATGTAACTGTTTGGATGTCATAATACACACCATGTTTGGAGGAGAAATGGCACTGCACATCACCCTAAAAACACCATACCAACAGTGAAGTTTGGAGGTGGGAGCATCATGGTGAGGGGCTGCTTTTCAGCAAATGGGACTGGCAAACTTCACATAATTGAAGGAAGGATGAATGGGCAAATTTACGAGGAGCACCTGGTCGAGGCAAATTTATGGTGAACTGATTGTCTTTCCACTTCCGTATTATGGCCCCAACAGTGCTCACTCGAACATTCAGAAGCTTAGAAATGCGCCTATAACCAATGCCATCATTATGTTTTGCAACAATTAGGTTGCGAATGTCTTGAGACAGCTCTTTGCTTTTACCCATCATGAGATGTGTCTTGTGTGACACCTTGGCAATGAGACCTTTTTGTAGGCCATCAGTTGGGACTGAACCGGCTGATATTAATTTGCACTGACAGGGGGCTGGATTGCTTTTTAATTACTGATAGTTTTCAGCTGTTGTCTTGGCTTTCCATGCCTTTTTGAACCACCCTTTCTTCATGTGTTCAATACTTTTTCCCTGTGTCATTTCACATTATTACACATAACTTAATTTCTGAACTTATTTGTTTTGGTTTCTTTGTATGTATGGATTACTTGGGTTGTTACCAACATCTGGTGAAACTTTCATGTCAATTGCCCCTTTGGAAATATATTTACTGAGAAAAATTGTGACGTGTTCAATACTTATTTCACCCGCTGTAACTTGGTTGAAGCACTTTGCCACCACCAGTGTGGGATCGGAGCAGTTCATTGAATCAGCAACCTGCAAGCTGTAGTAGCCTGACCCATAAATACAGACATACAGACAGATAGACAAACACAGACCGACCGACCGGCGTTGAGGGAAAGAGAGCCAGAGACACAGCACAAATAAGCCCCAGCAGAATCAAGACAGGATTATGACATGGCAGAGGAGCCAAGAAATATCCCTTTCAGCATACAGAACAGTAAACACACAAACCACCCTTCATTCTGCCAACTTCTCCTCTCAGATAAAGTCTATGGTGAAAAAACAAGAGTGTGTGGAAACACTGGGTGTGAGTCCTGAATATTTTAAATATTCTCATGCTGCCTCAGGATAAGGAAAAAGGGAAAGAAAGAGAGAGGATTGCTGCCAGCCCTGCCAGCTATAGCTACCACAGCACTGGAGCCTAGAAAAGCCCGTTCAGTCAGAAAGGATGGTTCTACATTTCAACACTAATGGCCTGGTCTGAAGGCTCCCTTGCCTATGCTACGGAGTGGGAAGGAACATTGTGGTCCTCACAGTGTCACTAGCCAGTGTTCCTACAGAATCGTTCACTTCACACCCCTGTGCCTCCCTCCTCCCTCCATCCTTCCCTCTATGTCGCTCAGAGGCGCAGGTTGACGTTGATTGTCATGAACCTTGCCCTGGAGGCAGAACTGAGCGATTTACCGCTAGATGGGCCAGATGAATAGTCAAACTTGGTTATATCTTAAAGGTCTTAATTTAAGGTTAGGGTTAGGCATTAGAGTTAGCAGTGTGGTTAAGGTTAGGGTTAAGGTTGGGGTTAGGTTTAAACTATGACTTTGTGGCTGTGCCAGCTAGTGACAACTCTGCAGAGTTGCCCCCAGGGCAAGATTCATGACAATAAATGCTAACCTGCGTCCGAGGCAGGGAGTAATGTTTCTCCGAGCCATGAGAAGTCCTAATGGGTGACTGACAACATTTGCACTACAGTACATTTCACACTACAATACAATTGATTACATTTGGGGTGATTATACACTGACAAATCCCCCTAGTTCCTCTATACCATAGTTTAAACGAAAATAATAAGATAAATTAATTAGATAAAACATGTGCACTTAAACAAAGCTGTGATCACTCTTCATGCACTGTCATCTGTTTTCACCATCAGCCTCATAGCAGCATGGTGGTCACAGTTGGTGTATGCTAAATGAATAAAGTGTGATTTTATGGATTAGGGTGTGTTAACTACACAAACAAGGGTTATAACCACATCCTTGATTGATTCAGGACCTACATTCTAAGTATCCTATGTATATCCAACATAACATATAACCTTGACGTTCACATTCACAATCAAACACTATGTAAGTCATTGGTATACAGTCAACTCAACCCACCACCAGTTATCAACTCTGTCTAACAGTCGGATGACAACAGCACTGACAGCCCATTCAGCATAATCCAAACACTTCCTTTAGTTAAAAGACACATAAAGGCAATGCAACTAAGCCATTCTGACAAGTCAAGGGTAATTCCATTGTAGATGAATGGAGTGCATCTATTCTGGACCTCACAGCCTTATGTAGCACTTATAACGCGCACATAGCCATCTTATTTAGAATTGATGACACGTACAGATGTAGGATCTTAATTCGATCACTCTGTTGATCATTTTTTTCATAATGGAGAATCTGAAATTTCAAAGTGGATATTACAAACTTCAGAAGCCTTTTTAAACCTAAAATACACTACAAGTTTGACATTTCTTGTAGGAAGGAATTGTCCATCAATTATAATCCACATAATAATTCACATTTCTTGCAGGATTATGTTCCTGCTGTAGCAAACTGGCTCAAATTAAGATCCTACATCTGTACATAGCCACAGTACTTAGGGCTCAGCCTTTGGCATTTTCAAACCTAATCCAGACTCTTCTCCCAAATACATCCTCATAAATCATTCACCCAATACTTTCTATCTTTCACACTGAGCACTTTGTCACCATGCACTCTCTGAAAGATGCCTGACATGCATGTTCACTGTTTTGATAGCATTGTAGTTAAACTGGCCTAGCACCAAACGACACACAAGTACTGATGCGATAGTTTTCTTTTTCCTTCTCTCTCTTAATCTAAGGGGGGAAATCCTACTGCAGTAGTCAATTGTTGACATTGACATGTGGTGTTGAAGTGCTGTATGATAATTGCAAGTATAAGGGGATGACTACAGAATTGTTGAATGAGCAGAAATTGTCCGGGCTACAACCATTGTGGAGAATGGATAACAGACAATACAACATGGATGTGTTCTTGCTGTTGTTACAGTATGCCTGTTCAACCACAGTCTGTATGTTGTTGTGTTGTGGTATACCTGAACATGCAAATTTAACTATGTTGGTGTATCAAGGGGGAGACTTTAGTTAATCTGCTGCTTGAGTTATTCTGACTTTCCTATGCGATATTCTAATTCAGTGATCATGTTCTTATTGAATTGCTTTCCTGGCAACTGCATCAGGTTTGAAGCCCATCCTTAGTATACCAAAGTGAGGTGAAATAAAACAGTTTCCTATCCCCTGCTACTTGTTAACAGTGTTTTGGGTTTTTATATTCACACACAGAGCATCAGACACCACATCAATACCAAACCTCAGATAATAAACTCAATCAATGACCACGTTCTGATCTGAACAGTGAGTTGACACTCAAATGTCACCCTACCACACATACAATAAGCACACAACAATTCACTGCATCATGTTTTAAGAGTTAGACAAAACCATAAGTAAGGGAGTTTGGCAAATGTAACATTGGCGGAGGTAATGATTTTCTCAGTGGAGCAGACAGTGAAGTAGTGAGACACATTAGAACACATACTACACTCAGAAAGACAGCATTAAACATAGCTTCATCAGAGATTACTTGTACACAGTAAGCACAGCAAGCTGAGTATTTCAAAACATGAATCGACTATCCTGTATCATGAGAGTCTTGCAAAAAAAACATCAAAAGTTATTGGAGAGTTAAGGATGTTCATGGATCATATATAATGATATTGTAATCTGAATATTCAACAGTAGTTATGTAAGTATGGGTCATAACAGCACAGCAAGCCTTTTAGCTTAGTCTTAGACATTTTCTGCAAATAGAATCAAAATAATTTGTCATTATTGATTGTTGTTTTGCAAACTATTCTGATATAAATAATTATAACCAAGCCAGATAAAATTGCAGTGTAGTTAAAAGAGGCTGTAATATATCCTTGTAATATAATGGTCAGGTAGTGAGGAATAGACAAACAAATAAACAAAGAAATAGAACAATCAGAGTCCCGTCCACAGTCTCCCCATAGAGAACATGTTACATCTGTTGATGCACAACAAACACGTAGGTCCACTGAAGAAGATCTACTCAGTATAGTGTTGGCATTCCACAGTTTATTACTGGCCTACTGTGTTCAACCTTTTTTTTCCTTTATTGCTTTTTTATAAGAACATTCCAGCTTAAAAAAATCTAATATCATAGAGGTTATTTCCTTTTTTTCATAGAAAATCTAAAAAAAAAAAAGAAAAAAAGAAAATCATATACAATTATGTTAAATGTACATATGGTCCTCTGGCTTTTGTTTTGTTGAACATAAAAAGGACATTTTGTTATTTTGTTGCACAAGATGTTATCGAATATGCATTTAAACAACAAAAATAGGTTAACACAGCGTTGAAAAATAAGGATTCACAGACTAAATGTAAATAAATTAAATACATGCATCAATACATTACAGTGCCATGCGTACAGTCATTTTGGGAAGTCAATGATTTCAATTGGTATTTTGTCCCCATTATATTAAATGTTCATACCTTCTTACTAGACATACATGACATGGCTTTTACAAAACACAGCGACATCAACAGTTGCAGGTGTTGTAGCTACCCTATACCCCTCACTTTGGAGTAACTATGTCTGGTTAAACGTTAAACGAGATTCTCTCTTGTTATTTAGGCTTTAACGCTTAGGCTTAAATCACCGCCACAGATAAGAGATTTGAGAACGAAATTTAGGAATTTACCATGTCAACATTTTTTTACATTAGAGATTCATTCTTTACTAACTTTTAGACAAAATGGCTGTCTTTAGTCTTTTGTGAGGAGGGTGATTTCTTGCATGAGGGAGAGAATCCTTTTCATCCTATTTATTTCACTGAAGGAGGAGAGGGAAAGCCCATGAGCAGGTAAAGGCATTATCTTGATAACTAGCAAGCTATTATTTCATACAGAATAAGAAACTACTCTTCTTGTCTTTACTTCAATATGTAGGCATACAACATGATGCTTTCACGATGGTTAAGTGTACTAACCATTTTACTCGTCTAAGCTTCTCTAACTTTTGGTCCAAACACACATAAAGCTGCTTCAGCTACCCTTCTAGCCCTCGACCCTTTCAAGCAACATATACAGACAACAATGCCCTCTCAATGTCGTCATACGTTTCAATTAAGAATAACCTATGGACAGCCACATCCGTTTACATGAGAGGCATTCTGTTACATGCCACAAGCCTCCCTAAGATGACTTGTCAGAGGTCAGTGATGACTATCTCCCTCATTCTGACCTTGAGAGTGTGCTTGTCAGCCCTTACAGAGATCTTATCAAGGGTCATCAGACTTAGCTTGATAATGCACTTAGTTTTCCCCAGGGGAGAAGGACTCCGTTCTGGCCACTCTGGATAGCAGAGAGGCTACTGGAGGATAATGTTTGATATTCTCTGGAGAGTTCTAAAGTACATCAAGCAATGGACCATGAAAGCCATTGGAATACAAATATACTGTACATCACCAATGGTTGTTTAAACAAGCATAATTGTGATGCATGGCATTGCTTTGAGGTTTGAACCAATAAGATTTTACATCATGATTTGATTTGACAGAATAAACACATGTACCAAAAAAACGTTTTTTTCTCTCTAATTATTTGGCTCCATAATCTTTCACACAACAAAAAAGAGACAATCTATCTCCTGTTGTGTCCAACTTACCCAATCATTTATTTTGTTCATGATGACCCATAATCACCCCTTAATCATGGGCCATTGAAACGTGTGACGCTGAAACGTGTTAAACACTGACCATGCCTTGTCAACCATGATGTTCAGACGATTTCTCGAGACACCTCATATCTTGGCCCAGTTAGAAAGACAATATGACCTTCAACCTCTGCAGTACTTCCTCCTTTTGGTTTTACTAGTTCAAAGTTGCCCTCTCCCACCTAGTTAAGCCATCTGCTATAATTTTCTAGAACATGCATAACTCCATTAAGGGCTCTATTCAAACCGTATCGCAGAAGTTACAGCTTGATTGAAATTGAAAGGCAATGTTCCCGCGTTAGTGGAGACTGCATTCACAGTAAACGCTGCATATGTCGGCTCAATCGGAAATTACCTTTCAATTACTATCGTGCAATCTGTAATGCTTCAGGGGTACAGATTGCATAAAGCCCTAAATGATGTACCTTACTGCAGTTCTACTGTAATTGTTGGCCAAGAACAGATGTGAAAACAGAAATAAAGCAGATATATTTGTCTTCCTGTAAAATTAACCTTGACAATTGTACCCACACAATGTAATGTGCAAGATAACTCTTCATAATGGACACAGTGTATGCCATCTGCCCAGTTCAGCTGTTCGCTCAGTTGTTTACCGAAAACAAAGAATGGAATCTAGCAGACAGACAGACAGACAGACAGACAGACAGACAGACAGACAGGATGTATACATTTGAATTTGTTTGAGAGTACACAGAAGTAAAGCATACCCACAGTAGATTCAATTCAAATGTATACATCCTCTCTGTCAGTCAGTCATACAGTCAGTCAGTCAGTCAGTCAGTCAGTCAGTCAGTCAGTCAGTCAGTCAGTCAGTCTGTCTGTCTGTCTGTCTGTCTGTCTGTCATATACTAATCATACTATACGGGGGTCTTTGTGATGGTGGTAGTATAAGCCTGTGAATGGCCTGTGTAGATGATAAAATGATTTAATATGACAAATTGTAGAAAATAATTTAGATAACTTTGACCACCATCCTGGAGGTAGACATGGCTCTCATTCTTATGCTACTATGCTTTGCTCACGGTACTGTAGATTTACAATTGTTAGAATAAGATATATTATTCACTTACACATTACACTGTAAGTAAATGTGGGATGTTGTAGTTGCATCCTGGTTGTGTGAATATGTCTGTATGAACGGCAGAGGGAACCATCTGCAGACTGTGCAGATAAGATACACTGTCCCATCCAGTCTGAAGGAGTAGCTGATCTATGGGTCTGATCTGGTCTGGTCTGGTCTCTACTCTAGACAGCCTGGCTGCTGGCTGTGTGGCTGGGTCATGGCTGCTGGTCTATCTCTCCCTCCCTCTCAGAACCGGTCAGCTTTGACCCTTCTGGCCCTGTGAGGGGGTACAACGTATGGCCACCCTCGCTTTAGGACATGCTTCCAACACCTCACCCACCAATCACTGAAGACCGTCCCGCTGCTGCTCACCACTCGCCGCTCACAGACACACGGCTTCTCAGACGTTAGTCACATGATCAGGGTTCTCCCTGACTTCGATGCACTCTATCTCCTCCCTCTCCCTCACTCTCTCCCTCTCCATCATCTCCCGCTCCCTCTCCCGCTCTTTCCGTTTGGCACGTTTCTTCTTCTTGTGCCTTTTTTTTGATGGGGGAAAAAACGTTAGAAACACAGGCAGGATGACGAAGCAGTGCAGCACTGTGCAGCCTGCGGTGAGGAGGGAGCACTTCAACAGTGTGTAGGTCAGATTGGAAGGCACAAACACCAAGGGCAACATCCCGATAACGAAACAGCAGGCGTTTTGCAAAATGGCCGCCCCGTGCTCCTCTAACGAGATCTTAATGCACTGGGTCCTGGTGTGCTCAGTGGCCAGTACGAAGGTGTACAGGTGGGGCGCACAGTGATCCATGGCAAAGTTGAGAGTATAAATAAGGCACAGGATAGAGATGCTGTCCATGTGAACATTCCAGAGGGTCATGAGGCCCAGGACCCCCAGCTCTACGGAGGTGACGGTCAGGATCAACCAGAAGTTCCCCAGAGGGTTGATGACCAAGAAGAAGGTGAGGATGAGGATGGTGAGCACGCTGAAGGCCGATGTGAGGATGGGTGAGACCACGGAGGAGCTATAACGGTCCATGTAGACGAAGGTGGGGTTGAAGACGATGAACTTGATGTTGTTGATGAGCGAGAGGGGGCGGAGCCTCTCCAGCAGTTCCACCACCTCCTCCCGTGTCTTCTCTGTGGTCCGCGCCACTAGGTACATCCTGGACGCGATGATCTCCATTTCATCTCCATCTGTCTTGGACAGAATGATGTCCTCCATGAAGTGCTGATACTCCGGGCTGCGCAGGAAGGAGCCCTGCAGGATGGTGATAAAATCACTTTTGGTCGAGGCGCTCACATTCACCACCTTCAGGTACTGAAAGTAGTTATCCATCCAGGAGATCTTGTTGAAGCCGTGGCTCAGTGTTGTGAGGTGCTCCTGCACCGTGGAGTTCCAGTACTCGATGGGCTCATAGATGTAGAAGCCGATCACGGGGCTGTAGTTACTGAAGTACTTCTGCTGGGTCGTGGCGTAGGACACACTGGGCGTGTTGCTGGCTAGGAGGTTGACGATGTTGGATCCATCACTGATTTGTAAACATCCCATGAAGGAGAAGGAGGCATAGATCAGATAGAGGATGACCACGAAGGGCTTGACGTAGGTGTTGGTGATCCACTCTGTGTAGTGCTCCCTCAGGAAGTGCTGGATGAAGTGGTTCTGGTAGGGCACGACCTCGTGGTGAGTGACGTGGTCATGGCCGTCACTCATCATGGTCTTGAACCAGGTGGGCTGGCGGTCCAGGTACTCCACTGAGGGGATCTTACAGCAGAACACACTGTGGTAGCGGTTCTGCTCTAGCTGACCAGCGAACACCAAGCAGGAACCATAGAAGGAGAACACGTAGAAGTAGTTGACCAGGACGGCCACGCACATGCTCTGGCAGAAGATCTTCACCGACTCAATGTTGGTGAAGGGGCTGGCACCCATGCCGAAGGTGATGATGTACAGGGAACTGGTCATGGTATAACACACCATCACGTCGGCGAAGGCGTCTGCCACGCGCTCCTTGAAGGGAAGGCTTTCTCGAGTTCTTCTCCAGCCCGCCAGGAGCTCAAACACTCCTTTGGTTCCATGTCCTGAAATGACAGGAACACATACTTTGTCAATGCCAAGGCCAGTGAATACACATTATTCAAACTCTGTTTATCAGTATGGTAACATTTAAAAATTCATACCATACTGCACATGCATTGTCATACTGAAGTAAAGTGTTTAAAGTGGCAATCAGCAGATAAAACAATAATAAAGCCCTCCCCGCCCCTGTTTCAGTAAAAAGCTGATGGATGAGGTTGAACAAACGTAACCACTCTCAAATTCATAGACAGAGCTATGGATGCAAGAATTAACCATCCATGATATCAACATTATAGTTTTAACCATGTTTTGAGGCTATACAGTGTTTGTTTACATATACTTTTGTTGGCTCTGCCCTAAACTCTGTTACCTGGAGATGCATGGAAAATGGTCCAGGAACAACAAGGAAAACACTAAAGACAATGCCTAAGGACTAGTCAGCCTTTCCCCCTCTGAGGGGCCACAATGTATCTCTCTGTTACAGTATCCAGAGGACTAACTATTGAATGTGTGACTGAAAAGTACTACAGTATCCATGTCTGGTATTTATCTGAAACGTGTTCACTGAGGATAACTCTGACTATCTATATGTATGTATGATCTCTGTGGTAACTTGTATTTCTGTACAGGGTGAACTCTAAATTACTCTATGCAAAGGAATCCTGTCTTATTTACATTGGTCTCATCCCCCACACAAGCCTTTAGATGCTGTGACACCCTGTGGAGATTTGGCCTTGGTGGTCAGATTCTTCTTAACTTGATACTGTTTGATTGGTCAATGGTTGTTGGTTTTGGGTTGAGAGGTTACACCTTCAGATGTTATAAATATAATGAAATACCTTTGTTCTGTCTCTTATCCTGGATCTAGTCCATAGATGAAGGTTGTATGATCAATTCTCATTTCCTAGGCTTCTAAGCCTCTGGACTAGTAGGTATCTCTCTGATCAAGCTTAGAATAATGCCTTGTAATGCTTTTTAATGCTTTGTAACGTCATTTTACAAATTAATTAAATATACTTGTATTTAGAATTCAATTATCAGACATTTCTTGATTGCCTATCACTGTAACTCAACCAGTCTCCTTGCATTTTCCTATTTATTTTATGGAGTCAGATAAACATTTCAATAGGCTAATTGCTAAGTCTTATTATGAGTCGCATGTGAGGTGTATATAATATGCATATATGATCATTATTAGCCTTACTACCCTTTACTTACAAATATTGGAGCAAAACAAGCTTATATTTAGCTAATGAGGCATTTCTAAGTGATATTTTTTTAATCAATTGGTACATATCATTAATTAACAATTCCAAAATGTATGTAGCAAGTGCAGATTGCCCCTTTTAAATGCAAAAATACAAGTTTTTTTAAAAGATTAAAAGAGCCGTAAATAGAAGCACTCAGGGGATATGCTCCATATTCACCCACACGCACCCACACGCACACACACACACACACACACATTCAGTAGTGACGGGTCGCAGCCATATTACTGTCTGGGAGCTGCCTGCCGTGAATGTGTTGGCTTTTGAACAATTTAATAAATGTAACACTTTTCCATCTCCTAAATATTTCATTGGGAGTGGTGGATTTGGCCTGTCTGCATGCTGTGTTCCACACTGTTTTAAATATTTCCTTAAAAATCTGCATGGTTGAGTCCTTGCTCTCAACGGCGTCATACTTTTTGACAAATTTGACACACACACAAAAAATAAAAAGAACTATAAAGGATTATGCCATAATAATGAGTGAGGTGAATTGAATTTGCTTGCTTTTGGTTTTACTAAGCTGTGGTACAAGTCAAGTAGTTAGTGTCAGTTCATTTAGAAGGTGTGTGGGAAATTCAGGCTGCATACAGTAAATGAGGGAATAGCAGGATTTCAGACAAGCGTCCAGATTAGTGTCCCGCTCCTTGAAAGCGGCAGCTCTAGCCTTTAGCTCAGTGCGAATGTTGCCTGCAATCCATGGCTTCTGGTTGGGATATGTACGTACGGTGTCACGCCTGCTCCCGCTCTCCCTGCCCATCACTCCGCACTCCTGCTACCATCATTACGCACACCTGTTCCCCTCGTCACGCGCATCAGCGATTCATTGGACTCACCTGGACTCAATCACATGTTTTATTACCTCCCCTATATCTGTCTGTTCCCCAGTTCTGTTCCCCGCTTCAGCATTATTGTCGTATGTCGTTTTGTTTCCTTGTTCTGACGCTGTTCCTGTCCTGTTCCTTATCCGTTCTTAATTAAATGTTCACTCCCTGTACCTGCTTCTCATCTCCAGCGCTGGTTCTTACATACGGTCACTGTGGGGATGACGTCATCGATGCACTTATTGATGAAGCCGGTGACTGAGGTTGTATACTCCTCAATGCCATTGAATGAATCCCGGAACATATCCAGTCTGTGCTAGCAAAACAGTCCTGTAGCGTAGCATCTGCGTCATCTGACCACTTCCGTATTGAGCGAGTCACTGCTACTTCCTGCTTTAGTTTTTGCTTGTAAGCAGGAATCAGGAGGATAGAATTATGGTCAGATTTGACAAATGGAGGGCGAGGGAGAGCTTTGTATGCGTCTCTGTGTGTGGAGTAAAGGTGGTCTAGAGTTTTTTTCCTCTGGTTGCACATGTAACATGCTGTTAGAAATGAGGTAAAAAGGATTTAAGTTTGCCTGCGTTAAAGTCCCCGGCCACTTCTGGATGAGCATTTTCTTATTTGCTTATGGCCTTTTATAGCAAAATAAGCTTCAAAATAAGCTTCAAAAAATGCGAAAAAAACACACAAAATAGCGCAATTGGTTAGGAGCCCATAAAACGGCAGCCATCCCTCCGACGCCATTCTTCATTTCCTACATAGCTGCCGCCATTTCCTACATATGTGACATGAAAACACATTTTTGGGTATGATAGGAAAAGCCCTGGGTTACATTAACGTGATTTATGAGTTGCAGGTGGGGAATGGATAATAGTGTTGGGCCCATCTGGTAAAATATCCCCAGATAATATCTCCACTTGAATGACTGCCAAAACATCCTCCATTACCAAAGCCTTGGTCTGATGTCACTAAAGACCTGCCAGATCTTTACATTCGTTTTATTTGTTTTATCTTTGAGATTGTCTTTGTAATGAAAAGCACTATATAAAATAAATATACAATTATGTGCATATACAACATACAAACTCCCATCAGGCTGACAGGGACAGGGTTTCCACTCAGACACAATAAAGATTGTGATAGTTAGGGCTATTTTGAATTTGAGCTGTACATCACATAAATATATGCCTACCATGACTATATGAATACTAGGTATATGCTGTACATTGAGATTAAATCAAATCAAAGTTTATTTGTCACGTGCGCCAAATACAACAGGTGTAGACCTTACAGTGAAATGCTTACTTACAAGCCCTAACCAACAGAGCAGTTAAGTAAAAAATAAGTATTAGGTAAACAATAGATAAATAAATAAATAACACAATGTAAATAGTCTGGTTTGATTAGCTGTTCAGGAGTCTTATGGCTTGGGGGTAAAAGCTGTTGAGAAGCCTTTTGGACCTAGACTTAGCGTTGTGGTACCACTTGCCATGCGTTAGCAGAGAGAACAGTATATGACTGGGGTGGCTGGAGTCTTTGACAATATTTAGGGCCTTCCTCTGACACCACCTGGTATAGAGGTCCTGGATGGCAGGAAGCTTTGCCCCAGTGATGTGCTGGGCCATACCAACTACCCTCTGTAGTGCCTTGCGGTCGGAGGCCGAGCAATTGCCGTACCAGGCAGTGATGCAACCAGTCAGGATGCTCTTGATGTTGCAGCTGTAGAACCTTTTGAGGATCTGAGGACCCATGCCAAATGTTTTCAGTATCCTGGAGGGGGAATAGGCTTTGTCGTGCCCTCTTCACGACTGTCTTGGTGTGTTTGGACCATTCTAGTTTGTTGGTGACACCAAAGAACTTGAAGCTCTCAACTACAGCCCGTCGATGTGAATGGGGGTGTGCTCGGTCGTCCTTTTCCTGTAGTCCACAATAATCTCCTTTGTCTTGATTACGTTGAGAGAGAGGTTGTTATCCTGGCACCACACAGCAAGGTCTCTGACCTCCTCCTTATAGGCGGTCGTTGTCGGTGATAAGCCTACATGACAGAATCATTACTGGGTTGTAGGCTTGAGTCTCTGAGGCCTAAAATCCAGGAAATAGCCTGCAGGTACAGACAGGATCTGACTCTGTAGGACTTCTGGCTAATCCTCCACATCGTCATCAGGGGCATCCCTGGGATCAGGATCCTCTCTCTCTCTCTCTCTCTCTCTCTCTCTCTCTGGGACTAACATGTGTGTAACAAACAACGGAAGGAAGGAGCCTCCACACACAGACCAAAGTGCCACACTTTCCACTCCACTAAACCACTGGCAGGCCCTTTATCATTAAACTCCAGTTGCATTAATGATTGGGTTAAATAATAGAAGTTCAGAGAGGCATTAGAAGGGCAGGCACAGTATAAAATGGTGCTTGTGACTCAGCCGGTCGGTCCTCCTATACAACAACAACATCAGTCGGAAACAGCAGCTGCTCTGATAAATACAGTGAATGTTTTCACTCTAATCAGCTGCTGCTAAAATGCTGCGTTCGTTAGCTACTGTAAGGTGTGAAGCAGGCCATAAGTAGGCTTGAGGATGCACTCTTGGCGTGACACGGATGCGTTTGTCTCCTGCATGGCTCTATGAATCGCTGTTGCATTCTAGTAGTGCCAGCCTGGCCAAAGTCAGGAGCACTGCTGGCTGCTTGATTCATACAAGTCTGCTGCTCTGTCTCTTTCTGACACAATGTGTGAGGGCTTGGTTGTGGTAAGGCCTCTTACTCCCACCTAGGGGAGGAGAGAGGCACACAACCAAGCTCTCACACACTAACTAGGGAGATTATCATCCCCAATCAGAGACAGCTGTCTAGCGTTGTCTCTGATTGGGGATAGTATTTAATCCCCACACAAATCCACCTGTGTGTGGATCATTGTTCGTTTGTCTGTCTGCACTGCCTGCAACATTCAAAGTAAGTCACTGTGTTTTGTTTGTAGATTGTTTTTTGTTTTCACTCTCCTTTTATATTTTTGTGCTTCGTGAGAACAACTCCAAAATAATAAAAGGATGACACTGCACCAGCGCTCCGTTTACCGTCCCATTAATACTACGCACCGTGACAGAATGCCTGCATGCTCGCTGGGGCTGCTGTGTGTGGAAGGAGATGAAGCTCTGTGTGGAGGACATTGCGCATGCCTGTGTTGCAGTAACTCACAGGAAGGATAAGCAGGGATGGTGGACGGGGAAGGGGAAGGAGGGTAGGGCACGGAAGCTGGTAGCTCACCAGTAACCTAGGTGATAGGTGAAAGATAATAAATAATTGAGCACATGAGGAAGAGCTCTTCTTTTGATTCTCATCATTCTATACAGGTAGACTTATGAAAAAAGTCAAGAACAAGACCGTTTTGGGGTTTAAATTCTATCCATTTCCGCCTCTGTAAAAACTTTATTGTACTGATATAATACTATTTAATGAATACACACTTGGAAGATTACAGTTTCACCTTGATTACTTTGAGGCTTACTTTGAGGCTTCTTAAACCCTTTAAACTTGTGGGAATTGGCCTATATGGATAGGGCTAAATTGAAATGTTTCTTGAAGAAGAAATATGAAAGGCATATGCCTTATAGAGAAATTATTAGACCAAAGTTGAGGACACAACAGTTCATCTGACACAAGACTGAATCCAAACATTACACTGTTGATTTTATGAGCATTTTACATTTTACAAAGTACTCTAGATACATTCAGTAACGTGATAAGAATATTCCTGGAAAATGTGAGGTAGGTACAACATAACATAAAAGTGGCCACACACCTCTCCAAAGTGAACACAGTTCCTAAGTAATTTCAATGCACTTTTATAACTCAAAGAAGAGTCTTCAACTATAAGGTTCTTTGTTGTGCTCTCCTAGCTGTGCCGTTGAGGAACTAGAGCAAGGGCACTGGTAGTTGTTTTGTTTGGAACACAGCCCTGTGTCCCCACCATCACACAATTACTGTTGTTGTTTACGCAATCCAAAAATGGCCCATTATAAATTGCAATCTGTTTGACGTGGGCATGATTTGAAAGCTTGTTCTACTGCCAACATGACTAGCTAAGTTATAAAATACGATATTACAGTGTTAGTCTTACACAGGGCAATTCAGAGAAACAGATCTTAATTTTGGTGCGTATAGAAAGGAGTCATGAGTGCATTCAGGTGTGTGTTCCGCAGCTACATTTCTTCAGAATAGACAAACATAAGCTCCATCCAGGGTTCTGAAAAGAACGACATCAAAGCAAAATGTATTATAATCCTCAACGTCTCATCTTTCAAAATAGATAGAGTCCTCTTAATATCAGTGGTGTAAAGTACTTAGGTAAAAATACTTTAAAGTACTATTTAAGTAGTTTTTTGGGGTATCTTTACTTTACTATTCATAATTTTGACTACTTTTACTTTTACTTCACTACAGTCCTAAAGAAAATATTGTACTTTTTACTCCATACATTTTCCCTGACAGGTACTCGTTACATTTTGAATGCTTAGCAGGACAGGAAAATGGCCAAATTAAATGCACTTATCAAGAGAACACGTGGGTATATATCCCTACTGCCTCTGGCGGTGTCACGGTGCGTCGGATATATGGGACGATAGACGGAGCGCTGGTGAAGTGTCATCCTTTTATTTGAAAATGAGATGGACTCACGAAGCATTTACAAATAAAGGAGAGTGAAAAAACAAAAACACGATTCAAACAAAACACAGTGACTTACTTGGGATGTTGCAGGCAGTGCAGACAAACACAAGTGAATAATGATCCACACACAGGTGGATCTGGGCAGATCTTAAATACCATCCCCAATCAGAGACAACGCTAGACAGCTGTCTCTGATTGGGGATGATAATCTCCCTGATAATGTGTGACCAAGCCCTCACAGTACCCCCCCCCTAAGGTGCGGACTCCCGACCGCACACATACAATCCCCCCTCTCCTGAAAAGAAAAAATGTCCAAAACTAGGGGGGACATGGCGGGGTACTGAGGTGGTTGCTGGTGGGGGCTCCGGTTCCGGTTCCGGGCGTGGCACAGGCTGTGAGAGTAGCTTTCCTCCTACCTCTCCGTTGCACGCCCGGTCCGGTCCGGACCCCGGCGCGGTGGTTCCCCCCTCAGTACTCCCGCCATTCACCAAGTCCTGTCTGGACCCTGTTGCGGGAGCCCTCGACCCTGGAGAGGGGCTGACAACCGGCCCCGGACTGGGCACCGGTGGAGCTGACTGCTCCGTCTCTGGAGCGACGTAGACGACCGGCCCGGGCACCGGTGGAGCGGATTGCTCCGGCACTGGAGCGACGCAGACGACCGGCCCCGGACTGGGCACCGGTGGAGCGGACTGCTCCGGCACTGGAGCGGCGCAGACGACCGGCCCCGGACTGGGCACCGGTGGAGCGGACTGCTCCGGCACTGGAGCGGCGCAGACGACCGGCCCCGGACTGGGCACCGGTGGAGCGGACTGCTCCGGCACTGGAGCGAAGCAGACGACCGGCCCCGGACTGGGCACCGGTGGAGGAGGCTCCAGGCTGCTGACCTTCACTGGAGGCCTCGGGCTGCTGACCTTCACTGGAGGCCTCGGGCTGCTGACCTTCACTGGAGGCCTCGGGCTGCTGACCTTCACTGGAGGCCTCGGGCTGCTGACCTTCACTGGAGGCCTCGGGCTGCTGACCTTCACTGGAGGCCTCGGGCTGCTGACCTTCACTGGAGGCCTCGGGCTGCTGACCTTCACTGGAGGCCTCGGGCTGCTGACCTTCACTGGAGGCCTCGGGCTGCTGACCCTCACTGGAGGCCTCGGGCTGCTGACCCTCACTGGAGGCCTCGGGCTGCTGACCTTCACTGGAGGCCTCGGGCTGCTGACCTTCACTGAAGGCCTCGGGCTGCTGACCTTCTCCGGAGGTCTCGGGCTGCTGACCTTCACAGGAGGCCTCAGGCTGCTGACCTTTACAGGAGACCTCCGGCTACTGACCGTCACAGGAGGCCTCGGGCTGCTGACCTTCTCCGGAGACCTCAGGCTGGATGCCGTGCCCACCCTGGGCACCGACGCAGAGGTGGTCTTCAGCCCTGCAGCTGGTCTGGTTGTCGGCCCCAGACTGGGCACCGACACGCTATGGAGCTCCTGCTCCACAGCGGGACTGAACGTCGTGCCCACCCTGGGCACCGACGCAGAGATGGTTTCCAACCCTCTGGGGGGGCTGAACGTCGTGCCCACCCTGGGCACCGACGCAGAGATGGTTTCCAGCCCTCTGGTTGAGCTGGCTGTCGGCCCCAGACTGGGCACCGACGCGCTATGGAGCTCCTGCTCCACAGCGGGGCTGAACGTCGTGCCCACCCTGGGCACCGACGCGGAGAGGGTTTCCAGCCCTATGGTTGGGCTGGCTGTCGGCCCCACACTGGGCACCGACGCGCTATGGAGCTCCTGCTCCACAGCGGGGCTGAACGTCGTGCCCACCCTGGGCACCGACGCAGAGATGGTTTCCAGCCCTCTGGTTGGGCTGGCTGTCGGCCCCAGACTGGGCACCGACGCGCTATGGAGCTCCAGCTCCACAGCGGGACTGAACGTCGTGCCCACTCTGGGCACCGACGCAGAGATGGTCTCCAACCACAGAGCTGTGCTGGCGACCGTCGCAGTAGCCTCCGTGCGAGGAGTAGGCACGGGGCATACTGGACTGGGGGAACGCACCATAGGTCTGGTGCGAGGAGCTGGCACGGGTCGCACCGGGCTGGGGAAACGCACCATAGGTTGGGTGCGATGAGCAGGCACAGACCGTACCGGGCTGGGGGAACGCACCACTGGTCTGGTGCGAGTAGCTGGAACGGGCTGTACCTGGCTGGGGAAACGCACCGTTGGGTCGGTGCGTTGAGCTGGCACGGGTCGCGCCGGGCTGGGGAAACGCACCATAGAGCTGGTGCGCGGAGCAGGCGCGGGCCGTACCGGGCTATTGTTGCGCACCGATGGTTTGGTGCGCTGAGTCGGTCTCCTCCTCCTCCGACTCTGGACCGGCGCTGGAGGCACCAGACTGGGAACTGACGCTGGAGCACGACTGTGCCTGTCGTCCCTACTCCAACGCCAATCCCCATCCTGTGAGGGTTCCTCCGGGAACCCCCACGAGTGAGGGAACAGAAGCACATCGCTGTCGTCTTCCTCCGACTCCTCTCTGTACTCCTGCTCCCACGGCTGTAGGGGCTCCTCCTGGAACCCCCACGAGTGCAGTGGTCGGGGCTCTTCTTCCTCGATCCCCGACCACCCCCATAGCCCCCCCCCAAAATCAGTTTGAGGGGTTTTCTGGGCTCCAGGCTGGTCCTCAGTTCTAGCCCGGTGACGTGTCCTCCGTCGTCGGCGCCTCGACTGCTCCGGACCCCAGCCTTCCTCCACCGCATGATAATAGTAGACCTCCTCCTTTGATAATTTCCCCATACTGTGGAGGACGTCTACCAGTGTCTCTTTCCGTTGTGTCCCAGGGTGGTGGATCATTCTGTCACGGTGCGTCGGATATATGGGACGATAGACGGAGCGCTGGTGAAGTGTCATCCTTTTATTTGAAAATGAGATGGACTCACGAAGCATTTACAAATAAAGGAGAGTGAAAAAACAAAAACACGATTCAAACAAAACACAGTGACTTACTTGGGATGTTGCAGGCAGTGCAGACAAACACAAGTGAATAATGATCCACACACAGGTGGATCTGGGCAGATCTTAAATACCATCCCCAATCAGAGACAACGCTAGACAGCTGTCTCTGATTGGGGATGATAATCTCCCTGATAATGTGTGAGAGCCTGGTTGTGTGCCTCTCTCCTCCCCTAGGTGGGAGTAAGAGGCCTTACCACAACCAAGCCCTCACAGGCGGACTCACTAAACACAAATTCATATTTTATAAATAATGTCTGAGTGTTGGAGTGTGCCCCTGGCTATCCATACATTTAAAAAAATAAGAAAATGGTGCCGTCTGCTTTGCCCCTTTACCCCTACTTACAGTGCTTTCAGAAAGTATTCAGACCCCTTGACTTTTCTAAAATGAATTAAATGTTTTTTCCCCTCATCAATCTACACACAATACTCCATAATGACAAAAACATTTTTTTTTTATGTTTACAAATTTATATACACACACACACACACACATATATATATATATATATATATATATATATATATATATATATATAATGGAAATATCACATTTACATAACGTATTCAGACCCTTTAGTACTCTGTTGAAGCACCTTTGGCAGCGATTACAGCCTTGAGTCTTCTTGGGTATGACGCTACAAGCTTGGCACACCTGTATTTGGGGAGTTTCTTCCATTCTTCTCAGCAGATCCTATCAAGCTCGGTCAGGTTGGATGGGGAGCGTTGCTGCACAGCTATTTTCAGGTCTCTCCAGAGATATTCGATTGCGTTCAAGTCCGGGTTCTGGATGGGCCACTCAAGGGCATTCAGAGACTTGTCCCGAAGCCACACCTGCATTGTCTTGGCTGTGTGCTTATTGGTCGTTGTTCTGCTGGAAGGTGAACCTTTGCCCCAGTCTGAGGTCCTGAGCGCTCTGGAGCACGTTTCTCTCTGTACTTTGCTCTATTCATCTTTCCCTCGATCCAGACTAGTCTCCAAGTCCCTGCCGCTGAAAAACATCCCCACAGTAGGGATTGTGCCAGGTTTCCTCCAGGCGTGACGCTTGGCATTCAGGCCAAATAGTTCAATCTTGGTTTCATCAGACCAGAGAATCTTTAGTTTATTTAGAAAATATATTCTTAACTATATTTTTCTTAAAACTGTATAATTGGTTAAGGGTTTGAAAGTAAGCATTTCACGTTAAGGTCTACACCTGTTTTTATTCAACACGTGACAAATATATTTAGATTTTATTTGATTAATATCAGGAATTTTAAATGATTTATACTTTTACTTATACTTTTGATACTTAAGTATATTTAAAACCAAATACTTTTAGACTTTTACTCAAGTAGTATTTTACTGTCTGACTTTCACTTTTACTTGAGTAACTTTCTATTAAGGTATCTATACTTTTACTCAAGTATGACAATTGGGTACTTTTTCCATCACTGTTTAATATACAGAATTTCCTTCACTCAGACAACAAAACATTTGCAAAAGTTGCCCAATTAGCGGGAGGGATGGGGGCAACCTCTTGTCACACGCTGTACTTAAGTTTAGAACGGCTGTCAGTCAAAACACATACAGAGCTGTGAAGCGCAGAGCCAGAGCCCTGACGTCATTTATAGCCCCTGCGTTCAAATTTTGTTGCTTATCAGTGCCCAAATCTGTCATTTTCAACCAGAATACGGTTACGAGGAGGCTAGCAAGAAACAACTAAGTAAAGCAGGGAATGTAACAGAATTCAAATTAATGGGTGAAAGAACTTTCAGAAACAATATATTTGTGACTCTGATATTCATTCAGGCAGAGCAACCTCAAATAGTTCAGGAGACACTGTCACATTCAATATGCAAACAATGTCTGACAAGCAACGTCTGAAAGAATCGAAACTCCTCAATCAAACATGAGGTGAAAAAACAAATACACAAGTCTGAAACCATGACTGTTCAATGCTAATCAGCTTTCCCTTAGACAGAGAATATTATGCTCAGACTGTTCAAGGATGGTTGCAAAACTGAAAAGCCAAATTGTAGCTTACAGTGTGCTTGCAACTGCATAAGCTTCAGAGAGAGGGCTCGAACCAGGGACTCTCTGCACACAACGACAACAGTCACCCTCGAAGAATCGTTACCCATCGACCCACAAAATCCGCGGCCCCTGTGGAGCAAGGGAAACAACTACTTCAAGGTCTCAGAGCGAATGATGTCACTGATTGAAACGCCACTAGCGCGCACCCCGGTAACTATCTAGCCATTTCACACCGGTTACACTCACCCCTCTTTGACCTCCTCCTTTTCCGCAAAATCCCTTTTGTAGGTCTGCGGACCCAAAAAAAAAAATATACATGTTTTCTTTGGGGGTGTGGGGGAACTTTGACTTAATTAGACATGTCAGCAAATACATTTTAGATTGGTGTAAGGATTTATGTTCAGAGAGGTCTCTGGAAACCTTTATGTTTTTCATGTCTATGTTCAGTTTGGGATTGGTCCCCAATTAGAGGCAGCTGCGCCGCATTGCCTCTAATTGGGGAGCCTATTTATGTACGAGTTAATCCCACCTGCGTTGCAGGTTTTTGTGTGTGTTCCTTTTTTTCACGCCGGTTCATGGTCGCTGTCTCTCCTTTTGTTGGGTTTTGGTATTTTTACTGAAATAAAGGAATGTATTCGCACCACAGCTCTGCGCTTCGGGTCCTGTCTAACTGCGATCGTGACAATCGGTAAATTCATCTAAACTTGTAATAAGCATGGTCGAATTCCCGACCGGGGTGGGGCCCATTGATTATCAGTTATCATATTAAAAAACCCCTATGGCAAAATGTGTAGAATTGCAGGAAATTTGCTGTAAAACTGTATGTGGGTACACATGATGAGTTCTGTTTTTTTGTGGCCCCCACCCTCATCAAAGTTGCCCATCCCTGGGCTATAGGGAGGCTCACCTGCCATGCTCTCTCAGGAGGAGAAAGGCACTTTTTGTTGTAATCACAGACAAACAAGCCCCATTCTCATTGATGCCGCCTGCCACTGTAAATTTTGTTCTGGATAGACAGAGGACATTCATTACCTTTAAGATTAGGATCACTTTATTGGTCAAATGTCAGTTCCAACTGAAATTTGACTTCTGCTTTTAACCCAACTCCTTTGAAAGACACATTCATACACATACAGGTTTTTGGAGAGGTGCTGGGGGCTGCCACACTGGGCATCCAGAGATCTGTTGTTGTGGGGGGGGGGTTAAGTGCCTTGCTCAACTGCAAAACGGCAGGCAATGGTATGTAGGATTTGATACTAGCAACCCTCTGGTTGCCAGCTCACTTCCTTACAGAATGTTTCTTTCGGACACAGGATTTGAACTGGCAACCCTTTGCTGGCTGGCCTCTCTAATCACTAGGCTACTTGCCGCCCCCGATTTCCGAAGCGGAGCAGCGTGCCATGCGGCAGTTAGCCAACGGTGTCTCAAGAGGAGGCGGTTAGATGAAAGGTTGTACCTCATTTCCACTGCAGTTCCCAGACAGGTACAACATTCCACTGAGCTTAAGGGGGCAGTTTGTCAAAGGCCTCTGGTGGACCATTTCAGGCACGACAATGGACCTGGAACCCTTATTGGCAGGAGAGAGGCCGCATCCACGAGCCTGAGTTGCATCAGCCCAGAGTCATTAAACCAAATTACAGCTCTTAAACTTCAATGGCACACAGAAAGAAAACACATCAATCTCAGATGAGGAAAACACCTCGCCATTGATTTTTTATTCGCATACATTTTTCACAGGTGATGTGACAGAGCAAAAATTGGAAAGATACATTCTCGAAGAAAGCAGAACTATCAAATTTGATAAAAAGACAGATGAGTAGTAGTATGTAATAAAGAATGTGGCTTTGCAGAGTATAGCTTACCTACATCGAAGTAAACTCATGTCAAATCAATATCCTGGCAAAATCTAAAATAAAACCAGGTTTCTAGATAATAGAAACAAACTCTCTCTTGCTAGACTTTTGAAACATGTTTTTCGATAGGCTTCCGTTAGGCTACAGATGCCTAACGAAAGCTGTCTACTCTGCAATATGCCTTTATTCTAAATCGGGGCCTAGTTAGCAGCAGTCATTATCTCTGTAGGTGAGCTAATCCCTCTGCAGTAGATTGCAGATGCAAGTGTAGCCTACAATATTGTATAAGTGAGAGAGGGAAGCCCTGGTAACAGACACGCAAACATAAGGCAGCCTAGCTAGCTTACACATGGGCATCACATGTGGTGCCAGACAGCACAGTGCAGCACAGCCTAATCCGCCCACTGCCTGTCCTGAGGCATCGAGAGGGGAGGCCCAGCCATCTGGAGAAACTCACCACTCATGGTCAGAGGTGGAGGGATGTGAGAGACACACACATATATATACTGTAGGTACTACTATCTGCAGCATGGTGGAAAACATATGAAAGATATGAAAACGTGTTATCTGCAGACTGTCACACAGCCACCATGGGCAAGTAAAGAGCTTCCACTGGATTTGGTTTGTCAATCATCTTCCATTCCCCAATTCCTTTGATAAAATGTAAAAGACACAAACACAATCTGAGACTTTTGTTTTATTTTGTGTCTCTTTTTGTTTCTTTCTGTTTGTCCGTTAAGTGCAAATCTAAAAACCTAAAGGTGGCCAAGTTTGCTCAACTGGAAACTGAGTTGCAGTGAATCTTCAGATTCATTATAGGAGTGTGATGTGCCCTTATGAGTGTGTCCCTGTGGGGATCGTGGGGATATAACTGCATTTATGATACTTCAGGAAGACAAATAAAACCAAATTAAATGGGAGGGAGGAAATCTGGTCCCCTGCAAAACTGCACAAATTGCCTTTGGAACTTTATCTGGATGAGAAACAACATTAGAAATGCATGGTATTCATCATGGTGTTGAACTAGGGTGTTAATTAACATGGCAGAACAACATAAACATAGTAACCGTCTCATCGTAATCAGTTAATTAGTTCTATTGATCTGACCGAGACGGCTTTCAATGAACATAGAACTGCTCTATAACATGACATACTGTATATGGGGCAGAACAGTGGATTCTCTATCTATGCATATCTACATGTATCTGTCAAACATAGATACATTTATATTCATTATTTCTCCGGATGGATCGAACCCATTTCATACTTCTGTGAACCTTATCCATACCCAGATCATCCTAAATCAATTACTCTTGACTTGTGTCTCTGAGTTTGATTAAGGATGATAAATGATTGTTGCAAATGTGAGGCCACACATGAGCCAGCTCAATCCGGTAAAGCCGGTTATATCATTTCAGTAATACCACCAGGAGACGTGTTCCACAACAATGGATTCTGAAACATTCCAAGAGGTATGGAACAGCTAATTTTGTAATTAGCATTTTGAAGTTTCTCTTCCTGGAAGAAAACTATTTAACCTTAATTGTTTAAGCCTTGTGTTCCTGGCTGCTGAATTAGAAATTCACAGGAGGAGAAGAAACCGTCTTTACTTTGGGTCTGTGTGCAATTCGAAAATATGGGGTTATTACATTCCTGAGGGAACACATGGTATATCAGTTTTTATTAGACATTTGATTCCTGTAATTTGATTCCAGCTATACACCAATCCAGAAACACTTGATTTGCGAGAGTGAGTGTGTGTGTGTGTGTGTGTGTGTGTGTGTGTGTGTGTGTGTGTGTGTGTGTGTGTGCCTGCGTAAATTACCTAGCTGAACATTTTTGGTAAGACAGACAATCACCTTAAACGTGCAACTATTGGGCCATAAGATGGCAATACAGTAACAGTGACAATACCAGTCAAACATCAATCCTGATTATGATAATGGGTAATGGTCCATAACACTCAAAACAGTTTCTCACTTGCATACATTTTATGGAGCTACTGAAAAAAGTAGTCCAGTTATGGGCCATTGTGCAGAGTGTTTGGGTCACATAAATTTAAGAACAATTTATTGGATGCAGTTTTATTGACACTGGTTCTCTAAGACTGCATGGGGCGGAGATTCTTTGTAATTGGCCCAGCAGTCTCTGGCTAAATTACTGTTTTTAATTTAAAGCTTCCACTTCTGAGATGACCAAATAAAGGAGCTAGTCAGACATATTCAGAAGAGATTACACGATTTTACCACAGCAAGTTACATATGAGAACAATAGGGGATTCAAGATGAAATGTTGGAAACGTTCTCAACGTTATATGAAAAAAAGTAACTGATGAAATTGACTATAAACCTTACAGTATCAACACAGTTATATGTCTATTATTATCCCTTGGCATCTAGACACAAAACATGGAAGCTGTTCTCTCATTTTGAATTTGGCAATCTGTCTTGAGAGGCCAATAGAACTACAGACCTGGAAGGAACAGATCTGTGAAGTCAAAGCACATTTCCTGCTGATAGTTCAATTAAAGATGGATTACCCTAACATACCACTGCATTGATTCTCATCTATAAAGTGGCTTCCTCCCCAGTCAATACTCGTCTTCTCATTTACCACAAAGCAGATCACTTAAAACAGCATCTGTCTGATTCTTACTGCTGTAAATTGGAGTAAAGGGTAAGAAAATTCAGAAAAGAGGCATTTGACAAACTGCTCCTCTCTCCGAGTTCATTATGTTTTTAGACAGGCATAAAACCAAAGGTAGATGACGTGAATGAATCTGGGCAAAACATACAGACCCAAGTACTGTACTGTATGGGCAAAAGTTCAGGTAGAGAAAAGCATGCATCTTCTAACCATATTGCACAGTGGGTGGTTTCTCACTCTGCCTGGATGAACATGGAAATGCCATTCTAACTTGCCCTGAAAATCTCTCTACTTCCTGGTCCAACACGGCAATGGGAAATTGAATAGCTGCTAGCTTAATGACATGTAATATGTCATGCTTGAGGACATTAGTGATAAGTAGCTCTATCAGAATGTGTCTAATGTCTTCTTGAATATTTTTCGCTCTCCTTGGACCATATCAACAGGTTTTGTTGAACACACACTTTCCTATGCACTAAATTTAAACAGACAGACAGACAGACAGACAGACAGACAGACAGACAGACAGACAGACAGACAGACAGACAGACAGACAGTTTATTGATCCCCGGAGGGCAATTTCTTCGTCAAGCAGCATGATACATGAAAGAAGTCTGGAGTGCAAAAAGCTATAAAAAGACATTGCATAGAATGGGTGAATGGCTGAATATGTACACTATACATATTTTGTGAATCTTTGTGTGTGTGTGTGTGTGTGTGTGTGTGTGTGTGTGTGTGTGTGTGTGTGTGTGTGTGTGTGTGTGTGTGTGTGTGTGTGTGTGTGTGTGTGTGTGTGTGTGTGTGTGTGTGCATGCGTGTGTGTGTGTGTGTGTGTGTGTTTGTTAGAGGAAAAGAGAAAGAGAGAGTGTTTATTGGTTTATTCGTATCCCCATTAGCTTTTGTCAAAGCAGCAGCTATTCTTCCTGGGGTCCACACAAAACATAAAACATGACAAGTACAAGGACAGTCACATACATTTTTTTAATAGAACAATATAAAAACAATACAACGACAAAATAATAATAATAGTACAAACAATACAAGAACAACAAAGGAATGTGGGTCTAAAGTGTCTGTATGTGTGTGTTCCCTCACAGTCCCGGCCATTCTATTAAATGTTGTTTAAATCTTTTTTTCAAGGCAATTTTGCTGTTGGCTTGAGCAATTGAAGATGGAAGGCTCTGTATAATACTGTGCGTTGCCGTGAATTTGTTTTGGACTTTGGGACAGTGAAGAGTCCCTGGCGGCATGTCTTGTGGGGTATGTATGGTTGTCTGAGCTGAATGTTATTTGATTATGATAATATGGAAATTTAATTTCGGCAATACTTCTCATAAAAACTAGAAGAGAACAGTTAATCTCTCTTCAACCCTCAACCAAAAAAGACTTGCATGCATGTTGTTGATGATAGTTCTGTGTGTGCAGTTCAGGGCAGCTGAGCCAGCAGCATCTTTGCTAGGTCTTTCTTTGTTGCAGCGCTATTGCACCCCATGGAAAAGTTTGATATTCCAGACGAGTTGAAAAGGCGACGCCGTGGATGCAGGGCAGGTCGGAAGTGTAAGGCAAAGCTGAGTAAGTACAAGCCGGCTATACCGTCTATCATTATGGGCAATGTGAGATCGCTACATAACAAGGTGGACGAGCTTGAGGGTCTGGTCTGTGGACAAAGAGACTACAAGGAAGCTAGTCTACTGTGCTTTACAGAGACATGGCTGAATGATAACATCCCCATAGAGAACGTCACTATCAATGGTTTCCAGACCATCAGAGCGGACAGGGATAGCGCTTCTTCCGGTAAGAGTAAGGGAGGGGTGCTGGCTTTATTAGTTAACAACAGATGGTGTAATCCGAGCCATATTACTGTTAAGGAACAGTTTTGTAGCCCGGACAGTGGGCTGTTAGCCGTTAGCCTGAGACCCTACTATTTGCCGAAGGAATTCACGGCGACCATTGCTGTTATTGTTTACATCCCGCCCTCCGCTGACTCAAACAGAGCATGTGACGTCATCCACTCTGTTATCGTGAGGTTACAGACAGCGCATCCCAGTGCCTTCTTTGCCATTTCGGGGGATTTTAACCATGCATCTCTCTCTTCAACGCTGCCCACGTTCAAACAGTTTGTGAAGTGCCCAACCAGGAATAATACAACTCTGGACTTGTTATATGCTAATATGAAGGATGCATACAACTCCACTGCACTCCCTCCCCTCGGTAGATCGGATCCCAACCTTGTCCAGGCCTATGGTCCAACAGCAGTCAGCAACCACTGGGACCATTAGGAGAAGGCCCTACAGGACTGCTTTGAGACAACAGACTGGGATGTGCTCTGTGAGGCTCATGGGGAGGACATTGATGGACTTACAGACTGCATAACGGACTATATACATTTATATGGGAGTCCATATGGACAGCAGGCTGGAATGGGCTGGTAACACCGGGGCCCTGTACAAAAAGGGCCAGAGCCGACTCTACTTTCTGAGGAGGCTTAGGTCCTTCAACGTGTGCAGTAAACTAGGGCATACTTTCTACCAGCCAGTGCCATCTTTTTTGCAGTGGTGTGTTGGGGCACCAACATAAAGGCTGGTGATGCTTCTCGGGTAAATAAGCTGATCAGGAAGGGTAGCTCTGTTCTGGGGATTAGCCTTGACACTCTAGAGGAGGTGGTGGAGAGAAGGATCCTGGCCAAACTGCTGGCCATCATGGACAACGTCACCCACCCTCTGCATGCCATGGTTATGATGCAGAGGAGCACTTTCAATCACAGACTGATCCCACCATCGTGTACCAGAGAGCGCTACAGGAGGTCCTTCCTGCCGGCGGCTATTAGACTATTTATTGCCTCACCAGGGTGCCGTGCCGTCGGCAACATAGACCTGGAACTGTTGGGGTGTTAGGACCTAGTTTAACAATAAGGCATCCATCCGTGAGTAACTATCTGGTCTGTAATCATTCATTCACTCAGTACTTATTCATTCAGCACTCATTCACTCAGGACTGTATATACATATTCGTGTACAGTTGTTATATCATATCACATGCAATATTGTAATTCTTGGACTGAACTTACGTAGTCATTCACTCAGGACTGCATATTAGTATCCTGTCAGTTGTATCTTTTTTCATTGCTTTTAGTTTATCAAATGTGCAATACGTGCATTTATCTGTAATTAACCCTGTACTAAGGACTGTATTTGAAGGGAATTATTATTACCCAAAATGTTATCATATGCACATTTAGCTATTTAAGTATCTCTTCCTGTCATTTACCTGTACGGTTAATGTAACCATGCAAATATTCACTTACCTGTACATTTAACTGTACATTTACCTGTACAGTTCATTTAACCATGCAAATATTCACTTGCCTGTTCATTTAACCAGAATGTATATTAAGTAAACTATTATTACCCTCACTTTTATCATACGCACATTTAGCTATTTGAGTATTTCTCTGCCATCAACCTGTATAGTATAGTTAACCATGCAAATATTCCTTATTTATCAATATCAACTTGCAATATTTTTATAATTTCACCTAACACTCTGTAGCAATTTATAGTGTACATATTCAGCCATTCACCCATACTATGCAATGCCTTTTTATAGCTTTTTGCACTCCAGACTTTTTTTTTATACTTTTTCATACTGCCGCACTATGTATCATGTATCTGTCTTTTGTGTATTTCGTTCTGGCAATTTTGCACCTGCCCTGTGTTTTTTATAGCTGCTTGACGAAGAAATTTTCCCTCTTGGATCAATAAAATATCTATCTGTCCACATATTTTTTGTCGTGTGGTGTAGTCATTCTAGCTTTGTGTGAGACCAGTGGCAAATCATTTGTAAAATTAGCGTAATGGCCCGAGGCAACTTCACTGAGGGACACCACACTGTACATACTGTATCTGATGTTAGAGAAGCTGCATGTGTATATTCCATATGTATCTTATTTATCACACACAGATTTAGAGCCTTCTAGCGGAAAATCTCTCTGAGAGTGCTTTTATAAGCCCAGTCATTTCGGAACAATTCTAAATGCAATGTTTTAAAAATAGTTTTTGGCCACGATAAAAAAATAGCTAATATTTGTATTTCTCAACTGGTAATTGAAGCACGCTTTCCATTCACATCACTTTGCAATGAGCTGGAGGCAGTATGCATTCTGAAAACATATAGTTACTTAATTGTTTGAAACCTGAACGTTTTCTGCGAACAGGGTTTGAGTTCGGACTATCCAATCTACTCATCACATTACGAATAGTAGGCAATCTTACATTAGTCTGCAAATGCGATAATGCATGGAATGATTTATTATAAAGGTTAATTTTTATGGAAAAGCATTGCTTCACCAACCTTGAAACTCGCGCTCCGCATAAGCTAGTGATTTAACTGTTCGTTACTCGTCTTCTTGGCTGAGGAAAAGTGAGCGGTAAAACCACACGTCATTGCCTCCTCGACTTGCATTGTCTGTTAAGATTAATTACCAAAATCTTAATGTGATTTCTGTCATTCTGAGCACCAGTCAAATGTCCGGCGCCACATTTTCGTAACGGAAACCCTGCTCCAAAGTCTTTATACATTGTTTTATGACATGTATCTTGGTTTGGTAATGTAATTTATATTTGTGTTAAATGCAGTCAGTATGTCAACCAATCAGCAGAGCAGCCTGACTTGTTTGCCACCTCTTTTGCATAATTTCTTTGAACCATACAATTTTTCAATGTATCATCAATCAAGAGGGGTCTAACTGTTGTCACAGTTCATTTCTTAACAAGTGCATACTTGTCAACAATTGGCATGAATAATCTTACAAATACTTCCAGTGCTGCATTTGGATTCACTTCTTTACACACATCAGAACAACATAAATTGTTTACATCTTCAACAAAAGAGTCATGAAAACATTTCATATAATCTCTTATAAATTACTTTAGGCCCAATCTTTGGCACTTTGGCATTCCTCGTAATTGCCACAATGTTATAATCACTACAGCCAATAGGAACTTATATTGCTTTGGAGCAAAGCTCTGCAGCATTAATGAAGATATGATCAATAGAAGTGGATGTCACAGTTAGTGCATTAGTCACAGTTAGAAGCTTCCACTTGAGAGGACAGCTAGTTGCTAACCAGTCAATGTTTAGGTCACCCAGAAAATATAACTCTCTTAACATCACACACACTATCAAGCATTTCACACACTGTCACGTTGCATGGAAATGGGACGATACACAGAGCGCTGGTGGAGTGTCATTCCTTATTTATTTTGGAGATGTTCTCACAAAGCACAAAATAAACATGAGGAGAGATGAATGAACTAAACAATAAACACTAATAAAGCAACGCAACGCAACGCAACGCAACGCAACGCAACGCAACGCAACGCAACGCAACGCAACGCAACGCAACGCAACGCAACGCAACGCAACGCAACGCAACGCAACAGTGACTTACTTGCTGAGACACAAAGCAGACAAGTGCAAACACACCAAACAATGATCCACACACAGGTGGATGTGTGTGTGGCCTAAATACTATCCCCAATCAGAGACAACTCCAGACAGCTGTCTCTGATTGGGGATAATTAATTTCCCTAGCTAGTGTGTGAGGACTTGATTTTGTGCCTTCCACTCCCCCTGGTGGGAGTAAGAGGCCTTACCACAACCAAGCCCTCACACACACATTGTCTAGATACTGACTGTTAGCACTTGGTGGCCTATAGCAAAACCCTCTTCTACAAACATTACAGGGATATGGTTCTGAATATATACAGCAACACCTCCCCCATAGGCATTTCTGTCTCTTCTGTTATATCCCTCTATTGCTACTGCTGTATCATCAAAGGAATTATCTAAGTGAGTCTCAGAAATGGCTAATATATGAATGTTATCTGATGTTAGCAAGCTATTGATTTCATTAACTTAATTTCTAAGGCTACATACAGTATATTAATACGGGCTATTATTTTCAGAGATAGACATAATGTGGAAAAGAACAAATTCACATTATTCACAGTCCATCAACCAGTTGGTGTTTGTAAGTGTGGGTGTGCTGCAGGGAGGGAGGGTGGACAATGAGCCTGTCATAGCAGATGTAAGCAATGTCCCCACATTTTGGCAGCTTTCATGGCTGGGATAGTCCTTGTTGAGGAAGATGTACAGTGCCTTCAGAAAGTATTCATACCCTTATTCGACATTTTGAGATGTGTTACAGCCTAAATTCAAAATGGATGAATAGACGTTTTCCCCCACCCATCTATACACAATAACTAAAACTAAACTTCCAGAGGACCTACCATCCTTTCACTCCTCTCCTCTCTACCTTCTCTTCCTCTGTATCCACTGCTAAAGACACTTTATATCACTCTAAATGCCATGCTTCTGCCTCTAACCCTAGGAAACTCTTTTCCACTTTCTCCTCCCTCCTTAATCCTCCACCCCATCCTTCCTCCCTCTCTGCGGACGAATTTGTCAACCACTTTGAAAAAAAAGTGACCCTGGACAACACCCTGTCGTTCTCTGCAAACATCAAAGCAGTGACTCGCTCCTGCAAGTTCATGCTCTACAACATCCATAAAGTACAACCCTACCTCACACAGGAAGCAGTGCAGGTCCTAATCCAGGCACTTGTCATCTCCCGTCTGGACTATCGTAAATCGCTGTTGGCTGGGCTCCCCGCTTGTGCCATCAAACCCCTGCAACTTATCCAGAATGTTGCAGCCTGCCTGGTGTTTAACCTTCCCAAGCTCTTCTCTGTCCTGACACCCCAATGGTGGCAACAACTTCCCTCTGAAGCTAGGACTTTTCCCCCCTTACTAGCTCTGACTTTGCTGATAGCTACTTTATTGAGGAAAAATGTATTTACTATGACTGTGATATGTGGTTGTCCCACATAGCTATCTTAAGATGAATGCACTAACTGTAAGTCGCTATGGATGAGAGCGTCTGCTAAAGACTCAAATGTAAATGATAAATACCCAATAATGACAAAGTGAATACATGTTTTTAGGCATTTTTTTTTTAAATCATTAAATACAGAAATATTTAATTTACATAAGTATTCACAACCCTGAATCAATACTTTGTAGAAGCACCTTTGACAGTGATTACAGCTGTGAGTCTTTCTGGGTAAGTCTCTAAGAGCTTTCCACACCTGGATTGTGCAACATTTGCCCAATATGCTTTTCCAAACTCTTTCCTTGCTCTAGCCAATTGGTTGTTGATCATTGCTAGACAACAATTTTCATGTAATGCCATAGATTTTCAAGTAGATTTAAGTCAGAACTGGAACTCGGCCACTCAGGAACATTCACTGTCTTCTTGGTAAGCAACTCCAGTGTAGATTTGACCTTGTGTTTTAGGTTATTGTCCTGCTGAAAGGTGAATTCATCTCCCAGTGTCTGGTGGAAAGCAGACTGAACCAGGTTTTCCACTAGGATGTTTTCAAATATTTTCATTCTGTACAGGCTTCCTTCTTTAACTACAATGTTGTTGATCCATCCTCAGTTTTTTGGGCCTCATGGTGAAATTCATGAGCAGTTTCCTTCCTATCCGATAACTGAGTTACAAAGGAAGACTTTATCTTTGTGGTGACTGGGTGTATGGATACACCATCCAAAGTGTAATTAATTACTTCACCATGCTCAAAGGGATATTAGATGTCTAGGGTGTTTTCCCATCAACCAATATGTGCCCTTCTTTTTTTTTTAGCTCTGCCCCACCTGCCCTGAATGACGGGTCACCACTGGTGTGTGTGTGTGTGTGTCTGTGTCTGTGTCTGTGTGTCTATGTGTGTGTCCTGGAACATAGGTCAATTTGTGCGTGTATGCAGCACACGTTCATACCCGGTCTAAGGCCTATAACAGTAATGAGTTGGATCAATGAACAGACAGACACCCTCCAAGTGTCTGTCTGTTTCACACACATCCTGGCTGAGGCGACTGTCTCAAGGTTGGTGGCAGCAGTAGCACAGCACTGAATACGAATTACTTGTCTTTGACGCAACTGACAAATTAGCCCAAGAAGTGCATTAGCTGCCTATGAACCTACATTATTCTACTGCTTTCGACTGCTCTTATGAATCAATGTGTTCACGTGGAATGTGTAAATGTGGCGGCTCTCTTTAGTGGTGTATTGATATGGGACATCTATTAATTAATTCCATGTACTTTTTGATCAGGAATGATAATAACCAGCACACTACTAATCAAAATCAATCCTCAACCAGACATACAACAGTGTTTTTTCCCTTTTCTCTGTAAATCCCACTTCCACTCATGATAATTAGTCAGTGTGATCATTAGGAACCAAACACATTAGCTATGGCATTTCCCATCACTTCCCTCTCCATTCTCATTTGTCTTGGTGGATGGGCTTTTTCAAACAAAACATATATCTTCAGTGTCACCACTCCAAAAATGTAAATTACTTGACTATATACTGTAGATGGAACAACCAACTGTCTGCATTGACATACTTAAATAAATGATCATCCCCTCATCCTGATGTTTATTCACCATGGGGATCTCTCAGAATGTTTTTCATACCTGTTTCACTATCTCTGATCTGTTCCTGGACACAATTCTGAGTACAATTCATTGGTTCTTGTTAATCAAGCCCTAAAGAATATCTTATTCCCTATGGCAATAATCATAACAGCTATGAAGTTGTCACATGTCACATCATAATAATCATCCTACGTTCATAACAATAATATTTCTGAATGTGTCATCAGTGTTCCAGTCCATCAGCGGCCGGCTGGGTCCCAGAGGAGCGCTGTTCACCACATTGTGTGAAGCCTATAACCAGCCGTGTCCAGTGTCACTATTCATCTTAGCCTGCAGGATAAAATCAATGCCTCCAGAATGGTGTTGCCCAGAAAGGAAAATGCAAAACACTGTAAATCAGAAAAGACCTCCTGTAGAGAACTATTAACTGTGATTGACCTGACTGTGGACTATGGAGAGGAAGCATGGCAGACTTTTGGAACATCTACATTTGTGACCGACCGCCTCGATTCGGTGTTGTGTAGCAACGTTTGGACGTTTTTTGCATTGGATAAAAGTAGACTCAGAGCTACAAAATGTTATATCATACACTGCAGTTGAGGAACAATGGGTAAGTAATTCTGATTTGAAAGTTGATAAGTTTATTTGTCACATGCACAGGATACAGAAGGTGTAAATGGTACAGTGAAGTGGTTACTTGCATATTAGCAATATCAAACACAGAAAGTGTCCCGAAATATATTTTATAAATATTTTATAATTATTAGATGACGCTTACCCGACACACTTGTCTAAATTGATGGGTCATGTGAAGGAAATGCTATAACCAACCCCAAGCCACATCTAGCTTAGTGGATGGGTCAATATTGTCAAGACGTACACATGTTCATGAAATACAATAGATGGCCGTAATCACCCCCGGACACACCTGGCTAATTTGATGGGTCATGTAAAAATCAGGCCGAAGTGGAGTCTTTTGTTTAGACATGTAGCTGGCTGGCTAGCTAGCTAGCTAGCTAAACAATGAACCGGCATAATCCCAACTCATACTACTAACAATTCAAACATAGCTAAAGCTAACAAACTAGGTTCAATGTTAGTTAGCTATAACTAGCAATGCAAATGTTTTTCTGATTTGAATAATATTACTACACAGATCATACACGTAATGTTAGCTAACGAGCCAGCAAGCTAACGTTTGCTAGCTAATTAACAGTACGTTTTAACTTGCAATAAAAATGACTTTCTGACGAAATTAGAAACTTTTATCAGAAAATGTAACGTTACCCGTATACATGGATGAACACTTCACGGCAGACTGGAACCATTCAACTCTGTTTTGTTTGTAGCTACATCTTATTTGGCCAGCATTGTGTCAAATCACTCCGGTTCACTGACCATGGTATGTGCAGAAAGTAGCCCATCACTTTTTTCAACTGATCTGTTGATAGCGCCTGCTAAATTCAGGGCATCAATGTTGTTGAGAAAAGTAGAAAAACTTTTGTAGTTCTCGACGGCTAACATTATATCTTCCAAAAACGGCGCGGTAGAAAGGACTTTCAACACATACTGAACAGCTCACGTTATAGACAGAAGCATGCTACATGACAGACCAATCCACTCATCTCCCGGCATGTCCAGCCCATCCATTATCTCAGCCAATCATGGCTAGCAGGAAGGTTCCTGTCTTTTTCCAAGGCTCGTAATTTAACAATTGTATTCATATTTATGCATGGAATACAAGTTTGTTATTAAGGCACATGAAAGTTCACATGTTCCAGAAGGTATTTCTGCCAGTGTTTACGTTCAAATGGCGCTACCCTTGAAGTAGTGACATGCGACATACGCCTAGTTTCCTGAAACAAGTAACGTTTAAAAGCAACGAGGCTGATGCAACAGATCAGAACGTTTAGCTTAAAATGTTGATACACTATTAGGCTATATCTTCACATTATAAGCGCAGCATTGCGCACATGGTAGTTGGCTATAAGCACGAATGTTCCAAAATGCAATCAATTAGATCTCAATGTTATTATTCATGTAATGTTTTATTATAAAGGTGCATTTCTATGGTGAAAATGTAAATTTCCCAAACTTGAAACTCAAGCGCTGATTATATATGCCAGTTAGGCTCTACACCGGTTGTAAAGAGGATTAATGTGCTTAGTTTTTAGAAGTTATTTGGCCACTTTAGTTGTGATACGAACCTACATCAAAACGTATAAGCCTATATATGAGGTACGCAACTATGATTTAAAAAAGTCGCAAAAAAAGGCATGCGCGGTTTCAGAAGTGATAATACATATTTCACAAGTGATAGGCTAATATTGTCACCCATCAGACTATTCTTAATTTAATGTTGTCTTTACATATACTAAATAATAGATGTGTGAAATTAGTTTTGATTTAGAATGGACCATTATCATGCACCTGTCTCAGAACAGGGGCATTGGGGGAAAAAATACATCTATACACTTAAATAGCGAAATATGCGCTTTTCCTGTGGTTCATTTTCATGCCAGCCAGGTAGGCTGTACTCCTGTTGGAAAGCAAAGCAATGTGCTTAATATTAGGAAGGTTGATAAATAAATATAGTAGTCCTAGCCTATAGAAAGCTGATGGGATCGTCTCTATAATAGAGGCCATCAAAACTCTGTTTTCTAATGCAATTGCACAGCCTTTGCAAATGTTACACAACATGAGCTCATGAGCTCTCATGAAGTGTTTGATTTGATTTTTGAAAACATTTGCATTGATATCAGAGTGATTAGAGGGACAATAGAGTGCTGAGTACCAGACAATTAGCAAGTTTGGTAGGCTACTAAGGACCATCAGCAGCATCAGAGCTTGGAGAAGCCTAGTTACCATGACTAAACGGTCACATAGAATTTGACTAAGGTCATGACTCGTGACTGCCGACGTGGCGGTAATAGTCACCGTAACAGCCCTAGGTACAAGTACTGGCTATAGGATTTTACTAAGGTCCAGTTTTTCAAGGGTGGTGTTCAGCAGTTACGAAATGGGAGAAATTACTTGGAAATGGATTGAAACTCCCACGAAGGCCACTGTGCCTGCCTGCAGAACCATTATGTTTAACATACACACAGCATCAACACATTTTAATTTGGTCCATTAAAAACAATTTCTTGACATTATTTATGTTCTAGGAGTTTGAGTCAACTCTTTCTGGGATAAAGAATTCCATATTTTCCAACACAAAGGAATCATTATAATAACTGCAGAAAATAAGTACTCATTTACAGTGCCGTAAAGGGAATAGTGTGTGAGTGAAGGTACAGTATACAGTAGGTGAGGTCGATATCCACAGCTCATTTGGAGCAAAGAGATAGAATGGCAGGCAGTACCCCTGCCAATGTGTCTGTGTCATGTATGTTTCATTAGTCCAGGCACAAAGCTCTCTTTCTCCCTGTATTCCTCCAGCTACCCATGGAGAGGAGAACTGACAAGCTCAGTGCTGCAGTAATTGGCTTCACTAAGATGACATCCCAGATATACATAGTTGGGGAAAGACATGAAAAAGGTGCAGTGTGTTAAGACTCTGTCCGGCTGTCTCATCTTACGGTTGAGAGTTAACTACCCACCTGCAGGTTTTATCCCAGTCCATGGTTGAATGGTTGAAGTCTGATTTTCTCTAAGAGAAAGTGAAATTGGTTCAGGTACGATTTGTCAGTCTTTTAAAGAACTAAAAGATCATTTGGACTTTGAGTCTGGTGATAATTATGTTTCATTCATTTTGAGGATAACTACAGCACGTACTCAAGTACAGTCTTAACACCACAGTGTCATCCCAGGAGGTGGGTGGTGGACATCTGTCATCTCGGAGGACCTGTCACATGTATTTAAGTTCCTCGCTGCCTATGTTCATCCTCCTCCATTCCTCCCTGACTCTGTCTCTCCTCCTCCATTTCCCTGGTGAGACACAACCGAGGTCACCAAGATGCCTTTGCCTCCTGTTCAATGCTTCTTACTTAAACTTTATTTACTTCAAGCTAGAGTAGTCTCAGCCTCCAGGGTTTGACTGATCTCTGAACCTTTCAGACTGGGAAAATAGGTTATAGGGCAGTAAGCCATGTACACAGGAGATCTCCTCTTGATACTGTGGCTTAGAATGGTTTGAGTAGAAATTAGAGGACAACTCTGCCCGGGAAAACGTTTATACCCTCCACCGATAATGGGACAATTATGATGGTGGTGTTTGTAGATGTAACGGGTTGGAACTGTTGAGATTTGGTGTTCTTAAACGTATTTTCCTCTCTGCAAGTCCCAGGTTTGCCTCGTTGTAATTAAGGGCATAGCTCAAGGTATAAATGCTTGTCTGTTTCATTCAGGGGATCCCCCTACTATGTGCAGGCTGGCGTGCCTTGGGAAGATGTGGCGGCCGTTGCCTTGACCAAAGTGATGACAATGGATTGTGAATATGTTTATGGCAAGGTTTGCTGTAACCACTGGTACCGTTCCCCTTCTCCCATGGCATGCTTCCCTAGGTATGTCTTTTGTGTATTGGCCAGAAATGTTAAGAATATTGATTAAAACGATTCAATGCCTAGGCGCTGAAGATGGTGTCCATGAGAAGCTTTCTGATTATTTGGGAAATATCAAGCATTGTTGTACTGTCCTGAAGGATGTGCTGTAAGACACACACAATACGCAGGCACACACACACATGCACATTTCCAACACACTGCCAAAACAAACCGAAAACAATCAGCGTAGGACGGGGCACCCCTCTTTGAGGAAGCCGACAGCAGCCAATTACCCTAATCCCCTCCCCAATAGGCAACATGGCCGCCGCTGATAAAGTTAAGCAGCTCCACACTCACCCATGGAGAAGAATGGGATCCCCAGCAGCGTGGAGTTAAACTTCCCGTCGGAGATGAAGAAGATGCCAGCGGAGGTCACGTTGGCAATGGCTATGGTGAGCACGCCCAGCAGACCCAGGAAGGGCTTTCCTCTCAGGCAGTCCCTCATGGAGCTGGAGATGGTAGCCGCCAGCAAAAGGAGCACTAGGCTGACCAGCACCTCCCCTTTAGCCAGAACGCCCGTCTGGTGGAAGTCCCTCCACAGGCTGAAGGAGGTGAGAGACTGGATGTGCAGGTCCTCGCTGAGCGTGGACAGGCGTGTGATGAGGGCGCAGAAAGCATTCTCCCACTTCTCTGCAATGACGTCCTGCACCACGGGGCCATGGTTGCGGAGGTAGTAGGTGATCTGAACGGCCCGGGCAAACTTCACCTGCTGGTCTCGGCTGTTGGGCGAGAAGGCCACTCCACCCAGCTGGTGGCCGATGAAGGACACACGGCCGTCCTGGGGGAGGGAGCACAGCAGACAGGATACGATCAGACACACTGACAGAGGGATCTCAAGTCCCTACAGAGCATAGCTGGAGATATGCTGTTTGGTTTCTGTTACCTGATATTAGCAACAGTTGTAATTTGTAGTTAATTGTGGATTATGGTTATATCTTGAACACTGTGACCCACCAATCAACCATTAAAATATGCATGAATTCCCACATTTTACATTAAGATACATTTTATATAATATTTACCAAGCAATAGTAAATGTGTGCTATGGCAAACTATTTCCTATTATTTCTACAATAGTAAGTTGAATGTTGCATCTTGGATTCATGCTTGAGAATGTCCCATTACTACAGATACTTAAGAACCAGACCACATGCACTGCACTGTATGACTACTACAACGGTTGAATAAAAAATGTATCAAACCAATCACTGGCTGTCTAGTTGTTTTTAGCTGGGGGATGCAGTGACATTAATTGCCCCAAAAGGCGACTGATATGTGGAGATGAGATATATGACACCAAATTGATTGCCCCTCCAGAGAAGATGGATCTCCTAGACAAGTGGATGAACAGTTAACTTGTCAGAAATAGTGAATTGATGCAAATTTAATAAAGCATTGTTTGTTCATTTCAGACAAGGGCCCTAGCTGGTCTGATTTGATCAATGTTTGCAGCTACTGCACTGTACAGCCAATCCTGGATCTCTTCAATGCAATGTTTTATGTTGATTGTACAACTGTAACGTCAGCAAATGAAAGATTCCATGGGCTATTGTAATTAAATATAATTTGCATTGTCAGCAGAATACGGAATTGCATGATCATTTTTCCATTCATTCACTATCGTTATCATGTAAATCGAATATTCTGTAACACTGGGCCTGAACATTCATAGTATCAACCGTACACCACAAGGACCCCTCATACAAGCAGAAGCCATGAAATTCTGACATACCATCCAGGGATTTAACATTAGTAGTACAGCGCTGTGTGCTTGGATTAGCATCAGATTAGCAAGCACATGAATAAAGCCGCCAGCTGACATCAAAGTACTGAATAAAGAGCAAAAAAATGTGTCAAGACAATCTGCCCAGACAGACTGGGAATATCAACGATGCAGGTGACACAACATGACGAATGGCGCTGTAGAAGTATCTGCCAAGAGGGGTGGAAAAGAAGGTCTGTTTATTCTATCCTTAAAGCGATAACTTTTTTGCCGCGTGAAGCTGAAGGGGTTGGTGTCAAGGGGTGCACAAGGGGCCAGAGCCACAGGGAATAAGGCAACTGTCTGCAATCGGAATGAGTGAAGACAGTGGCCTTGGATGTAGAGTAATGAACAGTGGTAGGATGTGCTACCCAGAAGTGATTTAGGGACAGCCCAGGGTGAATGAACAGAGCAGGCCCCAATGCATTACTCACAGCTAGGCCTGATGCAGGAGGATTAGCTAGCTCACACTAGAGATGCTCTTATTGGACGATATACAACACTAGCTAGATATGTGCCTTGCAATTTAAGATGCTCTGTGAAGCAAAGGCCAAACTTAGTAGAGAACTGTTTCCAACTCAGTAACAAGCCGTGTTACCCACTATAGTGAGTCTTCCTCAAGGCAGTTCATACCGAAGGTTCTGCTTTCTACACTCATTCATGTGCTCCATGTGTCATGGTAATATCAACAGATCTGGTCACCTGTTGTAAAATTAGGCTACCTGTTGTAATTGTGTAACATATGATTAAAACATTAACCTAATTTATAGCCTACCTTCTAAAAATGACATGAGCAGAGGTAGCCTAGCGACTTAGCTATGCATCTGCAGAGGGCTGCAACCACAGCACACACTAAGGAGGCATAGCAACATCTTACAGGGGATGAGAGGATGCAGGATCCATACTAGTCTATCAGCTATGCCATTCCATATGTGCAGGAGAGGGAGAACTACACTGCATCAGTAGAAAGGGGAACATTCCCTCTATATTGGAGCAGTGCAGGGATATGCAGCCAATTCACAAACTGCAGCCAACAACTAGCCTACACCGGCTGTTTAATCTATTCTGAGTATTTCCTTGCCTTGCCTGCCTGATGTATATAGAGAAATAAGCAGCCTACATAATAGGCTGAGCGAATACAACCACTGCTCATTGATAAATGAATGCAAGCTTCAGACAGTGGGTTATGGTCTCATTGAAAATACATTGTCCCACTGCTAATCCAGGTAATTCGGGTGTTTGGGGTAGCAAAGCACGTCGGTCATGTTATCTTAATGGGTAACTGCCCCCACATACGATACTCAAATCGGTAATTGATGCCCGCGGCCGGTGGAAACATTGTAGAAACATTACATCCTCGCCGTCTTACCTTTAATGTTGTATTTGGATAGTTCACGGGCACCTTTGAAAAAGTGTGATTCGATAGAATGGCTAAACGGATATCTTCGAATATCGTAATTATATCATCCAACAGGCATCGCTTATACCGATGGCTAAGCACACAGAGATGAGCGAAAGTGTAATTGAATCCCTTGTAATTAACCCGCAAATCCAGCACCTGCTTGTGAACCTGCAGGACCTGGTCGGCTAGCTCCAGTATATTTCCCCCAGACTTGGCCAGCAGAATCAATCTGCCATATCTGCCGGGAGTGTGCAGATCGGAATACAGCTTGTTTTTTGACTGGTCGATGGGGAAAAGGCTATTCGCAAGACTCCGCTCTACTTTAGCAAAGCTGTGGGTCGGGGCAACCAGTATCTCGATGTCCGTTTCGGGCTTGAATCTGCTCAGCACGGTAGATCCAAAAATGATGGTTAAGACTGCGGGAACGGTGAGGAAAAAAACCGGATGCCTACTAACAAATAAGCCCAGCCAGTAGAAAGAAGCTTTGAGCCCTCTGTGTATCATTTGCCGCAGCATCCTCCTCCAGATCCAGCTTGCAGATGCCCAGTTTCTTCTTATGAAGCACATGTGACATGAGGCTCCGTTGCCCAGTTTAGTCAATCCGTATGAGAATACACTACACCTATAAAAAGAGCACTGCAGCAATTTGCAACAATAACTGTCATATACTTATCTCTCGTTGCTTTCTTTGTTTAATTTCAAGCCATTCCTCCCATTTACTAACCGCGGACCCGTGACTATTCCTATTGCTCCTGCTGCAATAGCAGCAAGCCGCGGCCGTCTGATGTGCATGTGTGCCTGGTTCTAACTACACTATCGGTGGCGCCTGACTTATGTAGCCTACTTGACTGTAACCATGTGCTGGGGTGAAGGGGGGAGACGGAGTAATGCTGATGGTGGGTTGTTTTAGAAACACGCGCAATAGCCATATGAGAGTCGTGAAATATTCACTGTTGGAACAATGGCCAAATGCACTTCCTGAAATCACCCCCACCTCATGAATGGGTAAACCATACAGTTGCGCGTAAAACTAATAGCCAGTAACCTAGGTTAGACTCTTGAGAGAGGGAGACAGCGGGTCCAACAAAGCCTTTCAAAGTCATGGGGAGTTTACTGATAAAATACTTTTTGCACCTCAGGAGGTTAATGTTTCAAAGTCAAGTAAAGAGGACAATATTGTAAATTATACTGTAAATTATATCATAAGGTTAGAGTAGTCTAGCTAACTTTTATCTGTTGGGATTCAATAACAGAGGGCCTCAAGTCATCGTCTGGGGTCACATTTCTACAGTAGCCTAGGGTCCTACACCAATGCAGCATTTGTCTATTGTAAGTATTTGCATTGTTGGGAATGTTTTATGCCTCACAACAAGTATTGCCAATGTCCGATGTTAAATAACAAACAAACTAGCTAATAGAGGCTATTCATCACCACTGAAGTAGACGGCAGCGCAATCGGAATTCGGAAGTTCAGCACCAGGACAGCAACCGTCTCTTCGCTCGTGGGGCGTTTAAGCCCTGAACAGAGCCTGGCAGGCAACTTTGTCTCCCAGGCTGCATGTCGCCCCCAAGACCAGAGCCAATCGCATGCAAGGAACAACTAGCCATCAAGCCACATTCAGACAGAGCCAGAAAGCTGAAGACTAAAGGGAAAAAGGTAATATAGCTAGCATCTTTCAAAATTAAAGCAACTTTATGCTGATATACAGTACCTTCGTAAAGCATTCAGACCCCTTGACATTTTTCCATATTTTGTTACTTTACAACATTATTCTAAAATGGATTAAAAATAAATAAAATTCACACATAATACCCTGTAATGACAAAGCGAAATGACAAAGCAAAGCGAAATCAAAATGTATTCAAAATAAAAACAGAAAAACCTTATTTACATATTTTACATAAGGTCAAAGGAATTGTCCGTAGAGCTCCGAGACAGGGTTGTGTCGAGGCACAGATCTGGAGAAGGGTACCAAAACATTGCTGCAGCATTGAAGGTTCCCAAGAACACAGTGGCCTACATCATTCTTAAATGGAAGAAGTTTGGATCCACCAAGACTCTTCCTAGATCTGGACGCCCGGCTAAACTGAGCAATCGGGGGAGAAGGGCCTTGGTCAGGGAGGTGACCAAGGACCCGATGGTCACTCTGACAGAGCTCCAGAGTTTTTCTGCTCGCTTGCATAACTGATATGTGTATAACTATAAGGGACACTACATGTTTAATGGATAATATTTACATTTACAGAGCTCCATTAATTTACAGTGCCTTCAGAAAGTATTCATACTCCTTGACTCATTCTAAATGTTGTTGTGTTAGAGCGTGAATTCAAAATGGATTCTCTAGGATTTTGCCTGTGCTTAGCTCCATTCTGTTTCTTTTTATGCTTGTCCTTGCTGTAACACAACAAAAGGTGCAAAGTGTCAAGGGGTGTGAATACTTTCTGAAGGCACTGTATCTGTAGATGCATGGACAACAAGTTATTTGACTCTATTCCATTTCAATCTCCATGTTCTTTAGGTGGTAAATGTTCTGCCCGAGGGTGAGCAGTCCAGAATGAGAGTTGAGGGTGAGAGGAGGCTGAGAGGGGCACAAGGAGAGCCATTCTCGGGGAACGCAGGACCTACCAAGAGGAGCCCCCACAGCAGTACTCTGTCCAGAAGTAAGTGGAGACGTATGGATCTCTTGCTCGATCACCTCCCAGGCTGGCTGTCGTATGAACTTGAAACTTTTGTGCTCATGCCAAACCTTCTATTTTTCATCGCCTTGTAAAAAAGAATAAACATGGATACTACAGGTAGCTTCAACCTGAGGGACAAGAGAGAATACTAACACCACAGTGGAACATGAGTGCTTATCAATCTTGAGATTTGTACATTTGGTGTACAAGTCATGTGTCATCATTGTTTACCACATGGTAAATGTGAAGTTGTTTTCCTGTCTTTCAGAGGCATCTTCCCTGGGGAGAAGTGATGGGGTCGTGGGCCCTTGAATTGGGGAGCTGTTCAATACCCTATGGTTATGGGGTGAGTACCACATGGAGATAAGTAACAAAAATAAACATACGTTTTTGATTATTTTTCATTATAAATCCTAGTGATGTGATGGATGGTTTAGCATGGTTACGGTCTCCTCAGTAGTAATGTTGGGATTAGACGTGATGCCTGTGATTCAGGAGGCATCCCACCTGAGGGTGGCCAACGGCCAGTAGAGATGGAGGTGGAGAATCAGTGAGTCACCACACACACCACACACACACACACACACACACACACACACACACACACACACACACACACACACAGGAGAGAGATGGGAGGGGGGGGGGGGGGGGACAACACGCACACACCACAACAGGGTAATAACATTGATTGATACTGGGAAGATTCACAGTGCAACAGGTGTATAGTTCTATTTTTAGTAGTGGTATTATATATCCCTCCCATTCATCACAGACCATCAGAGGTGGAGGGGGAGGTTGCCATGGAGATGTGTCTGGACGAGTGGAAGGCCCTGCAGGAGCTGAGTCGCCCCAAGGCTGAGTTTAACCTCTGTAAGCCAGACAGCATGGTGCCCTCTAAGGACACGGTCATACACAAGTCCAAACGCATTGAGGTGAGTGACCTCTTCAGATTAGAACTGCAGTGATTTATTTAGATTTCAAGGCACACTTAACCAGCATGGCTACCACAGCTTTCTGGTTTGTGCTTAGTGGGACTATCATTTGTTTTTCAACAGGAGAATGACCCAACACACCTCCAGGCTGTGTAAGGGCTATTTTACCAAAAAGGAGCGTGATGGAGTGCTGCATCAGATGACCTGGCCTCCACAATCACCCGACCTCAACCCAATTAAGATGGTTTGGGATGAGTTGGACCGCAGAGTGAAGGAAAAGCAGCCAACAAGTGCTCAGCATAAGTGGGAACTCCTTCAAGACTGTTGGAAAATAATTCCAAGTGAAGCTGGTTGAGAGAGTGCCAAGAGTGTGCAAAGCTGTCATCAAGGCAAATGGTGGCTATTTGAAGAATCTCAAATATAAAATATATTTGATTTGTTTAACACTTTTTTGGTTACTACATGATTCCATATGTGTTATTTCATAGCAATTGCGGAATAAGTACCCAATTGACATACTTGAGTAAAAGTATAGATACATTAATAGAAAGTTAATCAAGTAAAAGTATCAAAAGTACATTTAATTGCTAAAATATACTTAAGTATCAAAAGTAAAAGTATAAATAATTTCAAATTCCTTATATTATGCAAAGCATAGGGCACCATTTTCTTGTACCTATAGCACCATGTACCTATAGCTAGGGGCACACTCCAACACTCAGACATTATTTACAAAATATGCATTTGTGTTTAGTGAGTCTGCCAGAACATAGGCAGTAAGGATGACCACTTGTTCCCTAGATAAGTGTGTGAATTTCAAAATGTTCCTGTTCTGCTAAGCATTCAAAATTGTACTTTGGGTGTCAGGGAAAATGTGTGTAATAAAAAGTACAATATTTTCTTTAGGAATGTAGTGAAGTAAAAGTAAAAGTTGTCAAAAATATAAATAGTAAAGTAAAGTACAGATACCCCAAAAAACTACTTAAGTAGTACTTTAAAGTATTTTTACTTAAGTACTTTACACCACTGTTTTTTAGTCTTCGCTATTATTCTACAATGTTTAAAATAGTAAAAATAAAGAAAAACCCTTGAATGAGTAGGTGTGTCCAAACGAAATACAGACAATAACGACAATAACAAGACAACCATAGAAAAATCAGATCATTTTGTGAGGTGTAGAAAAAAATATATTTCTTGGAGCATGATCTGAATATGTGTTAGAGTCCTATCCCCTAACACCACTTATGTTCATATGTCCTGTTATGCTTCTCTCCAGGCTTATGTCCTAGCCCCAAACCCAGACCACCCTGAGGACTTCCTGTCTTAGCTGTGGGGAGATGGGTTGCACTTTAACTCTTATTTAAGGGGTTAAATGCAAAAGTATCACCTCGGTTTGTCGTGCTGCAGACCCCATGGAGAGTTGTGGTTGAACAAATGCAAAATCATATATCAACACACACAATTGTGACGTACTTTACAATAGGCTTGACAAAACCAACCTCCCTCTTGAGAGTGACTGTCATCTTTCATAGAACTCCACAACAAAGGACAACAATCAGTGCTTCAGGGTGTAAATGTGTGTACACTCTCTCTTTATCTCTCTCTGTTTATGTGGGGGTGTTGATAAATAGTGGTGATTATTTGTGAGAGGCGATGTGAGAGCCTTAAGAGTGGTTTACAGGATTACAGGCCATCACAGGGGTGGAAGACGGATCACTGAGGCAGAAAAAAGAGTCTCCATTTAAATAATGCACAATGCAGACAAAAAATACCTGATAGGTCCAGGGTGGCTATTTGAAGAATCTCAAATATAAAATATATTTTGATTTGTTTAACACTTTTTTGGTTACTACATGATTCCATATGTGTTATGTCATAGTTCCGATGTCTTCACTTTTATTCTACAATGTAAAAAATAGTGCAAATAAAGAAAAACCCTTGAATTAGTAATGTTTAAAAATGTTGACCGGGGGTGTAGGTTAAAAGGTTAAGGTTATGCTTAGGGAAAGGTTAGCTAACATGCTAAGTAGTTGCAAAGTTTTGTCCGTGATGAGATTCAAACACGCAACCTTTGGGTTGCTAGACTTAGCGTTATACATCCACCCGACCAACCAATCTTCTTTAGTTTTTGCCCCAATTAACCTTCTGTCTTATCTAACCAAACGTTTTTTTATTTTTTTTATTTAACCTTTATTTAACTAGGCAAGTCAGTTAAGAACAAATTCTTATTTACAATGACGGCCTACCTACAGGGTCAGCCCCTGGAGCAAATTAGGGTTAAGTGCCTTGCTCAAGGACACATCGACAGGTTTAACCAAACATAACATATCATACTAATTCGATTGTCCCGGATTTCAGTTTACTATGTTACATCAAGTCTATGAGACTAGGCTGGCCAACAATATGTCAATGTATACAAAAGTTATGGGAAGCACTGCTACGGTACAAAATAGTAGATCTTGTGTTACGAATTGTAGCTAACGTTATCTAGGCTAGGGGTTAGCTAACATGCTAAGTAGTTCCAAAGTAGCAAAAAAGTAATAAGTATTTGCAATGTTGCTAATTAGCTAAAATGCTAAAGTTGTCTCTCTTATGTAACCATACCAAATGTAACATATCATACATTTTGAGGATCCGGTTTTACTTTTGCTATGGTACGTTTAGTCTATGAGACCAGGCTGAGCCGAAACACATCAGAGTTTTAAAATCTTTGTTCCATTCAACATGCCATACAAATAAAGCAAGTTTAACTATATGAAGAGTGCCTTGTTCCTCCTTTCTTTTTAATATGTCAATGTGTCTTGTAATGTAAGTAGCCTAGTGGAGGTACGGCTCCCAAGTGGCACAGCAGTCTAAGGTAGTGCACCTCAGTGCTAGAGGCTTCACTACAGACCCTGGTTCGATCCCAGGCTGTATCACAACTGCCTGTGATTGGGAGTTCCTTAGGGTGGTGCACAGGTGTCGTCCGGGTTAGGGGAAGGTTAGGCTGGGGTAGGCTGTCATTGTAAATAATAATTTGTTCTTAACTGACTTGCTTAGTTAAATAAATACAAATGAAAAAATAGTTGCATCTAGAGTCATGCCTCTTCCCATGTTTCCTGGCCAGGGACTCTACAGTTAGCTCATGTTGCAGCCCTGAACAGTGCCTGACAGGCAGCCCTGTCTCCCAGGCTGTGTGCTGCCCCAGAGACAATTGCATGCAAGGAACAAGGAGCCATTGAGCTAAATTCAAACAGAGACAGAAAGTGTAAGCATAGAGGAAAAAAGGTAAATTAACTTACTTCTTTCCAAATTAAGGCAACTTTATACTGATATATTGTATCACTGATATATCAGACATACATGTTTTGTGTTTGTTAGCTAGCTTGCTAGCAGGGCTGCTTAGCAAGCTCACTTGGCTAGTTAGTCTTGTGAGCTAGCCAGATAGTTAGCTAGGTATTCTTGTTATCTAGCTAGCTAGTTATCTATGCTTGTTGTTAGCTTGCATAACTGATATGTGTATAATTATAAGATACACTGTTTAATGGATAATATTTATATTTACAGAGCTCCATTTCTGACAAGCTGATCAAATTAGTTTTCAGCCTTAGAGCTTGATCAGATTCAGTAGAAGCCTTAGAGGCTGACAAGCCAGGATGTGGCCCAGTCAGCACAGGCAACCTGCCCAGCCTAAACATTCTGCAGGCTTCTTAGAAGGCATTCCCACCTAGCCCCTCCTCAACCCCTTTCTTTGGGCTCAACCTCACTCTCTCCTACACTGTGGGTCCCCCACACACCAAGGTGAGCAAACACCTATCTTTGTGTGTACTGCTGAAAGGCTTTCAAACTCCCTTCAACACTCAAGTTCAAATACTTGACCACTCTCCAGCTCTTTAAACTTCCTTTTGGCTCCTTGCATGTTCTATTGGAAAGGATTATCCAGGAGTATGACTGGCTATAGCTTCTCTTGACTTTACTCCTCACACTGTGTCTCCTTGCTTTCCATACACTGGCAACTTGTTAGTGTCTGTTTGTGATTCTGCTGACATAAATCATTGTTCTACAAGGGTAGTCACATAATACCTCTTTAGGGACTTTACTGGAAAGAAGACATATGGTGTTTCTCAAAATGCATACCACCGTGCTCTGAGCAAGCAAATTGGAGCACGGGAAGGTCGGAGTGTGAGTCCAAATCAAAGTATGCAAAACGGAGCATGGAGGGCACTTCTCGATAGTGTACTCCGTTTGTACTTATTTTGAAGCATGCATTGATGCAAGCTTCAACGGAAAGTATGCAAAAAAATATGACTCAACCGCATAAATAATTATGGAACATTTCTTGAAATCAATGGCGAGAGAAAATACAGTCTGACTACAATATTTTATCTTGATACGTTAATAAATACATGTTGTGTTCATTTTGGCATGTTTACCTGCGTACGTACCGTAGATTGAAGTTTATAATAAGTCAATAGGGCTAAGTGGCTAGCTACTAATACTGTTAGCTAGCCAGATAGTCACAAATAATTGTTAGCTAGCTACCCACAAAGAATTCTACCCACGAAGATCTAGCTTGCATAACATTAGCTTTAGGTGATTTTTGTTGTCCGTTAAACTATCTGGTTAGCTACATTACTATGATTCACATATAGCTAGCTGATAGTTATGAAGTAAAACGGTTGTTTTGTGTATATCTTGTTTCGTCTCTATTGCTATTGTTGTCCTGGTTGGAATGACGGTTCATTTGTTCTTATCGTATATGATCAAGCTAGGCATTTAAAAAAAAAAATATATTTCACTGTTTATATCAAGGAACAAAAGTATAACATAAAGAATATTTGTGTCTTAAAATGACATTTTATTTAGTAGTGGGAACAGAGTGCAATTTCAGATGTACAGTGCCTTCAGAAAGTATTAAGTACCACTTAACTTATTCCACATTTTGTTGAGTCAGTCTGAATTCAAAATGGAATAAATATTTTTTTCTTCTCACCCATCTACATACAATACCCCAGAATAAAGAGAAAACATGTTTTTAGATATTTTTGCAAATGTATTGAAAATGAAATACAGAAATATCTAATTTACATAAATATTCACACCCCTAAATCAATACTTTGTAGAAGCAACTTTGGCAACGATTACAGCTGTAAGTCTTTCTGCATAAGTCTCTAAGAGCTTACCTGGATTGTACAAAAATGTCAAGCACTGTCAAGTTAGTTGTTCATTGCTAGATTTTAAAGTATTTTAAAGACAAAGATTTTCATGCTGATTTAAGTCAGAACTGTAACTACGCCACTCAGGAACATTCAATGTCTTCTTGGTAAGCAACTCCAGTGTAGATTTGTGTTTTAGGGTTAATTTCCTGCTGAAATGTGAATTTGTCTCCCAGTGTCTGTTGGAAAGAAACTGAACCCGGTTTTTGCCTATGCTCAGCTCTATTCCGGTTATTTTTATCTTAATAATCTCCCTAGTCCTTGCCGATGACAACATACCCATAATATGATGCAGCCACCACATTGGTTGAAAATATAAATAGTGGTCCTCAGTGATATGTTTTGTTGCATTTGTCCCAAACATAACACTTTGTTTTCAGGATATAGCGTTAATTGCTTTGCCACATATTGTGCAGCTCGATTGAGGGACCTTACAGATACTTGTATGTGTGGGGTACAGAGATGAGGTAGTCATGCAACTCCATGCAACTTAATATGTGACTTGTTAAGCAAATGCTTTACTCCTGAAATTATTTAGGCTTTTTATAACAAAGGGGTTGAATACATATTGACTCAAGACATTTCAGCTTTTAATTTTAAAGGAATTTGCAAAAAAATATATTAAAAAATAATTCAAATTTGACATTATGGGGTATTGTGTGTGAGTGACACAACATCTCAATTGAATCCATTTTAAATTAAAGCTGTGAGACAACAAAATGTGAATAAAGTCAAGGGGTGTGAATACTTTTTGAAGGCACTGTATTTACTTGGGACCAGATTCAGAATTAGGCTCCCTGTGTAAACGTAGCCCTAGTGTGTACTGTGGTGAGTGGTCTGAATGGTCAGAGTCTGCAGCTGCACATCTATGAAGTCACCCACAGAGGAACATAATGTAGAACACCCCTAACTGTAACTGCCAATATTCTGTGGTCTGAGGCTGAGCAACCGCTGTGCAAGGCTGATGTAAGTGATGGTCTGTCATGTCCTTAATAGGGAACAAAGTAAGACGAGACAAGCCATCATCTTCTTGTTGTCAAAGGTCGAAATGAACCATAGGAGGCTGGTGGGAAGAGTTATAGGAGGATGGGCTCATTATAAAGGCTGGAATAGTATAAATGGAACAGTATCAAACGCGTCAAACACATGGAAACCACGTTTGACTCCGTTTCATTTATTCCATTCCAGCCATTACAATAGCCCATCCTCCTATAGCTCCTTCCACCAGTCTCCTCTGAATTGAACATTGCCTCCACAGTACTTCTATCAGAACACAAGCTGGGAGGAGAAATAAGCAGTGACTGCAGCACATCCTGTATGAACAGTGTTAAGGTAGAGCTATATTTCAAACGCATACCCTTTATACCTAAGCTTTGTTTCTGCACAAAAATGGATAACACACCTGTGATTTCAAATATAATATTGCGAGGAGCTTAGGATATACAGGTAACTGACAAAATAAAGGAAAGACCAACATAAAGTGTCTTAATTAGGTGTTGGGCCACCACGAGTCACCAGAGCCGCCAGAACAGCTTAAATCCGCGTTGGCATAGATTCTACAAGTGTCTGGAACTCTATTGGAGGGATGCTACACTATACTTCCATGAGAAAATTCCATCATTAGATGTTTTGTTGATGGTAGTGGAAAACACTGTCTCAGGCGCCGATCATCCAGAATCTCCCATAAGTGTTCAATTGCGTTGAGATCTGGTGTCTGACACACACACACACACACACACACACACGCAGGCGGCAGGTAGCCGAGTGGTTAGAGTGTTGGGCTGGATCGAATCCCTGAGCTGTAAAAATCTGTCGTTCTGCCCCTGAACAAGGCAGTTAACCCACTGTTCCTAGGTGTGATGGCTTGGTTGTGGTAAGGCCTCTTACTCCCACCTAGGGGAGGAGAGAGGCACACAACCAAGTCATCACACCCTATCTAGGGAGATGATCATCCCCAATCAGAGACAGCTGTATAGTGTTGTCTCTGATTGGGGATAGTATATAGGCTCCACACACAGCCACCTGTGTGTGGATCATTGTTCCTGCTTGTCTGCTTCGTGTCTTCAGAAAGCAAGTGAGTCACTGTGTTTGTTTTGTAATCGTGGTTTTTGTTTATTTCTCTCCTTTTGTATTTTCGTGCTTCGTGATACCAACTCCGAAAATAAAAAGGATGACTCTTCACCAGCGCTCCGTATATCGTCCCATTAATACTACGCACCGTGACAGAATGATCCACCACCCTGGGACGCAACGGGGAATAACGTTAGGAGATATCCTCCTCGGTATGGGGAAAATTACCGAGGAGGAACACTCCTATTATCGCTCGGTGGAGGAAGGCTGGGGTCCGGAGCAGCCGAGGCGCCGGAGACGGAGGACACGTCACCGGGCTAGGGTTGAGGACCAGCCTGGAGCCCAGAAAACCCCTCAAACAAATTTTTGGGGGGGGCTATGGGGGTGGTCGGGGATCGAGGGAGAAGAGCCCCGACCACTGCACTCGTGGGGGTTCCAGGAGGAGCCCCTACAGCCGTGGGAACGGGAGTACAGAGAGGAGTCGGAGGAAGACGACGACGATGTACTTCTGTTCCCTCACTCGTGGGGGTTCCCGGAAGAGCCCTCACAGGATGGGGATTGGCGGTGGAGTAGGCACGACAGGGACAGTCGTGCTCCAGCGCCAGTTCCCAGTCCGGTGCCTCCAGCGCCGGTCCAGAGTCGGAGGAGGAGGAGACCGACTCAGCGCACCAAACCATCGGTGCGCAACGCTAGCCCGGTGAGTCCCGTACCAGCTAAACGCACCAACCCAACGGTGCGTTTCCCCAGCCCGGTACGGCCCGCGCCTGCTCCACGCACCAGCCCCATGGTGCGTGTCTCCAGCCCGGAGCGACCCGTGCCAGCTAGACGCACCAGCCCAACGGTGCGTTTCCCCAGCCTGGTACGGCCCGTGCCTGCGCCTCGCAGCAGAGCAGTGGCGCGCTCACCCATTCCTCACACGGAGCCTACTGCGAGGGTCGACAGCGCAGCTCTGTGTTTGGAGACCATCTCTGCGTCGGTGCCCAGAGTGGGTACGACGTTCAGCCCCGCTGTGGAGCAGGAGCTCCATAGCGCGTCGGTGCCCAGTCTGGGGCCGACAGCCAGCCCAACCACAGGGCTGGAAACCCTCTCTGTGTCGGTGCCCAGGGTGGGCACGAAGTTCAGCCCCGCTGTGGAGCAGGAGCTCCATAGCACGTCGGTGCCCAGTGTGGGGCCGACAGCCAGCCCAACCAGAGGGCTGGAAACCATCTCTGCGTCGGTGCCCAGGGTGGGCACGACGTTCAGCCCCGCTGTGGAGCAGGAGCTCCATAGCGCGTCGGTGCCCAGTGTGGGGCCGACAGCCAGCCCAACCAGAGGGCTGGAAACCATCTCTGCGTCGGTGCCCAGGGTGGGCACGACGTTCAGCCCCGCTGTGGAGCAGGAGCTCCATAGCGTGTCGGTGCCCAGTCTGGGGCCGACAGCCAGCCCAACCACAGGGCTGGAAACCCTCTCCGCGTCGGTGCCCAGGGTGGGCACGACGTTCAGCCCCGCTGTGGAGCAGGAGCTCCATAGCGCGTCGGTGCCCAGTCTGGGGCCGACAGCCAGCCCAACCAGAGGGCTGGAAACCATCTCTGCGTCGGTGCCCAGGGTGGGCATGACGTTCAGCCCCACCAGAGGGTTGGGAACCATCTCTGCGTCGGTGCCCAGGGTGGGCACGACGTTCAGTCCCGCTGTGGAGCAGGAGCTCCATAGCGTGTCGGTGCCCAGTCTGGGGCCGACAGCCAGACCAGCTGCAGGGCTGAAGACCACCTTTGCGTCGGTGCCCAGGGTGGGCACGGCATCCAGCCTGAGGTCTCCGGAGAAGGTCAGCAGCCCGAGGCCTCCTGTGACGGTCAGTAGCCTGAGGTCTCCTGTAAAGGTCAGCAGCCCGAGGCCTCCTGTGAAGGTCAGCAGCCCGAGACCTCCGGAGAAGGTCAGCAGCCCGAGACCTCCGGAGAAGGTCAGCAGCCCGAGGCCTCCAGTGAGGGTCAGCAGCCCGAGGCCTCCAGTGAAGGTCAGCTGCCCGAGGCCTCCAGTGAAGGTCAGCAGCCCGAGGCCTCCAGTGAAGGTCAGCAGCCCGAGGCCTCCAGTGAAGGTCAGCAGCCCGAGGCCTCCAGCGAAGGTCAGCAGCCCGAGGCCTCCAGTGAAGGTCAGCAGCCCGAGGCCTCCAGTGAGGGTCAGCAGCCCGAGGCCTCCAGTGAGGGTCAGCAGCCCGAGGCCTCCAGTGAAGGTCAGCAGCCCGAGGCCTCCAGTGAGGGTCAGCAGCACGAGGCCTCCAGCGAGGGTCAGCAGCCCGAGGCCTCCAGCGAAGGTCAGCGCCACGCCACCTCCAGCGAAGGTCAGCGCCACGCCACCTCCAGCGAAGGTCAGCGCCACGCCACCTCCAGCGAAGGTCAGCGCCACGCCACCTCCAGCGAAGGTCAGCGCCACGCCACCTCCAGCGAAGGTCAGCGCCACGCCACCTCCAGCGAAGGTCAGCGCCACGCCACCTCCAGCGAAGGTCAGCGCCACGCCACCTCCAGCGAAGGTCAGCGCCACGCCACCTCCAGCAAGGGTCAGCGTTCCGGAGCCTCCAGCCACAGCTCAAGGCCTGGAGCCTCCTCCACCGGTGCGTCGCTCCAGTGCCGGAGCAGTCCGCTCCACCGGTGCCCAGTCCGGGGCCGGTCGTCCGCGTCGCTCCAGTGCCGGAGCAGTCCGCTCCACCGGTGCCCAGTCCGGGGCCGGTCGTCTACGTCGCTCCAGTGACGGAGCAGTCCGCTCCACCGGTGCCCAGTCCGGGGCCGGTCGTCTGCGTCACTCCAGTGCCGGAGCAATCTGCTCCACCGGTGCCCAGTCCGGGGCCGGTCATCTGCGTCGCTCCAGTGCATTGGCTCTGCAGCTCTTAAATATCACCTGTGCTGGCACTAACCCTAACGACTGACTAACGAGGCGACAGGTACAAGACGTCCTGCCCTACTAGGATGATTCCAATCAGTGTACGTCCACACCTAAACAGAACCAACCTCGAAATTTGACATTTAAAACCAAAACCAAAGCCTGTAACGTAGAGGATGTGATAGGGTCAGGAGCAAAGCAGAGAAAGATAGCGGAGGAGTAGGCAGGAGGAGGATGTGGATCGGGACAGGAGGCTCCATGGGTTAGGGATCTCTTCTCTGTGCAGGGATGCAAGGATGTTAAGTGGATCTGGGCCTGTAGCCTGCAGCCTAACGCAGCGCTGCTGCCAGGTGCTGCACTCTGGAGGCCCACTACTCTGCCTCAGAAACACGGCCCAGAATGACTCTCACATTCATAAATCACACGGCCGCAGACAGAATCCACTATCACTACTGTCAGAACATCAACCTGCTTCATAACACTCAAATCTGCCCGTGTCCATTGCAACAAATTGGCCTGAGCTTCTGTTGGAGGGTGAAAAGCAGGGAGCTGACAGTATATTGGATTTTCAATAGTACTGTACTGCAGTGTAGGGTTATTAGATAAAGACTAGCTTCTGACATCCATAGGGCTTCCATAGTTGACCTATAGTTGACCTATCAGCTGAGAATTAGTGATTATTATTGTTTGTGGTACATTGCTCTTAATTTTTATGTATTGTTTGTTCTCTGTACTGTAGCAAAATGTACCAAAACACTTTCATGTTATAGTATAAAACGCAATAATTCAAATCAAGCAGATGCTATACTGCTATGCTTCTCTCTATGAATACAGAAGTATTGACATGTGTTCTGGTTAGAAGCACACCAGCTACATGAGCTGACACTAATGTGTATAGACCACCACTGGGCGCATCCTAACATCCCAGCTGAAATTAATGAGCCTATTTGATTAAGACTGGCATTGAGACAGAACTTCATCTTAAAGGTAACCCACATTGACTTGTGCTGTCAATACATTCATATCATATAAATACCTTCTGCATTACTTCATACTCTACTTGCGTAATGCAGAGTGAACCATGTGATCAAATCTATGTTCTGGAGATATTGGAAAAATGTACTAACACTACGCTCTAGGCAATTTATTTTTTTCCTTTTAATTTTGACTGTCGAAAGATCAATAATGCTCATTTGAAAGCGAGTCAACATTGCAGCACAATATGATGTATTAAGCAATCAAATGTATAATGGCGTAATGTACAGTAGTTTGATTTTCTGCTAGTTAGATAGGTACTTTATTGATCTCTGGTGGGAAATTTCTTAAGTTACAAACTGTAAAGGGGGCAATGGCGATTTGAAGGGTCTGAAATTATGTATGTTATGGTCTAACGTGACAAGCTTTTATACAATAACAAGTGTGGCACTGAGAGAGAGAGAGAGAGAGAGAGAGAGAGAGAGAGAGAGAGAGAGAGAGAGAGAGAGAGAGAGAGAGAGAGAGAGAGAGAGAGAGAGGGGGGGGTATACTACAGTATATCAAAAGAGAAAAGTTTGGCACAGGCCTCTCGTTGTTTTGATCTTTTGAGCAATTTATCACAAACAATGCAACAGCCCTTCAATTTAACATGGAGCCAGAGAAGGACAGTGTCCATTGCCATTGTTATCAATGGGCTTTACACATACAGTACTTACCTTTTTTCGTGCTGACTCCCACCCCTTATTCCCACCCAGCAGTGTGTGATTGTAATGCAATATCTCTTAACAACACCAACACAAATGATGAAACAAGGACTAGGGTAGGGGGTTGTGGGGGTAAAAAGGTGACTATTTTCAGGCATGGGGTTTTTAACCATCTTTCAAATGTACTGCAAAGGATCTTCATCAAAAATATTTCCGCTCATTAAACCTCTGCTGCAGACATTCAAACCTCATTAATCATTTCACTTGTCGCAGTGGATTATACCGCCACCGAGCTGACATAGCTTTACTGGAATATATATCGCCCCAAGCTAGAGGATTTCACACAGCCCCCTCCTCCTTACCCTACCCATAACCAACTCACCCTTGACCCCTCATCTCCCTCTCCCTCTGTGCTCTCCCAAGTTGAGTGATTGTAATTAGTTGGCTGGGGGTTTTCCCGTGTTTTCTCTTCCTGGTGACTAATGCAGTTGTGTGACTGGTGTAAAGGGCCACCCGTCATCCCCCTGGCTCCTCCTTACCTGCGAGCCTGCTCTGTTCTGCTCTCCCAAACCCAGGTCTGCATCCCAAATGGCACTCTATTGCATATAGTGCACTACTTTTGACCAGAGCCTTATAGGCCCTAGTCAACAGTAGTGTACTATATAGGTGATAGGGTGGCATTTGGGACTTATCCCAGTTCCATGTGACTCATCTGGCTAGGATAGATAATGCAGCTGAAACAATCAGTGTAGTTGAAGATCAAATGAGTCCTTTAGGGGTAAGAGCTTTGGAGGGATATTGAGTGATTCGGTGGCGGATAACCACTCCCAGCAAGCCAAGAGGAATCGGCTGCCTCACCCTAAAACATTACTGCCGATGTTGTAAAGGAGACTTGCCATTTTTCATTTCCTCAGACCCAAGAAGATATATGGTGCTTTTTCTGTCAATAGTTCATTACGAAAATTACAACACATAAAGATATAACCAGAGTGTCAAGAGAACCAGTAGGAAAAAAGAGGGTCCGTTTTGTACAGTCAAGTCTTGTTTCATTATTTTTGTTGACGCTGTGAAGCTCTTGAATTTCTCTCTGCAGGAGGAGGAAGGAGCATTCACAATCATTATGCTGTCGGAGAACTAGAGATGGAGGGGAGGGAGGGAGGGTGATGACAGCTGTGGATTAAATCATTCAAATGTCATCAGAAGAGAACGTCACCCCACCTCCAGTCCCCAATGAGAAGGATGCTTCTCATGAAATAATAGCAGTAGTATTGAGTACACTCGCAGACAGAGAGATAGGGAGAGAGAGAGAGAGAGAGAGAGAGAGAGAGAGAGAGAGAGAGAGAGAGAGAGATAGAGAGAGAGAGAGATTAAAGAGATGAGACTTAAGGCGTCATAATACTCGGTTTCATCCTAGCAGAACTCGGCTAGGCGAAGCAAACGTCTATGCATCGCATACTCCCTTTCATTAAAGCGCCAATATTGCTGTTTGTACAGTAACATTTCCTCATTCCTTTTTGACGTTTTTGCCGTGGAGGTTAGCGTCGCAATTTTACATCTAACTAAGATGTTTGGTGCAGTATTTCACAAGTGAAAACATTTGCATGAAAGTCAGTTAAGAACAAATTCTTATTTACAATGACAGCCTACCTACAGGGTCAGCACCTGAAGCAAATTAGGGTTAAGTGCCTTGCTCAAGGACACCTCGACAGTTTTTTCGCCTTGTCGGCTCCGGTAATCGAACCAGCGACATTTCAGTTACTGGCCAAACACTCTAACCGCTAGGCTACCTGCCACCCTAAACCAATCAAGGGGCGTAGACTTTGGCTTTCAAACTTTGGTTTACCTGAAGAAACATTTTTGTGCGCTGAACAGCCGGAAAAAAAACTGCGAACGCTGCCGAACACCAAAACTAACAAAAACGTCACAATATATGCGCAAACTGTTTAGACTGGGAAGCATACAGTAAGTTCTAGAGAAAAGGTAATTTGCATTGTAAAATGAAGACATTTTGTTTGTCTGCTGCAGTACATGGCTTCAGTGTCCCTTTAAAGCATATTATGCTCGGATGCAAGATGTGCACAATGCTCATACTGTGCCATGGATACCTCATGTTCTTTGGACTGCAGAGGGATCTCTATAGAATCCACCCACAAGTGGCAGGACTTAAGTACTCTTTTTATGGTCATTACATAGTGTAGCTCAAGATGTGCATGTTCCCTATTACTTCTGACATCAATACTATGTGCATCATATAGCATGAAATCTACTTAGTACCTGCACTGAGCTACTCCACACAGTAGCTGGATTGGAAGGCCAAGATCTGACCTGTTTGAGAAATTTGAGAAACACTAAAATCGCCTTTTGCTTTAATTGGTCAATCTATCTGGACAACATGGTCTCAGAGCATTTCGTATTATTCTGTACTTAAATCCGAGACACTCCATTTAGGGTTAGGGGAAGGATTAGCTATAAGGCTTAATGTTAGGGTTAGGGGAAGGGTTAGCTAACATGCTAAGTAGTTGAAAAGTTGCTAATAAGCTAAAATGGTAAAGTTGTCCATGATGCGATTTGAACTCACAACCTTTGGGTTGTTAGATGTTTGCGTTATACACCCACCCTCCTTTTGCTTTTGCCTTTGCCTTAGCCTTAAGTAACCATCTGTCTTAGGCAACCATACCAAATGTAACATATCATACTAATTTGAGTGTTCAAATTTACATTTACTATGATATGTCTAGTCTATGAGACCAGGTTGATCAGGAAAGCCTCATTGTTCCTTACACATGACAGTCATTTTGGACATGCGTAAGAGAAATGAATCCACAGTTCACAGCTGAGTTGTTTCATTCAGGATGTAGATTAGGACCGTGCTGACCATGCGTATCTGAGGGAGGGACAAGGTTAGTGAAGAGAAAAGCTGTAGATGTTATCGTTTCTGTTTAGCATCTCTCTCCTACTCTCCGTGCATATCTCGTGTAAAGCTAACAAGAGGTCCTGTAGATTTTCAACACAGATATCAGCAATGTACTTATGATAAAGTTTGTGCTGGTCTGACGTCATCATCATATATCTCTCTAACACACACACGCACACACGCACGCACGCACACACACACACACACACACACACACACACGGACAGACTTGGTGTAAAAAAAATTGCAAAAACGGCAAAGGAATAAATAATTATCTTTGATCTCCCTAATGAAGTTCTTCCTCAGTGTTAAATAGGGCATACACTGTCTCTCCATGAGAATGCATGATATTTACATAAAACTAAAAACAAAAGCCTTTACTGTACATAATGGTCAACTTATGGACATAAGAACACTCAGAAACACATTAGACAATGTCCACTTTCTTGTACATTATTTCAATGTTTTCATAACGGTTAAAGAATCAAAATAATATTTTTGCTACTGTAATTATGGACAAAGTAGCTGGAGGTGGCACTAAAGGGCTGGGTTTTGATGAATTAACAAGTTTTGGGTGTGTGTCCAGGCTTGGCCCCTCACGGGCCAATCAGAATGTGCTCCATGGAGAAATATGTGGTTGTGTACACTGGGGGCCAAAAGTTTGGAATATTACTCATTCAAGGATTTTTCTTTATTTGCACAATTTTTTACATTGTAGAATAAAGGTTTAGACATCAAAACTATGACATAACACATATGGAATCATGTAGTAACCAAAAAAGTGTTTAACAAATCAAAATATATTTCATATTTGAGATTCTTCAAATAGCCACCCTTTGCCTTGATGACAGCTTTGCACACTCATGGCATTCTCTCAACCAGCTTCATGAGGACCGCCACAGGAATGGAAGACCCAGAAATACCTCTGCTGCAGAGGATAAGTTCATTAGCGTTACCAGCCTCAGATTGCAGCCCAAATAAATGCTTCACAGAGTTCAAGTAACAGACACATCTCAACATCAACTGTTCAGAGGACACTGTGTGAATCAGCTGTTCATGGTCGAATTGCCATTTACAATGCAAAACATTGACATCGTGTAGTAACCAAAAAAGTGTTAAACAAATCAAAATATATTTTATTTTTCAGATTCTTCAAACCCCTTGAATGAGTTATATTCCACATTTTTGGCCACCATGTATATATGTATTTTTATATAGTATAATGCACTGTCATCATCACCAATTTCGAATGTCACATTGTTCTAATGGCATTTCTTCAATGTGGAAATACATTGTAAAACGTAGGCTATAGCATTCCAACTGATATAGGAGCTAGACAGTGCTTGGCTTGGGCAGGAGCTCACTAGAGCTGAGTACCGGCACCTCACTGCTTGAGCTCCTGTTCCTCTAAATATAAACAGAGCCGGCACCCAGTATTAGTAGTGCCACCTATTTCAGTCCAAGTCAAGCACTGGGGCTAGGCCTTGTGTACATTGAAGTCTGGACATGGACATGCCAAACGTCGTCAATAAGCAAAATTGAATTTCTAGGCTATTGATAAGGCCTGTGTATAATTGTAATTACACTCTTTGAAAATGGGGATGGATAGTGTCAAAAGCAGAGTTCTGAGATCCCACGGCAAGCAGAGCCACAGAAACAGGCAATGTACAATCAAAAGGTTATTTATTATTAATTCAGTTTACAGAGGGACACTATCTTAAGAAACATTTGTTTGATATTGTTCGGTATAGAACTACTAAGAGCCAAAATAGAAACATATATCCTGGCTAGAGGAAAGGACTATAACACAGTATTACTATGAGCCCAGAACAAATAACAAATAATAGCAGCAGAGCTACTTTGCTTAGCTGTGGTTGACGTTAATTTGTTCGTTCAGCTCTCCCCGAGCTCGACATCTGTACATGGCTTTGTGAGTGTTGAGTGATGACAGCTCTGGTGGGGAACACAAGAAGTACAATGAGGGGCTGTACTAATCAACAATGTGGAAATTCACTCACAAACTGAATATGAACAGGAGTCAGAACTGTTAATAAAACCTCAATAGTTAGAATGGACAGAGAGAATATATGCTGTATGTCTTGAGTCTTAAGCAGATAGAATCTAGTCGAGTCAGATGCAATGCATGGACTCTGGACCCATATAGAACCAAATAAATTAGGTTACAAGAATCAAACATTTATATTAGCTTCATGCCAAGATAAACTAGGACCAGGCAGACTCATCCTTTGGAAATGAGTAGAGTGCTTTCCAAGGCAAAACCTAGCTCAGATTAATTACAGCTGTGCATCAGCCATTCCATTCTGTGTGATCAGTTGGAGGAAAGAGAGTATCTGGGTCTGTGTGGATGAGTTAGCCCAGATTCCAGATGCTATGGGGGTCTCCTGGGAGAGCGTTCTATGCAGCCCTTAAGTGCGTGGGTATGTGCGTGTGAGTGTATGGGTGTATGTAAATGTGTTTGAGCTCTTATTGCTTTGTCTCTGTAGCACAAAGAAAGTAATGCCACCACATGAAACATTATGTGCCTGGAGATGTAAGAGGAGAACTGTAGGAGAGAGCATCTCTTTATCATGAGAAGCACAAAGGTGTCTTAAGGGCTGATTCTCATATGATTTAGCAGGGGATTATCCAAATGAGCTAAACGGGGAACAACCTACCTTTTCTTCTTCTTTTTTTCTCTTTATAGTGTTGCTATGGCATTTAGCAATTTCTCCAAACTGTTCTTGGTCCAACAGTTTCTCCCTGCTACGAATCTCGGTATATACAGTGAGGCCTTTGCATGCTACATTTGGTGCATTCGACGTAGGATAGCCAGTGGGACAACCACATCTTGATCACAGTAAGTACATTTCTTTAAACAAGCAGCTGTGAGCAAAGTCAGTGCTATCAGTGAAATAAGTCAGGTGTTAGTTTAGACAAAAGACAAGTGGGGGTGGGGGGGGGGGCCGGGTGTGGGGTAGAAGGATTACTGTTATTCCTTAAAGAGGTAGGGTTTCAAGTGTCTCCGGAAGGTGGTCAGTGACTCCGCTGTCCTAGCGTCGCGGGGGAGCTTGTTCCACCATTGGGGTGCCAAAGCAGCGAATAGCTTTGACTGGGATGAGCCCGAACTGTGCTTCCATAGAGGTAGGGGGGCTAGCAGGCCAGAGGTGGATGTAGTGTCCTCGCTTGAGTGTAGGGACTGATCAGAGCCTGGAGGTCAGGAGGTGCCGTTCCCCTCACAGCTCCGTAGGCAAGCACCATGGTTTTGTAGTAGATGCGAGCTTCAACTGGAAGCCAGTGGAGTGCGCGGAGGAGCAGGGTGACATGATGTAGCCTACATACACAAACAGTGCTGTTACAATAGTGCCATCTGGTCACCATAGAGACTGGTTGTGCCAGTGTGGAATCGTATTATCGCCCATTGCCTCATTCACATGCACAGGATTGAAACTGAGTGGCCGTGTCTCCCTGTGCATTTCAAGGTTCATGATTCACAATGAGACTGATCTATGCACTCACACATTCACATGCACTCACATAGGCACACACACACACACACACACACACACACTTGCTCTCATTGTGTTCTGTGTGTTATGAGTTTGGCACATACAGCTGATGGTAGTCTCTGTGGACCACAGATCTAATTCTACTGGAGTTATGGGACTGGGGCCATGAATGGGCTGAATCCCATAAAGTGCTTGATTGATAATACTCTTTAATACTCTTTCATTTAGTTACCAGACCAGTGCTTTGTTATCCCTTTTATGCAGACGAGCACCGTGTCATCAAATTACATTTTTCCACTGCCAAACAACAAATATTAGCCCATTGTCTTCCATTTGAGCTCCACATTACGTGACTGACTTCATTTGCTTTTGTACATTGCAATGCTTTGATGTTGCTCCTGCAGAATGTGTTCCCTCTCTTGTCTTTACGTTGTAGCCTCGGGTGCTACTGTGCTCGCTCATATTCTTGCCAACCAGGAGCAGCCTGATGGCTCCCCATAGACTCCACTAGTGGGCCGATTCATCTGCTGCATGGAGCTGCTGTACATCCCAGCACACGGCAGGAGTTTCAGGAGCTTTGGGACTTCACAGCTGTTAGCATCAGACCTACCGTCACACATACGTAGACACGCAGATGCGCGCACGCACTCACCTAAGAAAGCAGACCCGTTCTTCATTTTGGCCTTCATGGGCCTCAATCCAGTGAGTTTCCCAGCTCGGTTAATAAAGCACACAGAGGTGTAGAACACAATGACATGGTTGTCTGAGTGTTTATAACGCAAACCCTTCATGTCAGTAATTTACTCACGGGCTGGAGAATGAGAGGTATTTCCCTATTTGCACCATGGTTGCTTTTCTCAATTACGTTATAATACAATACATGAACAACTACCCCCCCCCCCCCCCACAACACCCACACACACATACACGCACACGCACACACACTACATATGCATACAAGCTACAGTAGCACGGTGCGAGCCTAGCGATTTGACACATTCACATTGTGGAGGTTAATCGTTCAGGGCAACATGACAAATCATCTCCAACATTACTTCAATCTGTACTGCATCATCAGTCCACCGCTCAGGAAATAATGCCTTTCTTTGCTAGAGTGGCTGAAAGAGGCTCTTTGAACCCCCTCACCTGATAACTCTTGGGAGATAATCACAATAGCGGATGACCGACTTTCCAAGAAAGTGTTCTGTAATTGCAACCAATGATGCTGATTATTAAACTCCAAAACAACACTACTGTTCCTTTAGCAGAGATCTAACCGTTGTTAATGGATGGTATGAGACCAGATTGAGTAGGAGTGGAGTCGAAGGTCTCTCCTGCTTCTATTCATCTAATTGGAAAAGAAGTATAACTGCTGTAATTCTTGGCAATAGAGCAGAAAGTTGGTAATGATGAACACCATTATAGCTTAGTCCTTGATCATAACCTCCGAGATAATGTTGGGTCCTTTGAAAATGCACCTGAACATTCCCCCGACACAGCAAGGAAGGGAAATACTGTACCGTTCAGAGGCAACCAGCTCTTAATATTCCCAACATCATACACTCTATTGTTAAACCTCACAAGGTGTTCTATGTATACTCTACTACAGTGACTTGATCTATGAAGAGTGTGAATTTCGGGCTGATGTTTAAACAGAGTTACGTCAACATACAGTAGCATCGCTCACATCACACACTATTGTTACACCTGGAGGTGTACTGTACTGGACAGAGTTGATAGTAACTTGATCATCCTACTTCTTTTTTGCTGATGTTTATAATATGCTACGTCAGCACATACAGTGTGGTGCAGATGGCTGTCCTGTGCAGGTGAAGGTCTGGTCTGTCGGTGGCCAGGCCAGGCGCTGTGAATCGGACATTTATCATTACAGTATGGTACAGTAGAGGGTCCCATTATGCCATTTCAGTTATGCCATTTCTAAACCCTGGCAATTGATAGATTACATTGCCAAGAGCAAGGCCATGGCTGAAATTTTTATTTATGATGTTATTAAAACCATGCAAAAACTCACCCGAAATGTGTCACTCTTTTATTTTTTAGTTGATATTGACCATGCAGGCAAAACTACGAGAGGTTAATTTCAGACAACAGTGACAGCCATGTGACAAACTTGTCATCTCTGCTGATCAATGAATACAGTGAGACACCGTCAACATGTCAGTTGTGATTTGAGCTCTGGCGACAAGGATGTACCTTCATTGTGATTGATGATGACATTGTGGCTTCAAGATGTTTTTACATTAGGTTTTACATACAGCTATTATGATGCCTCACCACTGTGCAAAAATGGGACCAAGTCACCATTTTGCAAATCCTAACCAAGTCTTAACCTTTGAGTCTCAAGTCAAGTCCCAAGTAATAACGGGGAAGTCCCAAGTTCCACAGCTCAGGTTGAGTCAAGTCACAAGTAATAACGGGGAAGTCCCAAGTTCCACAGCTCAGGTTGAGTCAAGTCCCAAGTAATAACGGGGAAGTCCCAAGTTCCACAGCTCAGGTTGAGTCAAGTCACAAGTAATAACGGGGAAGTCCCAAGTTCCACAGCTCAGGTTGAGTCAAGTCCCAAGTAATAACGGGGAAGTCCCAAGTTCCATAGCTCAGGTTGAGTCAAGTCACAAGTAATAACGGGGAAGTCCCAAGTTCCACAGCTCAGGTTGAGTCAAGTCACAAGTAATAACGGGGAAGTCCCAAGTTCCACAGCTCAGGTTGAGTCAAGTCACAAGTAATAACGGGGAAGTCCCAAGTTCCACAGCTCAGGTTGAGTCAAGTCACAAGTAATAACGGGGAAGTCCCAAGTTCCACAGCTCAGGTTGAGTCAAGTCACAAGTAATAACGGGGAAGTCCCAAGTTCCACAGCTCAGGTTGAGTCAAGTCACAAGTAATAACGGGGAAGTCCCAAGTTCCACAGCTCAGGTTGAGTCAAGTCACAAGTAATAACGGGGAAGTCCCAAGTTCCACAGCTCAGGTTGAGTCAAGTCACAAGTCCCTAATTTGGGGTTTCGGGTCCTCTAGTCAATGGTTAAGTGTTTTATGCTCATTTCATTGCAATTGCAATACATCCGTGATTCTGGATCCACGTTTTACAAACTGCATCCCCTTGGAAACCGAACGCAATGATTTTTGGGACCAATGAATCCCTGATGCACTGGTGGCCCACAGGTCCCAGAGTGGAGGGGCAAATTGTTTTCCCTGGGGCCCGGAGTTTTCCTAATCTGGTAACCTAACCAGGTGTATATCAGGATCCTGTAGGGTCTGACAGTGATTCATTAGTAGTTGTAAAACGGTAAATATATAGGCATGGTAAGACGTGCACTCTATACACATGCACGCATGGATGTTGTATTGTAAATATGTGATAGTGGAGTAGTGGCTTGAGGGAACACACTAAATGTATTGGGTAAAGTGTTATGAAATGTAATGTATTAAACTGTGCAGTAACTGTCTAAATGTTGCTGGACCCCAGGAAGAGTAGCTGCTGCCTTGGCATTAGCCAATGGGGATCCTTAATCCTAAATACAAATAAAATGTGAACAGATTTACGTTTAGCACACACTCTTATCCAGAGTGACTTACAGGAGCAGTTAGGGCCTTGCTCAAGAGAACACCAACAGATGTTTCACATAGTTGGCTCAGGGATTCAAACCATCGACGTCTCGCTTACTGGCCCAATGCTCTTAACCACTAGGCTACCTGCCACCTAGGCATACAGATATTTTCTAAACCGGTCAAACGGTTTTAAAGAAATTCTGGAAAAACTCCTGGCCCTAGGGAGGATGAAAACCATGGCAGACTGCAGCAACAATAAAAAAGCAACTTACCAGTGGTGTAAAGTACTTAAGTAAAAATATGTTAAAGTACTACTAGTTTTTTTGTGGTATATGTACTTTACTTTTACTTCACCACATCTGAAAATAATGTACTTTTTACTCCATACATTTTCCCTGACACCCAAAAGTACTAGTTACGTTTTTAATGCTTAGCAGGAAATGGAAAAAGGTCCAATTCACACAGTTATCAAGAGATAATCCTTGGTCATCTCTACTGCCTCTGATCTGGCGGACTCACTAAACACAAATTCTTAGTTCGTAAAAGTTGGAGTGTGCCCCTGGCTATCCGTAAATTAAAAAATAAAATGGTGCCGTCTGGTTTGCTTAATATAAGGAATTTGAAATGATTTATACTTTTACTTTTGATACTTGAGTATATTTTAGCAATCACATTTACTTTTGAAGAGAAATTATAGATAAAACGCATCGGTGCTCATCGGCCATTGGACATAAACATTACACAACAAGTTGGAAATCGCAAATTCATCAATGAGTGGTTTGGAAGGAATCAGTGGCTAACGGCAAGCATTGCAAAGTAATCACTAGCCTGCTATTCAGTGGAGTGGCTGTCTGGTCCCAAATCTGTGATTAAGGGTCTCTTTTCTAAGTTTAAAATGATAAACATTCAACATTGGCCATGCTGTCAATGAAGCATGATTTGTGCCGTGCTCAAAACAACTGTTAACTCGGAACTGCGAAATCTGACTTCAGTGAGTTCAAGACAACTAGGAACTCAGGAATAAACGAGCTCCGACTGGGAAAATAAGATTTGAATGGTCATCCAACTCAGAATTGTAAATACGTAACTCTAGAGCTACGACCTGAAGATCATCATGATTCAACCTTGTTTTTTTCAGAGTTTCCAGTTGTCTTGAAAGCACCATAAATCCAGAGAATGCCAGACTTTGATGACAAAATTTGCCCATGAAGGACAGCCATGCCACCTTCTTGTTCAAGTGAGCACAGCACAACAAGGTGAGTCCAAAAATGTATTGTATGCTGCTGCATAAATTATGTAATATGCCAGGGAGATATGCATACTGTAGCTAAGAAAGTAATACTAAGTGTATGTTGTGTAGTAAGCTGTTAGTAGCCCATGTGCCTCACCATAATAATTTGGTCTATTTTCCTTTTAACTTTGCCTACTGTTCTGACTTGGTGGTGCACATGTAGCCTATAACCTGTTTTAGAGAAATGTAATCATTGAATATTGTAAGAGCTTTCATTGTCTGCTTCAATGCCCCCTTTACTTATCCTACGGTTCTGACTTGGTGTACAGGGAGAACACTGTAAGAAGGCCCATATTTTGAATTCTGTTGCTGTACATTTCAAAAGTGCTAAACAAATTGTTATATTGACTACGTCCGTGCTAGCTCACTCATCAATGTCTTAATCGAAATTACTGATTGCCTCTTATCTGCTTGTCGTCCCCTAATGCCATAGTTTGTACATATTTGAAATCACTTTTATTTTTTGGGCCCCACCAATATTTACATGCTAAAATCACCACTGGGAACCTGTGATTTTCCGTGAATCTGATTGTCCAAGACACAGAACAGAAGACATAGAATCTGCAGCACTCCGATATGAAGGCATAGGCTTACATAGTGCGCTAGATGACAAATCGAGTCTCTTGAGTCATACAGCTCGAGTCCGAGTTATTAAGTCATAAAGTCATAGATGCTCAAGTCGAAGTCAAGTGGCAAGTGTTTTTATTTTTTTTAAATAGCAAAGTTTGTGACTCGAGTCCAAGTCACGTTACTCAAGTCAACATCTCTGCCACTGTGTATTAAAACTAACAACAACAAATCACATTGTAAAGGCACTTGTTCAAAGTTAATTGCTGCATAACTTGGATCTAAGGTGAGGACCACATGCTACAGGTAGAGCTTGCCCTTAGGCACAGATCTAGGATCAGTTTACCATCTCTAAATCCTATTTTTAGGCGTTAATTGGATTAGGATGAAACTAGCCTTGAATCAGTGCCTAGGGCGCAATTTCATCCTTCTCATTGTCTTTAGGCTAAAGGTCTCAGATAACATTTCCATACTATATTCCACTCTGCACCAAATCAATCCTGCCAAAGGAGACGGATGTTTTCAAGGATATCAATGTTGGGGATAAATTAGAACAAATCCAGAATCCTAATTGTCTTCTTGACTCAATCATGGGTTGATAAAACGGCAATAAAAAAGCCTTTTTATCCCATTCCTGGGCAGCAAGCATCTCTGGCTCCCTTTATTGTTGGCTCTGACCTATCTCTGGGCACTTCTAAGGATCACCACTAGAGATGCTGGCTACGGATCATAGAAATACTGCATATGGAGGACTTTCCATCAAGCACTGGGGCTACAGGATATGCTCTCTATGCTGTCCTCTTCATATATTGGAGGGAGGGTTTAACAAATCATTTGCTTTTTTAATCTCTTTTTCATTAGTGGGTGACCTAATTGTTGAACTACGGACATTGTGTCCTAAACAAGGACACAGAGTATTGTGAGAGTATTGTTCAGTGGTGAGTGAAGCAATGTCCATCCCGCATCTACATAGGGGGGAGCAAGTCGGCTTGTCCTAAGCTAATGCACTACCTTTCTCAGTGCACGTTGATCAGAAACCATCACAACAGGGGTGTCCGTCACTGCCGAAGAACAAATACACATACATACAGCGTCCGGCCTCATCTATATTACATTAGCGCTCAGGGGATGCAGGGCCTCTTACATTTTCTAACAGAGCATTTTCCATGCTTCTGTAGAGAAGGGAGGCATTTCAGAAGTCATTTGAGGGTTATCTGAGATAGATAATAGTGAAGTCACTGAGCGAGGTACAAAGTGATCAGCAAGAGTGTTTGGCATCAGTCAGTCAACAGAGGCCACATTGGCTGCATTTACACAGGCAGCTGAATTCCGATATTTTTTTCACAAAATAGTCTTTTGACCAATCAGATGAGCTCTTTACAAATCTGATGTGAAAAGATCTGATGTGATTGGTCAAAAGAACAATTAGTGAAAAGAATTGGGCAGCCTGTGTGAACGCAGCCTCTCTCAGGGGATAACTCACTGCTGTGTACACAGTAAAGAAAGTGGATAAGACAAGGCAATCAATCAGATTTTTTGACTCGCTGGTGTAGTTTTCCCTCCAAGTGCATCTGTTTGTGGGAAGTGGGGAAAAAGGGAGGAGCTTTTTTGGGCAACACTTTCCATTGCATAAGCATTATTTCAAGCAAAGGAGAAGCATTGATTGAGAATGAAATACACATAAAAAAAAGACAAATCATTATGACAGGTTTATTACTTAAGTAAACCACAAAGTGAATGAATGTCCCTGTACAGTAGATCTTGCCAGTTTTCACCAAGAGAGAGAGACATTGCGTGCAGACCTCTATACCATCAGGGAACACTGACAGTAATGAGAGCACTGTTTCCATACATCTCCCTCCTGCACGCTGCACATGACCTTGACGTCACCGGAGGATTTAGTATGCCTTCATCAGCACAAACACACCGCCAAAAATTATGTCACGCATATTGATGAGGATGAGTCAACATCTCTAGCCTTGCATTTGGGCCCACCATTTAAGACGCCCTGCTGTGAATGGTCCTCGTGGTGACCTCTCTCAGCTGTCAGCCTTTCCAACCCTGTGGCGCAGTGTTGCAGAGAATCAAGTGCAACAACAAGGTCATGTCTAGATGGGATACAGATTTTGTCAAACTGATGTGGAAAGTAGATCCTATCCCTAACCCTTTTCCTAACCTGCTACGTTAATTATTCTAACCTAATGCGTAAGTTCTCCTAAACCGGATTCATTCTAGACAATACCAAAGAACACCTAGTCACTGTCAATAGGGGTCAGGCTCATTGGTAGGCAGAGTGGGGTGCTGCTGGGTTCTGCTGTATCTGAAATGACAATTGTCCAATAACCGTATATATGAATGGACATAGCCATCGATCACATAACACCATTCATTCTTATGTGAAGACTCAATAGTGCATTGAAGCCAAATGAAGTCGGTTAAGATGGCGTCTCATAGAGACATAACATGCACAGTTTGAGCTACTCCAGGAAGTGACATTGCAGGCTGGCTCAGTGCTAGCCTAACTCAAGTTGAAGGCCGACCGGGATAGTGCAGGCTGCCATTTACAACCAAATTATCCTACTAATAATGGCCATACATCTGGTGTATTACAAGCAATTATTGGTACCATGATTGTCTTCAATTTAAAAATGTTTTGCACAAAGCCATTTTTCCATTCCATTCACTATAATGCGGCATAATGGGGGATCCTGTACCGCGGTCGGCCTTGAACTTCCATGGCTTCAATGAGAGGGGGCATTCCTTCTTGTTTAAATGGCTAAATAAGTGAATGGTATTGCTACTGTGATTCCTGAAATGCAGAGCTTGTTGTAGTATTTTTTAAATCCAAAATTATCCTTTTGTTACTTTGCTTGCTAGCTCAGCTGGTTAGCTAACGCTGAGCCTCATTGACCACCAAACATTGCTAACGCTAGCTAGCTAGCCACTTAATATAACTTGTTTTCTCGAAATGTATGTTAGCTAGCTATGTTATAAATACAAGTCTCATCTGCTGTCAACATCAGAAGAGAACTTGTAAGCTCCAAATGGGTTAGTAGATTTGACTGCTTGCTGACAGTGAATTCAGAGCCATTCATTGGCTAGCCACACTACAAACATTATTATTTTACCAGGTTCACGTGAAGCAATTGTAATGACAGTCCGCCACAACATTCATGTGTGTCTCCTGATTAGCAAGGGGTAGTAGTCTGTATTTAATTGTATTGTGTATTAAAACAAAGTTTGAGATCATTGTGAGTGGATATCTCCAGTGGTTTGAGTGATGATTTGGGCTTACCAGGAAAATGTTGTCCTAGGTAGCAACAGTAACCAAGGGGGGTGGGGCTTAGCAAAGAGTCAATAGATCAAATGCTTCACATGGGTTTCATTTTGGAGTTAAAACACAAACAATTTATTTCAATTCAAATTACCATGTGAAAAAATACTGAACAGAAAATAAAAAAATTACTTTATCAATGAAAAATAATCAATAAATCCAACCCTCTATCGTAGTTGAATACTACATTTACACACTGTGGACTATTCTCCTATTATTTTCACAAATCTCACAGCTTTTCCATGGATAGCATGCAGAGGCAGCAATGAGAAATTATAATAATTTCGTAGAACATAGCCACAGCCCATTTGCCTTGAAATTGTTTCAAAACAACAACATGGTAAAAGAGATTACACTATTTTCAAGGAGCATTATATATATTTTTACTGTATTTAGACACAGCTTATTTCACACCAATATACACTGTATTTCAAGAAATCACATTCTCTCTTGCCCTTGAGATAGCAAATGTATTTCAATAGGATTTCAAGGGCAAGCCAAGGTAACGCTTATCAAACATTAAAGCAGCTATACCTACTTAAAGACTTTTTGTATCCCTTCAACCAGCCAATGTATGGTCCTTCGAGCCAGATTCCTCTCCTCTCAAAGTAATCCCAAGTGACAGTGGCTCCCCTATTGATCAACTCTTACTTGTCTTTAGATTTGGATAAGGTGCTTATCAAATTCACTCTAAGCTTATCAATGGATTTAGTTAATGCCCCTGGACTGAAATGCTATCTATAGGTAAAGGGTATGAACTGGGTAAAAGTTTGGTGGTCTGTGAGCTAGCTCTCCTAGTGTTCACTTTGAAGTTAAACACTAGACCTTGAGCCAGATTAGAAGTACGGAACTAACCTATTTCCCCGGAAGCCAGGCTGGAAATTAAACTCTCGTTGATCTTTCAGTTTGGCACGGTTCACAAAAAACGTGAACATTGAAAATAAATCTGGTTTTATCAGTCTAACCCTAACATGACTTCAAATGTTCAATAAATAATGAACCATCACATGTCTCGCTTTGATTCTTAGAACCGTAGTCTATCACATCAATGTGGGTGTAGATATTGAGCATTGGGTAAAATTTTTGATGAGAGAGAGAGAGGACAGAATATTTTATTAATGTCGGGACAGGTGGTGCAAGGGCTAGTGGAAACATTGAGGGGGTGGAAGAGTCTCCTCATGCTTCCCCAATCCCACAACTTTTACATTTTACATTTAGAACACTTTGAGGATGAGATAAAAGGGGAAGCAGGGATCTCTATCAAAACTTTAACATCAACTACCCTATGGTAAGAACAGTCCCAATGAAGTGGTGGGGACATAATCACTAGCGTAAGAATTATTGTTAGTTGTTATAAGTACATGAAAAAGGGAGACAATTTTACCCCAACAGATTCCAATGAGGAAACCATGAGTATGCAGAAAAGTGTATTGTTAGTACTGAGGATACTAGTGAATACTAACTAGTGAAAAGTGTATTGTTAGTACTGAGGATACTAGTGAATACTAACTAGTGAAAAGTGTATTGTTAGTGCTGAGGATATTAGTGAATACCGTGTAATCTGTTTTTGACCCCTTCCCCCTCCAACACATAGAATATGGACCACACCATGTAAAGGTTGTGGGATGGGGGAAGCATGAGGAGACTCTTCCACCCCCTCAATGTTTCCACTAGCCTGTTCTAATTCTGTATACTGCACCACCTGTCCCGACATAAATAAAATATTCTGTCCTCTCTCTCTCTCTCTCTCTCTCTCTCTCTCTCTCATAAAAAATGTAACCAATGCTCCATATCTACACCCACATTGATGTGATAGACTACGGTTCTAAGAATCAAAGCGAGACATGTGATGGTTCATTATTGTGGGCTCCCTAAATGGCGCAGTGGTCTAAGGTACTACATCTCAGTGCTAGAGGTGTCTCTACACCTCTAGCATAGGGTGATGCGCAATTGGCCCAGCGTCGTCTGGGTTAAGGGAGGGTTTGGCTGGGGTAGGCTGTCATTGTTAATAAGAATTTGTTCTTAACTGACTTGCCTAGTTAAATAAAGGTTAAATAAAAAATAAATTGAAGTGAGCCCTTTAGAAGGTCAGAGGTTCTGGGAGTGAGGCAGTCAAAGGCCATCCTCAATATGCTCTATGCTCTCATTGATAAATGTTAATGTTCCTCAGCTACATAAAACAACCTTGTCTCAGAGCATTTTGTATTATACTCTAGGTAAATCCGAGACACTACATTTAGTATGATATGCTACGTTTCTTATGGTATGTATTAATTTGTGGATGTCCATCACCCATTTCGTATGATATGTTACAAATTACAATTTGTATTATTTGTTACGAATGATCAAAACGTTTGATATGCTACGAATTCTAGCTAGGTGGCTAGGTAACTAACGTTAGCTAGCGCGCTAATGTTAGCTAGGCTAGGGGTTAGGGGTTAGGGTTAAGATTATGGTTAAATTTATGAGTTAGATTAACCTTTTCATATGTGAGTTCCAAACATCTATAACAGTCGCCCCAGCGTGAGTTGTTTTATGCACGTGACGACAGAATGCACTCACTGTTCCAAAATGTGATTATTACGTAACAGGAGAGTTAACACGCGCTGCCTGCTAATTATCTATAGGCTGTTTCAATTGGACAATTTCTAATTATTTTCTATTTTCAACAACATTTCGAATTGAGGTGTGTTCCGCCTCCTCATTAATTCACATAGAAGTAGCCCATTTCAGCGTTGTGGATTCGTCCATGGTCTGGCACATTTTCTGGCTGACGTCTCGCATTACTGCCTTGTTGTTTACAAATAATAACTTTGGATGTGCGTGTTCCTATCAAAGTAAGTGCCTTATTTTCTGTATATCGCGTTGTCGTTTCTACTGTAGCATACAGTACGTATGTATGCATGTATGTATGGAGCATAATATATTTATGGTTTTATTCACATGTTTTCAAGTACTGGTGACAAATAATGCATTGCGATTTTTGCATAGATTGTAATGGACACCTATGATATGTGTAACAGTTTTTGACGGTTGTACTGATTATAATGACCTAATGCCATGCTATCTGCCAGCTATGTGTGGCACCATGTTTTTTGACATTATACAATGCATTCTGGGTGTCACGTAAACGTCTGTCAGTCCAAAGACGTTATAATGAGGTGAAAACTTCCGGGAAGAAAGTTGTCATAGACAACACATGCCCCTCAACACTGCAAACAGACCAAACTCATCTTGTCTCCTCTTATTATCTTCAGTTGAGGCGAAAAACAAACATTGGCAGGTCGCACAAACTACCCATCGTCTGATTAATTTCGATTTCCAGAAAGTGTTTTACTCAATTATTTAGATCAATGGTGAGCTCACCCGTGATGTGACTAATTATAAATAGTTATTGATAATAGCTAATTCATATTGTAGTTTCTGTCAGCCGAGAGTTATAAAAATCTTACCACTTGTGTTACGTCAATCTTTCCTCAGTTAGTGCTAGGACAAATGAGGCCTACATTCTTCCAGTTTGGATGATTGTGTTATGCTGTAGCTACTTTTGTGAATGTCTGAACATTGCATTCTGAACATAACTTTGTAAGGACTGTGTTTGTGCAAAATGTTTCTGTGAAAAAACAGTGTGGCCAGCTCAAATGCTGATTGTTGCGTCAATCGAAACTGGATGTTCTAAAAAAGTGTTCTAATCAAACCGGTTTGATCGTACGCTCCAGGGACCACTCTAGAATGATCACACCCGTTTGTTGGTTCGTGTGAAAAGGTTAAATGGTTAAGGTTAGGGTTAGGGGAAGGGTTAGCTAACATGCTAAGTAGTTGCAAAGTCTCTAAAAAGTAGTAAGTAGTTGAAAAGTAGCTAAAATTCTAAGGCTGTACATCATGGGATTTGAACTCGCAACCTTTGGGTTCCTAGACATTTGTGTTGTACGCCCACCCATCCACCTCAACCAACCACCCTCCTTTTATTTTTGCCTTAAGTAACAATCAGTGGAGGTTGCTGGGGGGAGGACGGCTCATAATAATGTCCGCTTCCGCCATTACCTTGAGCCCATTCTCCCCAATTAAGGTGCCACTGACCTCCTGTGGTAACCATCTGTCTTATGTAACCATACCAAACGTAACATATTATACTAAATGGAGTGTCTCGGATATACGTACAGAATAATACAAAATACTCTGAGACCAGGTTGATTACTTAGACCTTAAACACAAAGCATACAATGCAGCTTACCCCTAAGATGAGCTGTTTGCTGGGGTGTTTCTCTGTCTCGTATTGAATGCCAGGGTGTTCTCTTTATCTTTCTAAGCAGTGGGGATCTGTGGGATGCTGCTGAGGTAGATTTTAGGACTACCCCTCAGACTACTATCACAACTTTGAGGCGTGAGCATCTGCTAGCACCCGATGGTGCATGGAAGCCTGGCTAAGCATAAACACTGTCATTGTCAGTGAGACTGCAGAACAATGTGTCTGTTGTTGCATGAAGAGAGAGCTCATCATGTTCAAAGCTGAAAAACTGTTGACTAAAGTGCCACAGTACACTCTCAGAAAAAAGGGTTCCAAAAAGCTTCCTTGGCTGTCCACATAGGAGAAAAATGTTTGGTTCCAGGTAGAACCCTTTTTGGTTCCAGATAGTACCCTTTTGGGTTCCACATAGAACCCTATCTGGAAAACAAAAGGGTTCTATCTGGAACCAAAATGGTTCTACCTGGAAGCAAAAAGGGTTCTCCAAAGGGTTCTCCTATTGGGACAGCAGAATAACCCTTTTAGGTTCTAGATTTCCAAAGTTTCCCTGCTGATAAACCTGTTCTCTGCTTGCTTTCTCATTTAGTGCTGATGAGATAAGAGGCTCTCTCCTGCAGTCTGCCTCTGAGCACCATGGGAGTTTGTGACTGGGAATGCATGCATCTGTCTGGGACAGATGAGGCATACAGGTGGCAGCAGGTTAGAATGGCTAATGTACCTTGTAATATGCCAATATATAGATGGGGCTTCTGCCGCTCCAGCAAGGCTGCACTGTCCAATGAGCTGTGCAAACGGTTCTTTAAGCCATCCCATCCTGTCTGATCCATCTAGAAATAGACGGGCAGCTGGAGCGGTTTATGCCAGGAACCCACTGTCTGATCCATCTAAAAATAGACGGGCAGCTGGAGCGGTTTATGCCAGGAACCCACTGTCTGATCCATCTAAAAATAGACGGGCAGCTGGAGCGGTTTATGCCAGGAACCCACTGGCTCAGCAGCTCAAGGGTGAACATCACGCCAGATTTCATGGTTTGTAAGCAAAAATAATTTCATGCCTTGTGAGCCAGTGAATGAATTAAACCTCATTCATGGGTTAGTGTAGAGCAGGGCAAATCAAATTTGATTAGTATCAGGCCAGCAGTGAAAGGTCATTTGTAACCAATTCTGCTGACACAGGAGGTCAAACTATTAGAGAACCGGACATTAGAATAAGGCAGAGCTCAATTAGATCCATTGGTGCAGTGGGCTATAGACAGTGTTTTAGGATTGACCCTCTAGCTAGACTGGAAAAAAGGGCATTGTTTAGCTGTTTGATTTGGCATGATTCTCAGTTGAATTCAATGGACATAATAAGGATCAAAGGTTAAGGAATTTGTGATCCCATCTTGACCTCCATCTAATGGGGTACCCTCTGACTGTCATTCACGCTGACAGTCAGGAGCTTTCATCACTCATCTCTCTACACATCAAAGCATCGCAGGGTGTTGCAAGAATATACTCATGCTGTCATCAGCCATGAACGTTTGTTACTTGAGGATAGGCTATAAAATACCTAATGTTCTTACGATTTGGGCTGTACTATATTCATTCAAAGGCTTTGTGGCTGAATACAAAGGCTGTGTGATGCTTGAGTTTTGCTTTGGTAACTGTGAGACATTGTCTAGACTGTGTTCTTTAAATAACTGCTGGGGCAGTTTGGTGAGTATTTTTCTATTTTAGACATCTAGGTTATACATTTATAGATGCTGCCCCGCTTTTTGAATTCTCAACAGGCTACATGATTCCTAATCACAACCTTAAAAAGGTGCTAAATGTGACCCAAAAATAGTAAAGTCAACCAAGGTGACTCCTCCTCACGCCTAATAAGAGGGTTACCAATGATCTATTATATTGACAAGATAGTCTAGTGACCGCTCTAACAATGGAAATACATGTCCTCAAAGAAGGAAGGCATGCAGTAAGAGGCGAGATCAGGTGGGACCCTTCTAGCCAATGAGAGGGCAGGCACAACTAAGTTGTTTTTCTCAAAGTTGCCGGAATGCCACTTGCATCCATTTATATCAGTACATTTGTAACAGTCTAAACATTACAAAACTGCTATTAGATTAAATAAGCCTCACGTACTTCGACACGCATATGTGCAGAGTAAATCCTCTCGCTTAGCCTCTTCCTCTCGGCAGCTACTCAGAGGGTCGAAATAGTTCAACTTTGGTGTGTCACCTATTTGTCTAGCTTGTTATCTGCTAATAGGAAGCCTAATTGGTCCCACCTGTTTGTCCTCTGCCTGGTCTCCTCCTCAGAACACTGCATATCCATAGATAGATTATTCTCTCACCAAACAACCATTAGCCCAGCCCCATTAGTTAGCCTGATTAGCTAACCTACTTCTCAAAGCAGCATGTAAAACAATCCCAAACTGATTAGCCAGATGGTTTAATACCAGATGTGGTCCTCTGTAGCTCAATTGGAAGCGCATGACACTTGCAATGCCAGGAAAGTAGATTCGATTCCCAGTAGATTGGATAAAAGCATCTGCTAAATGATATACTATCTATATATACAGTCATGTGAAAAAGTAAGTACAACCCCTGGAAAGTTCTCTTTTGGACAGATGAATATGTAATCTTCACTTCAACACTATTGACAGAAAACTTTCCTTATGGGGAAAAGTTAGTACACCCCTACCTTTACCATCACATAAAAAGGCTAAAATTAGAATTAGGTACCAAAACATGTGCAAATTGATTAGAAAACATTAGAGAGAAACTTAGGAGGGTCCAGCCTTCCATGAAGATACGACAATTGGTCTGGTTTGGTCTTAACCACATGATGTACTTCGAATTGCTTGTAAATGCATTTGTAACCCCTCCCAGACTCATGGGCATCAATAATCTTTCTTCTGAGGGCCTCGGGTAGGTCTTTTGATCTATGAATGATGTGTTATCACACACCCATATGGTTAAGATCAAACCAGACCAATTTTCTTATCTTTATGGAAGGCTGGACCCTCCTAAGTTTCTCTCTAATGTTTTCTAATTATTTGCACTTGTTTTGGTACCTAATTCTAATTTTTGCCATTTTATGTGATGGTAAAGGTAGGGGTGTACTAACTTTTTCTCCATAAGGAAAAGGCATTTTTGTTTATTTTAATTGCATAACATTTTCAAAGTTGTTTTTTTTTGTGTGTGATTTGTTAAATTGGGTAACCTTTATCTGTCAATAGTGTTGAAGTGTCCAAATATGTAAAAAAATAAAAAAATACAAGTACACCTTCCAAGGGGTGTACTTCAATTTTCACATGACTCTATAATATGGCTATGATCAGGTTACCTGTATCATTAGGTAAAAAAAAAAAAATGTCATTGGCACCTTTCTAACTAGGCTGCTTCCTGTAACGTAAGTGTTAATTGTGTCTATTGATAGTTTAGCATCCATTAGAACAGCACATGGTACAGTTAAACTGTAGAGGCAGATAGGATGTCAACGAGTGAAGTAACAACATTACATTAGCTTTCTGTATAAACAGGCGATTGGTTCTTTGTTATACAGTAGAAAGCTTTAAGTGCAGTTAGAGGCCCAAGGCATGCACCCATCCATCCAGCACTCTCTCCCTACACCGGAATCAATTCGCACACTTGACTTTTTAACTGTGGCCACATGAACGTTCCCTATGAAATACCATCTAAAAAAGAATAACCATGCTTTCTGAAATAGCAGTGACAAATTCATGCATTTTTTTTATTTTATGTAAAAATATAAAAATGCATTGTAACTTTTTCTCTCACTTTTAAGACTATTTAAGAAGTTAAACATGTTATCTCCTCAGTCTCAGCGCTACTTTAAAGCAGCACTATAAAACATCCTGCTGTTCTTTCAGGGAGGCGCCTCCTCCTCCCTGTCTCTCTCTCCTTCCTCTCCTCTCCGCTCCCCTCCTCTTCTCACCCCTCCTCCACCCTCTCTCCTCCCTCACCCCTCCTCTCTCCCCTCCTTCCCCCCTAAGTAAACTATTATTACCCTCACTTATATCATACGCGCATTTAGCTATTTAAATATCTTTCTCTGCCATCAACCTGTATAGTTAACCATGCAAATATTTTTATTTATTTATATCAAGGTGCAATAATTGTATAATTTTTTCACCTAACACTATAACAATGCATAGTGTACATATGCAGTCATTCACTCATACTATGCAATGCGTTTCTATAGCTTTTGTGTATTTTTATACTTTTTCATACTGCCGCACTATGTATCATGTATCGTGTATCTGTCTTTGTGTATTTCGTTCTGGCATTTTGCACCTGCCCTGTGTTTTTCGTAGCTGCTTGACAAAGTAATTTCCCCTCAGGGATTATCTATCTATCTATCAATCACCCCCTAGGTTCTCAGGTGAAATTATGGTCATTCCCACCCCAAATCTGTCATTAGTTTACGCAAAATAAAGGAAGCAATCGCATTATTAGATTAATATAACATGTAAATGAAACATCTTAATCCATCCCGACATAATATACTTTCCTTGTCTCACAGCACCAACACAATTAAACAGAAAAAGGAGGATTATCAGACAACAAAGCCACATGCGTTGCTTCCTATGTGGGGGAGTTCACATTGACTCCACAATGCCTAAATGTCAATTATTCATAAGAAAGAAACAAGCAAAGCAAGCCACTCTGTTGTGTACTATGGTCTCCCAGGAAAGATACTCTATCTGGGAAACTAATATTGTAAAACTCTGTACAGCACACAGCATATTCATTCAATCAGCATGATTTCCAACAACTTTTAGCGTAAGCAAACGTTTAGGTAAATGATGTCAAGGCTTTGCATTAGTGGTTCTCCTGTGAGGGATGTAGCCTGATTGTGACACTGTGTCTTTTTGGGACCACAGTCATACCTGTTCAAAGGTAGTGGGTGTATGACAGACCACATGCTGATGGTTAGGCCTACTCAGCTTTCCTGACTTGCAGAACTCTGTCAGAAAATGATGGTTTGTGAAATTGCCCAAAAGCCCCCCACATCCTGTGTTTCAATTAACATGCCATTTGGCAGTCAGCAAGGCCATGACTATGCAGCTGGGGGGCGAGTTGGGAGCAGCCATTCTAGATCAACCAAGGCACAGTTCAGGAGCTACCTGCTGAGAAGCTCTGGGGCAATGTTTTTCCTGTCTCTCTTCTCTCTTTTTCTATGTTCTTCTACGGAAATTTCATAATACCCGACGGAAGGATAAAAACAATGCAGGAGAAGAAGGAGGAGAGAATCCCTCCTGTTGTGCGGGAGGGAATAAAAGAGGGGTTTCTGTAAAAAGAGAAGAGGAAAGCTGCCCCTAGGGGGACCAGATAAAGGTTTGCCAACAGAAGTCCTTGAAGCTCCTAAGGTTCTCATGGTAGCTGTCCATGGTGATGAAATCACAAAATAAACCTACTGTACCTCACCAAAAAATTGCCCTTTACTATCCATAGAAACCACACTATCTATTTATATCTAAAAACATCACAAAGAAGTATAGCCTAAAAATACCAGAATATTGTAACATTATCCAATAAAAAGGGAAGCTTGACTTGTCAAACCATCTTCGTTTTGATTGGAGTTAATCATGCATGTTTTTGAGGGTATGTTTAATCATTTGCATCCATTCACAAGTTACAGATCCATATGGTGACAGACAGTGACAATTTGCATTTAGGCAGCATATCAGCTAAAACTCAAATTAGCCATAGCAATGAGACCTGGATATATAGCAGCTAATTGAATCACTGTGAGGGTAAGAGAAGCGAGACAGAGAGATAGAGGTAGAGAGATAGAGGTAGAGGTATAGAGAGAGAGGTATAGAGAGAGAGACAGAGAGAGAGAGGGAGAGAGAGGTATATAGAGAGAGAGGGACAAGGTGAGAGAGAGAGGGACAAAGTGAGAGAGAGAGAGAGAGAGAGAGAGAGAGAGAGAGGTAGAGAGAGAGAGAGAGAGCGAGAGAGAGGTATAGAGAGAGAGGGACAAGGTGAGAGAGAGACAAGGTGAGAGAGAGAGAGATAGAGAGAGAGAGAGAGAGAGAGAGACAAGGTGAGAGAGAGAGAGGTAGAGAGACAAGGTGAGAGAGAGGTAGAGAGAGGTAGAGAGAGACAAGGTGAGAGAGAGGTAGAGAGAGGTAGAGAGAGAGACAAGGTGAGAGAGAGGTAGAGAGAGGTAGAGAGAGAGACAAGGTGAGAGAGAGAGAGAGAGAGAGAGAGAGAGAGACAAGGTGAGAGAGAGAGAGAGAGAGAGAGCGAGAGAGCGAGGAAGAGAGAGAGAGACAAGGTGAGAGAGAGAGAGAGAGAGAGAGAGAGACAGGGAGCGAGAGAGTCTTTCCCCACCTTGTCTGTGTGATTTATGTAAATGTGTTCGATTTTTTTTTTACAGTAAACCTTCTCCTCCTTCAAAAGTCAGTCAGGTGATCAGTTAGCCTCAAGCCTCTCAACCTTGACACGGTTCAACGGATCAGCTAACTTCCCTTATTATCGCTAGTTCTCTCCTGCAAAGACGAGAGCAGAGATCGAATTATTTACATGAATGTAACGTGTCAAGTCATGAGAGTGTCTGCCACGTCGCCAACTCGGACTGGAGGTCCTGACGACAGTAGATTATATGAGCAGACTAGAATCCCTAGATAGGCCATAGGAGAGATGTAGGGAATCTAAAGCCCAATTGAAAATGATATTTTAATGGACAAATCAATAGAATGAAACAGGAATTTCCGTGGAGAGATCAAGAGAGGCTTCATTACCAGGCCACATCAGACATAGAAATCACCTTCACCTGTCTATCATCAATGTGTGTGTGTCTGCCTCCTCCATCTGTGTGTGTGTGTGTGTGTGTGTGTGTGTGTGTGTGTGTGTGTGTGTGTGTGTGTGTGTGTGTGTGTGTGTGTGTGTGTGTGTGTGTGTGTGTGTGTGTGTGTGTGGCCCCCCTGCGGTTTGCCTCCTCCATCAGTGTGTGTGTGTATGTGTGTGTGTGTGTGTGGGGACACTGGGAGTTATTTTCCCCACTTGTATAAAAATACTTCATATTTTTATAACTGCCCACATGTCAATGTGTCAAGAGACAGCAACCTTGGGGAAAGTAGGCAATCTTAGCAGGTATTGCCCTCTCGCTCCCTGCAGGGGATTTCCACATCTGCCTGGTGCCCTTAGGGTCAGAGACTAAGACTCAGTCTAACACCATCTATATGAGTGAAAAGGCTAACCATTTACAGTTTTTCTCAGTCGCTTTGGTACATTTCTCGAATCATTCTTAACATTTGCAAACCAGTAAGTCGATTTCTCAAAACAATTATTACAAACAGTACAACACAATGGATGACCTGCAAAAGCCTGTAACTTGCTCAAAATCTCTAGTCCATTCCTCAAAAGTAAATCTTTATGTCAATGAACATGTCAGTGCCATCAGAATGTCAAGTCCTTGTGTCATTGTTCACAAAGAAGATGCTTAGTTTTGTCAAAAAGCTTTTTCGTGTTGTCAATATGAAACTGTACTCTTTAGGTATTTTCTGATGTACACTATGGCTACATTTTTTATGACAATGATTGAATTTATACATTTCAACATTACAAAGTCACACATTCCTTTATGTGAGATTAGGATTGCAAGAGATTGGACAGGATTCACATTTATGCTTTTATTTACAGTGTCATTGCGATTCAGAAAGAAAAACACAAAACTATTTTATAGCACAATGAAAAAAATACTATGTCAACATAGAAAAGGTTACCACAGGAAACACTTATTTCTGTACAATCACAATGGTATGGGGTCCTGATGTTCAATTCTGTTTGGCCAAAGATTCTCATCTACATCACAGCGGATTTCTTCTCTTGCGATGCAGCGAGGAAAGAATCTTTTAGAGTGTCTTATCCAGCCTCTGCAGGCGTCGACTGTGATGTCCTCACATGCTGCATCCATGGCATCCACCAGGGTAATTTGGTTATGTGGCTGGATGTCCTCACATGCTGCATCCATGGCATCCACCAGGGTCATTTGGTTATGTGGCTGGATGTCCTCACATGCTGCATCCATGGCATCCACCAGGGTCATTTGGTTATGTGGCTGGCGATCGTAGACCTTCCACCTCAACGCTGAGAAGAACTCCTCAAATGGGTTAAGGAATGGGGAATAGGGTGGGAGGAATTCCCTAATCATCCTGTGGTGGGTCACAAACCATTGCCTGATGGTGTTTGAGCGATGGAAACTCACATTATCCCAAAGTACCACATACTTTGGTAACTCATCACGAACCTGACCTCTCTCATCAGCTGGTATGAGATCCCTGTATAGGGTGTCTAAGAAGGTGAGGAGACGCTGTGTGTTGTACAGCCCTATAAGGGGGATACGCGTTACCACACCATTCTCTGACAAAGCAGCACACACAGTGATGTTCCCTCCCCGTTGGCCTGGCACATCCACAGTAGCTCTGTGTCCAATGACATTTCGACCACACCTTCTGATTTTGGTCAGATTGAAGCCAGATTCATTCAGGTATATGAAGTTGTGAGGTGGTTCACTTGATTCCAGTTCCATTATACGCTATATCCCAGGAAATACAAAATAATTTGAGTTATATGTATTTCATTTTGGACAACATAAAGTAACGTCAAATATACACATATTTATATTTTACCTGTACATACTGGTATCGTAGATCCTTCTGGTCTACAGCTGTTTCATGCTCATATGGTTTCTTTTCAGCACCCTGTCGATAGTTGAGATGCTAACAGATTGGATGTTTACAAAGATATTGTTGTCTTCTATAATGCCATTATTTTCTCTGACCATGGTGCAAATAGCCTCCTGCTTTTGAGGTGTGAAAAGGGGCCCTCTCCCACCCCTGTGAGGTAGTCTTGCAGTCCTATGTGGGGAAATACAGTGATGCCAAACACAAGATTGAGGAAGATTTCAGTGTAAAAAAAGTATGTAGTATTACAGTGCAGTGCACATTCTTGGATTACAAACCTGTTCTCTCTGCGAAATGTTTGAATGATTGAGGACACGGTTGTTCTCCCAACATTCGGCTGCACCCTTCGACCAGCCTCAGCCATTGTAAGGCCATGATTGACAACATGGTCCACAACAGTGGCCCTTATTTCATCTGAAATACGCCTGTCTCCTCGGCCTCTTCTACCTCTTCCTCTGTTTTGCCTACCTACCCTTCCTCCACGCATCCTTAGTCCTCTTCTTCCCGGCTGTTGACCCTGTTCGTTTCCTTGTTGTTCATCCATTGTCAGAAATTGTAACACTGTGTTGTGCTCTGTTTAGATATGCTTGCCAATTGAAGGTTCATTAGGTGCACCTCCAAGCTATTTTACATAGAGGTTGATCTAATGTTTCATACAATCCCCTTCATTAGTGGAGTTAATCAATTCTGGACAAATTCACAACAACAATCTGTAAGAACAATTGGAATGTACTGTATGGAAAACTTGCTTGACCGATTATGACAATGAGTTCAACCATTTTGCAATTAAAGACATATTCAATGAACATATGCCTAGATGTTTTGGGGAGTAAGACAATTCAACAGACATCCAGTATACTATATTTTGATCAACATGACATAAGCAATTGATCATGTAAAAAACAGCAGACAATTGTACATGATCAATTGCATGCATGTACAAAAGCAATTGCAATTGAACCAAAACAATGATAAATTGCTCTTATCTTGTGCACAAGTGACTAGATCAAGTGAAGGTTGAACAAGCAGTTTTGAGAGTGTCAATTGTGATCTGAGAAATGTACCAAAGCGACTGAGAAAAACTGTAATATAAAATCAAGTTGGATTGTTTTCCACATATAGCATGTAAATTGAGAAAGTTACAGGGGTTGGAAATGGAAGAACGTAAAAGTGCTTCATAACTATTATTGCTTCCAAGAATTTAAGAGGTCTATTGTGATGTTTGATACTATATTGAGTTCCCCAAGAATCTTCCACAATACAACACTGAAATAATCAAATTGTAGCAGTTGAATGCACATAATAAGACCAACAGAATCTGCATGTTTTGATTGGCTTATCATGGTATCATCGTGGTATCATCGTGGTGATTGGCTTATCATGGTATCATTGTGGTATCATCGTGGTGATTGGCTTATCATGGTATTGTCATGGTATCATCGTGGGGTCTACTTTTTGGTGGCTTGTCATGGATGCTCTTTTCCATCACTTTTTTAAAATGAGATTCATGTTTAGAATGAAACCATCAAACAGTGTATCACTAGCACCCCAGTCAGTTTACTTGTGCTGCGTCTTCTTGAATACAAACAGGCCCTTTGTTTTGTCTAAATATAGACTCAGATCCGGAGACTATGTGAAGATGAGTAACTTCAGAAAGAACTGATTCTGTTTTGTATATGATGTGTGACTGAAGACAAGTAAGAATGTATCTACAGTACAGTGCCTGGTACCATTTGAACGGTGTCCATCTCATCAGGGGTTAAGAATTTTATTACTATGTAATAAAAACAAAACTCTCCTCCTATTCTTAATCATCTACAGTAATGTCACTATCCTGTGTTATATGTCCACCAGCCATAGAGACCGTTCTCCCCGCAGGCAAAGACTTCAAAAGCATCCTATTTCTTAAATGCGAGGAGCACCCGCTGTCTCTCCCTCCATCTGACACGCAACATTGAAGAGATGGATTTGGGTAATGGCCCAGCAACAGTCTGGGTGTGAAGCTGCTTCACGCCGCTGAGAGCTGAGAGCAGGGACTACCCCCACCAGGCACCATGCCTGGACCATGACCACATGTCCTCCCTTCCTCTGCCCGAGCAGAGCTGCACCTCCCTGGGATGGCTCAGCACCACATCATGCCTCACTGGTGGAGGACCACGAGAGAGGCAGGAGTTCATCAGCTTCTTAAGTCTAGCTTTAGCACTATCAGTACATTTAGTATATATATTTCTTTATAGAGACAGGAAGGCCCAGAGAGGGACTTCAAAGAGGCAAACAGTGTATTTTGTACACATAGAATGTAGACAAAGTGTCTTAATAGGGCGTTGGCAGTGGTGGAAAAAATACCCAATTGTCATACTTAAATAAACTAAAGTTTTTAAAAAAGTAACACAATAACGAGGCTACAGTATATACAGGGGGCACAGGTACAGAGTCAATTTGCTGAGGCACAGGTTAGTTGAGGTAATTCGAGATAATATGTACATGTACATTTAATTTAGAGCTCCGAGACAGGAATGTGTCGAGGCACAGATCTGGGGAAAGGTAGCAAAAAAGTTCTGCAGCATTGAATGTCCCCAAGAACAAAGTGGCCTCCATCTTTCTTAAATGGAAGAAGTTTGGAACCACCAAGACTCTTCCTAGAGCTGGCTGCAATCGGGGGAGAAGGGCCTTGGTCACTGACAGAGCTCTAGAGTTCCTCTGTGGAGATGGGAGAACCTTCCAGAAGGAAAAGGCACATGACATCCCTCTTGGAGTTTGTTAAAAGGCACCTAAAGACTCTCAGACCATGAGAAACAAGATTCTCTGGTCTGTTGAAAACAAGATTGAACTCTTTGGCCTGAATCCCTACGATGAAGCATGGTAGTGGCAGCATAATGCTGCAGGGATGTTTTTCAGCGGCAGGGATTGGGAGACTAGTCAGGATCGAGGGAAAGATGAAGGAGCAAAGTACAGAGAGATCCTTGATGAAAACCTGCTCCAGAGCACTCAGGACCTCAGCTTGGGGCTTAGGTTGACCTTCCAACAGGACAACGGGACAACGACCCTAGGCTTCAGGACAAGTCTCTGAATGTCCTTGAGTGGCCCAGCCAGAGCCCGGACGTGAACATGATCGAACATCTCTGGAGAGACCTGACAGTAGCTGTGCAGCAACGCTCCTCATCCAACCTGACAGAGCTTGAGAGGATCTGCGGAGAAGAATGGGAGAAACTGGCCAAATACAGGTGTGCCAAGCTTGTAGAGTCATATCCAAGAAGACTGGAGGCTGTAATTGTAGCCAAAGGTGCTTCAACAAAGTACTAAGTAAAGGGTCTGAATACTAATGTAAATGTGATATTTCCTTTTTATATATATATATAAATCAGCAAAAATGTCAAAAAACCTGTTTTAGCTTTGTCATTATAGGGTATTGTGTGTAGATTGATGAGGGGGAAAAAACAATTTAATACATTTTAGAATAAGGCTGTAACCTAACAAAATGTGGAAAATGTCAAGGGGTCTGAATACTTTCTGAAAGCACTGTAAGTAGGGGTAAAGGGGCAAAGAAGACGGCACCATTTTCTTATTTTTTAAATGTATGGATAGCCAGGGGCACACTCCAACACTCAGACATTATTTATAAAAGATTAATTTGTGTTTAGTGAGTCCGCCAGAGGCAGTAGGGATATATACCCACGTGTTCTCTTGATAAGTGCATGAATTTGGCAATTTTCCTGTCCTGCTAAGCATTCAAAATGTCAGGGAAAATGTATGGAGTAAAAAGTACAATATTTTCTTTAGGAATGTAGTGAAGTAAAAGTAAAAGTAGTCAAAAATATAAATAGTAAAGTAAAGATACCCGAAAAACGACTTAAATAGTCATTTAAAGTATTTTTACTTAAGTGCTTTACACCACGAGCCAGAACAGCTTCAATGCACCTTGGGATAGATTCTTCAAATTTCTTGTTGATGGTGGTGAAAAACGCTGTCTCAGGCTCAGCTCCAGAATCTCCCATAAGTGTTCAATTGGGTTGAGATCTGGTGACTGAAATGGCCATGGCATATGGTTTGTATAATTTTCATGGTTATCAAACCTTTCAGTGACCACTCGTGCCCTGTGGATGAGGGCATTGTCATCCTTTGGCGGCATAGCATTGGTAGCCAAAATATAAATATAAATAAGTCAGCAACCACACCTGTGTGGAAACACCTGCTTTCAATATACTTTGTATTCCTCATTTACTCAAGTGTTTCCATTATTTTGGCAGTTACCTGTACATATTCTGGTCTATAACGGTGTTAGTTAGTTTTATCTGAAAGGGGTAGCTAGTCCTAGTAGTTCAATATGGTACCACAAGTCAAGAGAATGAACATTTGCCACATTCACAAAGGCATTTTCCTGATGGATGAAAAATATCTGACGTTGCCATTTTGTAAATCTTTGAACATTAGTCTGCCATGCGAGGTTAAATCAATTCCTTCATGTCTCTGGGCTATTTACCGAGATGTGTTCCACCACCTCATTGCAGCTAGCCCATTCTGCTGTGTGTGTGTGTCTGTGTTTGTATTTGTGTACTGTATGTGTGTGCATTTGTATTTGTCTATGAGTATGTGTGCATGCATGCTTGTATGTGTATTATTGAGCTCTCTTTCTAAGCTCTCTATGAACTCTGCAGGATATTTTTTTGCAGCCAGAGAATAGGCTCAATTACAGGACCTGTCCATAGGTTGGCCTGTCTGTTTTCTAGGACCTGTGTTGTTGCAGACAGTGACAGCCAGAGTGGATTTGTCCATCCCAGTTGGGCGTGATTTATCAACCGGCTCGTGACCAGACCATCTTCTGGCCTCTGTGTGTGTATGTGTGTGTATGTATTGACAGCGAGGGTCACCACTAAAGCCAAGAAGTTTCCCCTGCACCAAAGGGCTATTTCTCTCCACTGAACTGTGAAGTGCAGCAATTTATTTTCATTGTGAATTGATGGGTTGTGAATGGGAATTAGATAGAGTTCTGTTATGATACATGGGGCATTCCCTGCTCACCTTGGGGTCTCCTTCTCCACTCTGCTCTAGCATTATGTGGGCTTTTTTTTATAATTACTATAGTAAATGGAAACTCATAATGTGGCTGGGGAATTCATAGACAGCTATTTGACAAACCACTAAATATAATTAGAATATACTGTACTGTGATATGTCATTTATCGCTGTGACCTTGTCTTTGAGGACTAGCTACCGTGATGTGTGTACTTTTCTCTATATTTAGTTTTCCTTGAGTTTGTGATGTGGTTTTACTGCCGAGCTGAGACCCAGCATCGACAAATCAATAGCCTTTAAGAAGCAAATCTCACCAGAGTCAACTGCATTCATCAAGTAAAAGCAGTCTTCTTCAGCGACTCACACTGACCCTTACTCTTCAATGCTGCAAACGTGATCTGGTAATAAACGGGCCCAGAGAGAAAGAGGGAGGGAGGGAGGGAGGTTTACAAAATCCCTCCCTTTCACAGAACTGAATCCACTCTCACCTCTATCTGGGATATTTCAATATCAGACCATTTTCCATTTAACATTGTTATCAAGTATGTTCTTCTTCAGCATACTGCTTAAATGTACATGGTATACAGCAGTGACGTTGGCTTGCTGAGAGAGGAATCTCTCTCGGACATCTATTTAAGCCCTCCCACCTGCCTCCTTTCCATACATAGACATTTTGGACCGTCTGCTGAAGTTTCAGGGCTAGTTTGTGGTCTGTGTGAACGGCAGTAAAGATTGTGTATTCTCAAGGCTTTAAAACTTTGTGATGTGGGAGAAGTGAGCGCTCCTTGTGGGTAATCTTTTGTGTGCTGACCTTGCATGAGTTCTGCTTGAGCTAGATCCAGCAGATTTGCAGTACCTGGTCCACTATCTATTGTTATTCGCTGCCCAGAGGCTCAGAGATTAATGTCATCGTCCAGGAGACCTGGGAACTCATAGAGGCAGTAATTGCAGATGTAATCACATTATATCATTACATTTACTCAGCTCTTTTGGTCTGTCTTAAAAGTTTGTGAATAAACAAATGATCTTGACACTGTTTTTAAATTGAACCTTTATTTAACTAGGCAAGTCAGTTAAGAGCAAATTCTTATTTACAATGACGGCCTACACCGGCCAAACCCGGACGACGCTGGGCCAAATGTGCGCGGCCCTATTGGACTCCCAATCACGGCCAGTTGTGATACAACCTGGATTTGAACCAGGGTGTCTTTAGTGACACCTCTAGCACTGAGATACAGTGCCTTAGACCGCTGCGCCAGTATATACACTACCGTTCAAAAGTTTGGAGTCACTTAGAAATGTCCCTGTTTTTAAAAGAAAAGCACATATTTTGTCCATTAAAATAACATAAAATTGATCAGAAATACACTGTAGACAATGTTGATGTTGTAAATGACTATTGTAGCTGGAAACGGCAGATTTTTTTATGGAATATCTACATAGGCGTACAGAGGCCCATTATCAGAAACCATCACTCCTGTGTTCCAATGGCACTTTGTGTTAGCTAATCCAAGTTTATCATTTTAAAAGGCTAATTGATCATTAGAAAAACCTTTTGCAATTATGTTAGCACAGCTGAAAAATGTTGTGCTGATTAAAGAAGCATTAAAACTGGCCTTCTTTAGACTAGTTGAGTATCTGGAGCATCAGCAATTGTGGGTTCGATTACAGGCTCAAAATGCCCAGAATCAAAGAACTTTCTTCTGAAACTCGTCAGTCTATTCTTGTTCTGAGAAATGAAGACTATTCTATGCGAGAAATTGCCAAGAAACTGAAGATCTCGTACAACGCAGAAGTTTGGACACACCTACTCTTATTTTTTTCTATTTTCTACATTGTAGAATAATAGTGAAGACATCAAAATTATGAAATAACACATATGGAATCATTTAAGGGAAAGGGGGATGCTAGTCAGTCTTCCGCATTTCACCCAACCCCTCTGAATCAGTAGTAACCAAAAGAGTGTTAAACAAATCAAAATATATTTTAGATTCTTCAAAGTAGCCACGCTTTGCCTTGATGACAACTTTGCACACTCTGGCATTCTCTCAACCAGCTTCATGAGGTTGTCACCTGGAATGCATTTCAATTAACAGATGCGCTTTGTTAAAAGTTAATTTGTGGAATTTCTTTCCTTCTTAATGCGTTTTAGACAATCAATTGTGTTGTGACAAGGTAGGGGTGGTATTCAGAAGATAGCCCTATCTGGTAAAAGACCAAGTCCATATTATGTCAAGAACAGCTCAAATAAGCAAAGAGAAACGACAATCCATCGTTACTTTAAGACACGAAGGTCAGTCAATCTGGAAAATGTCAAGAACTTTGAAAGTTTTTTCAAGTGCAGTTGCAAAAACCATCAAGCGCTATGATGAAACTGGCTGTCATGAGGACCAGCATAGGAAAGGAAGACCCAGAGTTACCTCTGCTGCAAAGGATAAGTTAGAGTTACCAGCTTCAGAAATTGCAGCCCAAAAAGATCAAGTAACAGACACATCTCAACATCAACTGTTCAGAGGAGACTGCGTGAATCAGGCCTTCATGGTCAAATTGCTGCAAAGAAACCACTACTAAAGGACACCAATAAGAAGAAGAGACTTGCTTGGGTCAAGAAACATGGGCAATGGACATTAGACTGGTGGAAATCTGTCCTTTGGTCTGATGAGCCCAAATTGGAGATTTTTGGAAATAACCGCTGTGTCTTTGAGACGCAGAGTAGGTGAACGAATGATCTCTGCATGTGTGGTTCCCACTGTGAAGCATGGAGGAGGAGGTGTGATGGTACTTTGCTGGTGACACTGTCAGTGATTTATTTAGAAATCAACGCATACTTAACCAGCATGGCATCCACAGCGATACGCCATCCCATCTGGTTTGCGCTTAGTGGGACTTTCATTTATTTTTCAACAGGACAATGGCCCAACACACCTCCAGGCTGTGTAAGTGCTAATTGACCAAGAAGGAGAGTGATGGAGAGCTGCATCAAATGACCTTGCCTCCACAATCACCCGAGCTCAACCCAATTGAGATGATTTGGGATGCAACCAACAAATTCTTAGCATATGTGGGAACACCTTCAAGACTGTTGGAAAAGCATTCCAGGTTAAGCGGGTTAAGAAAATGCCAAGAGTGTGCAAAGCTGTCATCAATTCAAATGGTGTCTACTTTGAAGAGTCTAAAATATAAAATATATTTAGATTTATTTAACACTTTTTTGTTAGTAGTTTTGATGTCTTCACTATTATTCTACAATGTAGAAGAAGAAAAAAACTTTATGTCACATCTACAGTGAATTCAGAGTGTATTCAGATCCCTTGACTTTTTCCCCATTTTGTTACGCTACAGCCTTATTCTAAAATAGATTTTTTATATAAATATTTCACTCATCAATCTACACACAATACCCCATAATGACAAAAACAGGTTTTACATAAGTATTATGTTGAAGCACCTTTGTCAGCGATTACAGCCTCGAAACCTCTTGGGTATGACGCTACAAGCTTGGCACACCTGTATTTGGGCAGTTTCTCCCATTCTTCTCTGCAGATCCTCTTAAGCTCTGTCAGGATGGATGGGGAGCGTCGCTGCACAGCTACTTTCAGGTCTCTCCAGAGATGTTCGATCAGGTTCATGTAAGAGCTCTGGCTGGGCCACTCAAGGACATTCAGAGACTTGTCCCGAAGCCACTCCTGCGTTGTCTTGGCTGTGTGCTTAGGGTCATTGTCCTGTTTGAAGATGAACCTTTCCTACAGATGTGACGCTAGGCCTTCAGGTCAAAGAATTCAATGTTGGTTTCATCAGACCAGAGAATCCTGTTTCTCACGGTCTGAGAGTCCTTTAGGTGCCTTTTGGCAAACTCCAAGCGGGCTGTCATGTTCCTTTTACTGAGGAGTGGCTTCCGTCTGGCCACTCTAACATAATGGCCTGATTGGTGGAGTGCTGCAGAGATGGTTGTCCTTCTGGAAGGTTCTCACATCTCTACAGAGGAACTCTGTCAGAGCTCTGTCAGAGTGACCATTGGGTTCTTGGTCACCTCCTTGACCAAGGCCCTCTCCCCCGATTGCTCAGTTTGGCCGGGTGTTCTTCGGGACCTTCAATGCTGCAGACATTTTTTGGTACCTTTTCCCAGATCTGTGCCTCGACACAAACCTGTCTCAGAGCTCTAAGGACAATTCCTTCGACCACATGGCTTGGTTTTTGCTCTGACATGCACTGTCAACTGTGGGATCTTATATAGACAGGTGTGGGCCATTCCAAATCATGTCCAATCAATTGAATTTACCACAGGTGGACTCCAATGAAGTTGTAGAAACATCAAGGATGATCAATGGAAACCGGATGCACCTGAGCTCAATTCCGAGTCTCATAGCAAGGGGTATGAATATCCGATTTCTTTTATAAATTTGCCAACATTTCAAAAATCCTTTGTTTGCTTTGTAATTATGGGGTATTGTGTGTAGATTGATGAGAAACATATATTTAATCCATTTTAGAATAAGGCTGTAACAACAAAATGTAGAAAAAGGGAAGTGGTCTGAATACTTCCCGAATGCACTGTATAAATGTGAAATGTTGCTATTGCTGTGTTGTTGCCCTTGTAATACTTTTGAATTGTTACAACATTTATAAACTATCAATAGTAGTCTATTGAGCAATACCATTTTTGGCCATGGTCATTATTCTACTGAGACTAATGCCGAGCTATTAACCAATCTCGGTTAAATTATTCAGCCTGGTCTCATAGACTACACGTAACATAGTAAATGTAAATCCGGGACACTGAAATTAGCACGATATGTTACGTTTGGCATGATTACATAAGACGGAAGGTTACTTAGGCAAAATCAAAAGTAGGTTGGTTGTATGGGTTAGATGGGTATTAATATAGCACAAACATCTAGCAACCCAAACGTTGCTTGTTTGAATCTCATCACTGACTTTAGGATTTTAGCTCATTTGCAAATGTGCAATGACTTACTATGTTTTAGCTACTTTGAAACTACTTAGCATGTTAGCTAGTCCCTTCCCCTAACCCTAACCCTATAACCTAACTCCTAACCCTAACCTTAACCCCTAACCACTAACCCCTCGCCTAGCTAACATAAACCACCTAGCAAATGTTAGCATTAGCCACCTAGCCACTTAGCTAACATTAGCCACTGGAATTCATAATACCGTATATCATACATTTTGCAAATTCGTAACATATTGTTTTAATTACGATTCATACGAAATGGATGATTGCCATCCACAAATTAATGCGTACCATACAAAACTTATCATATCATACTAATTGGAATACCTCAGATTTACATTTACTATGATACGTCTACCCCTGAGTTCAGGTTGAATTATTTGAATTCCATTTCGTTTGTTCTTTTTCTGTGACCTCAATGTGCACATTGCACATATTTCCTAGAGATTAATCAGTCCAAGCCCGAACTGCGCGACGTAGTTGGGAGTTGTAGTTTCCAACTACAGAAAACGTGGTAATTAACTACAATGAACATAATCCATTTTGCGGACTACTTGTTCCGTCTGTGTGTTTTTTTATGCCTGCGTTACTGTGGGGCAGACACGAAAAGAAGAGACAGAAGAATGCGCGATTGGGACGGACAGAGAGCAGTTGCTTCGAGGCATCTCTACCTGAAAATACATGATCTAAGTGATTGATAGTTGGTATTCAGCAGTAATAAAAGTATGCCTTATTTACTTTGAAGAACTCCTAAAATAGTAATTTTATCATACAGCATAGGCAACAGCTCTATAGGTGAGATGATGACTTGGAAATAATAAAGTAATCAAATAAAACATATGTAATATGCACAACAACTGAAATATTTGATTGAAGTAAAGTAATGTGAATAGATTATTGTTAATAGGCAGCAGGTACCTTAGTGGTTAAGAGCGTTGGGCTAGTAACCAAAAGGTTGCTGGTTTGAATCCCTGAGCTGACTAGAGGTAAAATCTATCGATGTGCCCTTGAGCAAGACGCTTTTAACCCTAATTGCTCCTGTAAGTCACTCTTGATGAGAGCATCTACTAAAACGTAAGTGATAAGCAGTAGGCCTAATGGGCAGTCACTACCATCATGGGACTTGTATTAATTGTTTTATTCTGTGTTGTTACAGCCATCAACCCACATTTAATGTTTAAATCGAAAACTGTGATAATTTTTTTATAACTGAACCGAACCGTACTCAAAAATAACTAACTGCTCAGCACTAATTAAGACTTGTTTTCAGATACTTGATAACATAGTTTGATTTTTTAAAAACGTTTTCAGCACACGTTTTCAGTACACCTACACTAATGCACCCCCAATGCAGTACATACTAGAATTTGATGCATAGCTAATTACCATTCCCTCACCAAAATGTATTAGTATCTTAGCTTCCCTCAGAAACTACTCTGTCACCCCCATTCATCCCCTCCAGAATTCCCAAATGTTCCCGCTTCCCTGTGATGGTATCCCTAGAGTCCTCCCCACCAGAGATTAACTGTCTGTGAAAACTCTCTCTATTGAGTAACACAATGATAGGCTGCCATCTGTCGCCTTCTCATTAAAGAAGAGCATATGTTAATGCATCTTTGCTGCGTAAAAGTGCCTGGGCTAAGTCAAGGACAAAATTATATTGAGTCTGAGATTGTTCCCCATATGACTTGGCATTTTGCTATGTCTTGCTGATTAAAAATTTCCCTCACTCCCCTCTGTGTTGTTTTTCCAGCTGTTTAGGGAGGCAGAGTATAAGTCTTCGGGGAGAACCACATCTCCTTTGAACTCTGCCTGAATACTTTATGAGTTTTAATATTTAATTAGTCTTTTTAATAACTCAGAAATAATGAGAAATTTCAAAATGACCCATGCTCAGAGATAATTCTCTATGTAGACATTGCAACTGGCTCTACATAGCTCATTATGACAGCTGTTACATAGCATGTTGTACTGAACATATGTGGGATCTTCATTTGATCACCCTGTTGCAGGATAACTTTCCTTCAATGCAGGACATTTAACACTTGTAGTGTATTTGAGGTTTAAAAATACTTCTGAAGGTTGTAATTTACACTTTGAAATTTCAGACTTGAATTTCCCTTACGAAAAATGTACCAACACATACAAAAATGACCATTAATTTTAATCCACATAATAATTCACATTTCCTGTAGCTGCAGGATAATTTTTCTGCTGTAGCAAACTGGCACAAAGTAAGATCCTACGTCTGTGGTAGGTCTTATTGACTGCTATTGTTCTACCAAAAAGTATTATGATTTCTCATCTGTGAATTAGTTGTGGCCTAATAATATTCAGTGTTATAGTGCTATAAAGGTTTTAACCAGATATATATTTGGTTGTGAAGACGTTGTTTTGCATTTGGATTGTTGTGAGACATTTTTTCCAGCAGCATATTTGTTGTATAATGTGGGTAATTTGTTTTCTGTCATTTTTTTGTGTCTCAACTCTATTATTGAGAGTTGAAAAAAAATTGTTTCACTCTGTCAACAAAAAGGTGATGAAGCAATTATGTTCCAGAGACAGTCCATCTGTTTATAGTGTGTTCATCATAAATGTTTCATAATGTTGAGATAAAGTATTCCTACACAGCAACTTTCACAGTCCACACTTTTTAGTGTTAACACACTGCTTAGTGTAAAGCCTTATTTACATATTTCCCAGAGTGCCTTGCCTTTCGAGTGAATTGTAGAGTTGCCATGCATGACTGTATTTGTTAGTGACAGAGACAGTTGTATTCATCCATTTTCAGTCCTGTGACGTTCACAGTGGCAATTTTAGCATGTACAATGGATTTGGAAAGTATTCGACCCCCTTGACTTTTTCCACATTTTTTTACGTTAGACGTATTCTAAAATTGATTAAATAGTGTTTTTCCGTCAATACCCCATAATGACAAAGCAAAAACATTATTTTAGACATTTTAGGAAATGTATAATTTAAGAAAATATGTATTTATACCCTATACCTAATTTACATAAGTATTTATACCCTTTACTCAGTACTTTGTTGAAGCACCTTTGGCAGCAATTACAGAATCGAGTTGTCTTGGGTATGATGCTACAAGCTTGGCACACCTGTATTTGGGGGGTTTCTCACATTCTTGTCTGCAGATCCTCTCAAGCTCTGTCAGGTTGGATGAGAAGCGTCGCTGCACAGCTATTTTCAGGTCTTTCCAGAGATGTTTGAACGGGTTCAAGTCCAGGCTCTGGCTGGGCCACTCAAGGACATTCAGAAACTTGTTCCGAAGCCACTCCTGCGTTGTCTTGGCTGTGTGCTTAGGGTCGTTGTCCTGTTGGAAGGTTAACCTTTGCCGCAGTCTGAGGTCCTGAGCGCTCTGGAGCAGGTTTTCATCAAGGATCCTGACTAGTCCCTCGTTCCTTACTAGTCTCCCAGTCCCTGCCATTGAAAAACATCCCCACAGCACGATGCTGCCACCACCATGCTTCACCGTAGGGATGGTGCCAGGTTTCCTCCATACGTGACGCTTGGCATTCAGGCCAAAGAATCATGTTTCTAATGGTCTAAGAGTCCTTTAGGTGCCTTTTGGCAAACTCCAAGTGGGCTGTCAAGTGCCTTTTACTGGCCACTCTACCATAAAGACCCGATTGGTGATCTTCTCCAAGACTCTTCCGGAACACATCCTGCATGTCCGCAAAGTCCTGAGATGCCTCCTGCAGAGTCAACTATACGTCAAGATGAATAAGTGTGAGTTCCATGTATCCCAAGTCTCTTTCCTGGGCCACATTATCTCTAACAAGTAATATCTAACAATTACACAACATATACCCAATACACATAAATGTAAGTAAGGAATGAATTAAGACTATATACACTGGGAGCCAAAAGTTTGGAATATTACTCATTCAAGGGTTTTCTTTATTTGCACTATTTTTTACATTGTAGTATAAAAGTGAAGACATCAAAAAGATGACATAACACATATGGAATCATGTAGTAACCAAAAACGTGTGGCCCCCAGTGTAGTAACCAAACTTTTGGCCCCCAGTGTACATATATGGACGAGCGATGTCAGAGCGGCATGGACTAAGATACAGTAGAATAGTATAGAATACAGTATATACATATGAGATGAGTCATGCAAGATATGTAAACATTATTAAAGTGTTCAATTTCTTAAAGTGGCCAGTGATTTCTAGTCTATGCCTATAGGCAGCAGCCTCTAATGTGCTAGTGATGGCTGTTTAACAGTCTGATGGCCTTAAGATAGAAGCTGTTTATCAATCTCTCGGTCCCAGCTTGGATGCACCTGTACTGACCTCGCCTTCTGGATGATAGCTTGGGAACAGGCAGTGGCTCGGGTGGTTAATGTCCTTGATGATCTTTTTGGCCTTCCTGTGATATCGGGTGCTGTAGGTGTCCTGGAGGGTGGGTAGTTTGCCCCCGGTAATGCTTTGGGCAGAACGCACCACCCTCTGGAGAGCCTTGCGGTTGTGGGCGGTGCAGTTGCCGTACCAGGCGGTGATACAGTCCGACAGGATGCTTTCAATTGTGCATCTGTAAAGGTTTGTGAGGGATTTAGGTGCCAAGCCAAATTTCTTTAGCCTCCTGAGGTTGAAGAGGCTCTGGTGCGCCTTCTTCACCACACTGTCTGTGTGTGTGGTCCATTTCAGTCAGGCCATCAACTGGAGCAAGTTACTTGTCTGGGCAGAGTATGCTCATAACACACTGCCAAACTAGTCCACTGGACTGTCGCCATTCAAATGTCAGTTCGGCTGAGGTCTTTTTTAAAATGTAATACATTTTAGAATAAGACTGTAACGTAACAAAATGTGGAAAAAGTAAAGGGGTCTGAATACGTTCCGAATGCACTGTATTACATAATTTATGCAGCAGTATACAAGCCATATTTTTGGGCTCACCATTGTTGTGCTAGGCTCTCTTGAACGTGGCGCGGCCGTCCTTCTTGTGGGTAAACGTTGACTCGGGACAAAAACAAGGTTGAATCATGACGTCAGTGATCTTCAGGTCAGAGCTCTAGAAAGAGGCCAGAGTTCCCGAATTGGAATTCCGACTTAGATGACCGTTCAAAACCTATTTTCCCAGTCCGAGCAAGTTTTTTTCAGAGTTCCCAGTTGTCTTGAAAGCACTGAAGTCTGAGATTTCCCAGTTCCGAGTTTCCAGTTGTTTTGAACGCGATAGAAGTCATTCTGGATTGACCGCATGGCCAATGTATTCAACCTTTTCTGTCCCATGGTGTTGCGTGTGAATGTTTATCCTTTTAAGCTTGGAAAAGAAACCCTTTCAGACAGATGCTTCAAATCCCTAAACCCAGACTTGGACCACACACCCTCTCCACTGAATAGCAGGCAGGGGAAATAAAATTGTGATTGTTTTGTGAGGCTTGCAATTAGCCATTGATTCCTTCAAAACCACTCATTGTTGAATTTGCGATTTCCAACTTGTTTTATTTATAATTTATCTTCATATGACAAGGACTTGCCAGTATATTGTTGATGTGATTCATGATGATGACTGCTTGTCTAGCTTGCTAGCTAAGATTGTGAAAGTATTATGTTGACATGATCAGTCCAATCAAAGCTACAGTAGATATAACGTGATTTGAAGTCATTTTATCTGTGGCCAATGAGCTTGAGCCTTCTTGGACGGGCACTTATAATGCAAATCTAAGGCAGCACCCAAGGGGGCTTGAACTGCCTAGCTCTCTTTGTAGATTTGGCAGTGACGTAGTGTCCCCATGAGTGACAGAACACTGAGCCAATCAAGACTCAACTAAAGAAGATTACCAACGCCTACGCTCTGTATTTTCGCTGACTGCCCCTACACCACAAAAAGCATTGAGCTAGGCTGAACCACTTGCATTTTGGAGCTGCCTTACTCAAGAAAGAGACCATGTTCGTACACAGCTTTATTAATTCAAGGGAAAAAAACATTTGTTTGCAAACTCATATGTGACACAAATTAATGCCAAAATAACATGCAAAACAGGCTCTGCCCCACCTGCCCTGAATGACGGGTCACCCGATGTGGGTAGTGATAGACTTCTTCACAGTGTTAACACTCAGTTCATTTTCCTCCATGAATTCGTCCAGCTCAGGAAACCCTACCGAATTCAACTCACGCAGTCCAACGTTAAACTTTCCTCTTGAATGCGTGGATTTTATCATTCAGCGACAGGATGCTTGTGTTTTCACCTTGTAATGACATATTAAGTCCATTCAGTTTATCAAATATGCAAGACAAATATGCTAGCTTTGTTAAGCAGTCAGGTGGTGAGCTGTGACCCATTCTCCATCAGAAATAAGCGTATCTCATCCCGCAACTCATACAGGTGGGTGAGAACATTTCCTTGCGAAAGCCACCTCACCTCAATATGGAACAGCAGGCCCTCACGCTCCGAGCCTAGTTCGTTGCAGAGAGTGGCAAACAGCCTGGAGTGGGTGCGATTTTATATAGTTTACCATTTTTATCGCAGTGTCAAGAACACTTTTAAGCTCTGGGTTGAGTGTTTTGCTTGCAAGAGCTTCTCTATGTATAATACAGAGCGTGACATTTACGTGATGCGCCACTTGTAAGACTTGTGCTTTCAGTCCTTTCTTTTTCCCCAGCATCGTTACAAACAAGTTTTCCGCCATAACTGTATCTGACTAATACAAGCAGCTGGGCATAGTTTGGTATATCTGTGGATTCATCTAATTGCAAAGCATATTTCCCTTTCTTCACTCTGTCAATCAGCTGACACTTTATGTCCTGGGCTACGTCGGTGATGCGCCGGGCGATGGTGCCGTTAGACAGCGGTACTGATTCTAGCTCACGGGCCAGTTTTTCCCCATGCATAGAACGACGTATAGCTATTGCAGCGGATTTGATTAGGGTTTCCCCGATTGTGTGTGGCTTTTTTGCCTTTGCAATTAAGTATGCCATCTCATATGTTGCCTTTTCGTTGACAATGACGCATGTGAATCCATACTGTATATATTCCTCTCGATACTTTCGACACTTGGAGGAGGAAGGCTAGTCCGACTGCTGGTCCGACTGCTGATGGATGTTCTTACCCACATGGTGGCCTCCTCCCGTACCAGAGGTCGATGGCCTTTCTGACGCTGGAACTGTTTCTCTGCTCTCCTCTGCTGGCCTCTGCTTTGTCTTTGGTCGGTATTAACAAACGTTTCATGTTGACGGAAATATGCTATTTGAGCTTGTTAGCTAAGTGTTCGCAAAGTTTCCTTTGGAGCCGAAAATTACCTCAACTGATGCTGTCGATAATCTGCCGTAATCACCCCGGGGGTTGCAAAAGAAGAAAATTGGTAGGCTGATGATGTTTTTTAAACACTTAATTGTATTATTTAAAATTGTAAATACAATTTTTTCAAATTACTTTAATTGTTTTAAAATTGTATTTGACATATTCTGGAAATCATCTCACGACCCCATTTTAACACAATACAGTATTCAATAAGGCCTTATATTGAGGACATAATATTACCTTAATACAGTGGACTGAAACTCAGTTTTTAGGCATGCAGGTAACATCATTATGGTTTGCAAAGTGATATGTATTTCCTATTGGAATCCAGCCAGAGTTTTGAAATATTCACCCAGAACCTGATTTCAGAATGACTGCCAGAGCTGTGGGACAATGCAAACACCCATTGGCATTTCTGCTGCTATCCACACTGAAGGGTCCCCACAGCTAAAGTGTATCACCCAGACTGCTGAGCCACCTATGAGACGAAAGAGCATTACAAATCACCTCCTTCATCCAAGCTGGCCACTTCAGTTTCCCATGTGAATTTCAGATGTTTTTTACCCATTCGAAAGAGTGGATATTCTGTATGGTATTTTTATTTTATTTAACTAGGCAAGTCAGTTAAGAACAAATTCTTATTTACAATGACGGCCTACCTACAGGGTCAGCCCCTGGAGCAAATTAGGGTTAAGTGCCTTGCTCGAGGACACATCGACAGGTTTTTCACATTGTCGGACATGCTACTCTGACTGCAAGCCATCAGAAAAAGGACTGCAATGCCTTTGCCTTTTCAATGCATTTTCAAACAGCTCCCCAAATGGATTATCTCAGAGATAAATAGTAATCTCTCACACTGGTCAAAGAAAGACAGCAGGGTCAGCGAGTTATAGATATTAATGTATTCCAAAAATATATTTGGGTTTATGCTTTAGGCTAGTGAGGTGAATGGACCCTGACGATTTACTTTACAGTCATTATTTAATATGACAAGTGCTGTTAGCTAAGATCAAAAACATCATCAAAAGTGACCTATACTGATCAGTAACATGACCTTCACGTCTCGATGCTGTTAAAATCTTTGAGGAGTGACACTCCAACCAGCAACCGTTCAAAACAAGGCCTGAATTCTCCTCAATTAGTCTCTTCCATCTTACAGAGACTGAATGAAGAAGAACATGCTCACCCATTCTTTATCCAAAATTACCAACAGATGAGTAGAATACAGAAAAGCTCCTCTGAGATACAACGATGAGGAGGTGCATTGTACCATGTCTGTTTGGTACCTACATCTGAAATGGTAAAGTAGTTTCATATCTTTTCCCTGGAGGACCAGTACTTTAAGCATCGGATGGGGGAATCACACCTCCACTCACTAGTAAACATACCGACCTGCAGCACATAATGGCATCCCTTCCTAGGAGACTGACTGGAACTGCAGGTGTAACAGTACAGTGCTGAGGTGCAGGTGTAACAGTACAGTACAGTGCTGAAGTGTGTGTGTGCCTGACCTCTATGTCTGTGCCCACATACGTGCTTGTGATTGTATAAAGTCACTTCCACCCCCTGTATTTGCCATATAAATAGATACATGTAGATGTTTGCATCTCTCAGTTGCCAGGTGGTGATTAGTGATGCCTTTGAGGATGGTTATCCTGTTGAAACTCCTCACATAAATATCAGGAAACATAGACTTTGGGCCAGATGTTATTACTAATTCAGGAGTCCAGGATTTTAATTAATAGCGGCACAACCCATTTCAGGGTGACCCTGACGTGTGAGGTTGTCAATGAACCCTGGCTGTTTTATCCATCATTTTTCTAGTGTCTATCGTGGAGTAGCATATTTACGTGACAAAGTGCCTATCATGCAGGCTGTTATAAGCACCTTGTCAGCACTAGGATTTTGTGTTTGGCAGCCGATGGTCCGGAGTTAGCGATCCGCCTCGTGGGTTGTCTCTCTTCAAGGATAGTCTAATTAATGGTGAACTCCCAGCTCAAAGACGAGTGCATCGTTTCGAATGGATGGATTTATTTTGCCCTCTACAAACAATGCCCAAGTGGGGTACTGTGGGCCAGAGCTGTTACGTTGCACAAACTTCTCTAATCTAAGGCCACTGAGGACACAGAAACCACACTGCTACAGATGCTGTCAAGGTTACCAAAAGTAAACAAAATATCTCTATTATGTTGTTTTAAACCAAAGGTGACAAAGCACTTTCCTCCATAGTGTAATGCTAATGTGAAGATTGTAAAAAAAGCTAAGGATGTTTTGACCTTTTAATAGAGCAATAGCATCTAAGATTCATGATTCACACATCTTTATATTGCATGATTTTAAGAAGATATTCATGGGTAATACTCTGAGAAAGATCAAGCATATAAACACACCTCTCTCTCTCTCTCTCTCTCTCTCTCTCTCCCGATTGTGTGTGGCTTTTTTGCCTTTGCAATTAAGTATGCCACCTCAATTAAGTATGCCACCTCAATTAAGTATGCCACCTCAATTAAGTATGCCACCTCAATTAAGTATGCCACCTCAATTAAGTATGCCACCTCATATGTTGCCTTTTGAGCTTTGGCAGGAATTGTTGTTTCTTTCGTTGGGACACCTCTCTCTCTCTCTCTCTCTCTCTCTCTCTCTCTCTCTCTCTCTCTCTCTCTCTCCCTCTCTCCCTCTCTCCATCTATTCTTCCTCCCTCTCAAGGTTTTGTTGCATCCCCTCATTGTCTCTTAAAGGTGAGGATCATCTGATGGTATCATGCTCAGTTTGCATGGGCCATTTCAGTTTCTACATTATAGCACCATTAACAGTCCATTATACACGTCATTCACACACACATTGCCCCTTGTTTGTGTATAAATCACGCAATTACTGTATGCACGAAATAAAAAACCTAATGGTTGCCGCATCACACAACTAATTTTGCAGGAGAAGTAGCGGTAGGACACGGGAGGAATTTCAATAAGCAATTTACCTCATTGCAGCACTAATATCCCAGTGATGCCGCTAATGTTCTCTGTGAAATTGCCATGGAAACTATGTGTTGCTGTAGTATTTTGGACTATCCCTCCTCCACTCCAGACAGAGACACATCTGCTAGATATAGATAACAGAGGCACAACCCACTATATAAAGTGGAGTGCCGAGGCTGCGGCAGAACAAATCCAGTTAGATCCACTACTAGTGGATGTGTGACTGTGCTAAGATCAAAAGGTTTGGGGGAAGCTAGATAAATTAATTCCTCATTGCCGAACTCCCTCTGGTATTAGGCTCTTGAATGTGTATGTGTCCTCAGAGAGGGCATGCCTATAAGGAAGCAGTACTAGCATGTCTTTGCAAAAGTGTCCTTTCGCAAGCGTCACTTCTTGTAAACAACAATGGACGCAGGTTGAAAAGTGATGCTTTCGTTTGGCTGTACCCATGGTAGCAGCCTGAAAATGAGCAAATGGTATCAAAGGACAAATGCACTTTCCCACAAAAACAAAAGAGCCAAGAGGTGTAATCTGCATGCTGTCTAATGAAGGCCATTTAAATGCATGCCTTGAGCATTAACCACATGACATACGTCATCATTAATATGTTACCCAACACTTTGCCTACTTCCAGCAAAATCTACTGAAACTGTAATGAGGCCTGATATATTTTTTTTCATCCCCACACCATGCAGCATTTAGCCTTAAAGAATGGAATCGATTAGGCTACACTCTGCATCGTTCCATCTATGGTAAATCAATTGATAGAAATTCTATTGTTTCCCCGCTTTAACCCTGGAGTGTGTAGAATTGTTTTAAACCTTTATTTAAGTAGGCAAGTCAGTTAAGAACAAATTCTTATTTATAATGACGGCCTAGGGTTAACTGCCTTGTTCAACGCTCTAACCACTTGGGCTACCTGCCGTCCCTCCCACCTCCCACCCGCTACCTGTGATAATCACAAGTCTGAGCCTTGAATCACCACTGTAACAGTGCAATAAAAACTATGCAATGACATGTTACTCAAGAAAAAATAAAAACTATGCAACGACATGTTACTCAAGAAAAAATAAAAACTATGCAACGACATGTTACTCAAGAAAAAAATAAAAACTATGCAATCACATGTTACTCAAGAAAAAAATAAAAACTATGCAATCTCTTGTTACTCAAGATACTGTATTTTATGGCAACATTTTATTGTAAAGGGTCTTTACAATGATGATTAACAATTTTCATTGCTATCATTATGAAAATGGGAAGTGTAGCCTAAGAAATGTAGTTGAAGAGGCTGGTGCTGGGCCAGATTCTGTGGGGCTACAACTGGGGTCCCGGTGGCACTCACTGATAGAAGGAGACAGAGCTCTGAGTTGTGAGTCATCTCGAACAGCCTGGCTTTGAGTACTAATACATCCATTAGCTCTGTCATCAAACCTCTCTCGGGTGGCTTGCCGCCTCCCCCCAGCCTACCCTCACCTCTACCCTCCCCCTGCCTGCTTCCAGCTGTTAGCCCGGGGCCAGATCCCTCACGCGTCCACACGCCTCCTTTTAGGACCTCTCCACTGTTTTGTCCAGGCAATGCTTCAAAAAGACTGAAATGTCTTTTGGAAAAAAATGTGTGCACAGAGGAGAAGGAGTTAAGACCTCTGATGCAAATTCCCTGTCTATCAAATTACATTCAAACGTATGGGGAGACAGACAGACAGTTAAAGCACCATGCATTTCTCACAGACAGAGAAAGACAGACAGGCTTCCCCTTAAGTGACCTATTTTCTGATGTAGACTCAAAGGGCGATGCATATGGTTTCTTTGGTGGATCAATTCAGAGACCCCCAGGGCGGTTCTTGTTATTTGTTTTGTAGACTCAAAGCTGCTGAACCCTAACTCCACAGGGAGATATCATATCAAAACTATTAGAGCATTTATTTCCCGTTAGTTCAATCTAATTTGTCATACTTTGAATTCCTCTCATGGAATGTCATCATTGTGCAGTTTAGCTGTGGGGCAACTAGTATATTGATCAACAAGTGACAGAGTGAGGAGAGTGATGAACATTACCCACTATTCAAATGTAATTACTATTTTTATCCAGTCAGACTAAGACAGTGGTTCCTTGTTTGTAATAACTACTATGGACGATCCATGAAGGTTGGAATGGGAAGATATTTGTTTTGGACATCCTGCACCTTGGATGACGTGTCGACTGATAACAATGAAATAAAACAATTGTCTTCTTCTCCTGTTTTTCATCACATGATCATTTCTCTCTCACCATGGAGACACCCAGGTGGACTGATGATAAATCAGGTTTCCCAGAGAGGCCTCAGAAGAGAGAGAGAGAGAGAGAGAGAGAGAGAAAGAAACAGAGGGAGAGAGAGTGTGAGTGAGTGAGTGAGTCATGGCAAAACATGTAGAATTGCATGAAATTAGGTTTAAAGCTGAAAAAATGTATTACAATTAGCCAACCTGGGAGTTGTGGAAATTGGAAATGGCAAACTTCAGAAATGTTGTAGTTGACGAGATAATTATGATTTGAGAAGAGTAATAAAAGACAGTCAAAGGTGGATTTTTATGCTGTATGAGAGATTTTATTGCGTGCTAAACAATTGGTGTATAATCCATAATGATAATGAGACTAATGTAGGCCTTGTGTAGAAAAGCAATCTAAAGTGTTTGAAAATGAATTGGTTTTAATTTCCACTCAATCAAGATTTAGTCATTTAACACTGATTACTTTATATAGTAGAGTAATATCAAATTAATTTCCAAAGGGAGGGAAAATATTAATGGAAAAGCTATTGGGTTTGGTAAACCAAGCAATAGGCTTTAGGCTAGCTAATGAAATGGAACAAAGAACAGTTCCATCTTATTGCACTGGAGCCCCTGTGGCCATTTTGGAACCAGCTCCTGATATTATTTCCAAAAGGGTCAATGTAAGGCATCATTCATTTTTAAGAAACTCAGCCCAGAGACCCCTATGGCACCAAACTAAGTGAAGCCTGTCTCTGAAAGAAGCATTGATCCAGTTTTTAAAATTACACACAACTCATTGAGGCAGAATTTCATAACATTTTAGGCGGAGTTTAACAAGTTCACCATGAACACAAGTTTTTAATTCAAGTCAAGGGTTGGAACCAAAATAATGTTCCAATTGTTTGGTTCTGAACAAAACCACTTTTTTTTTTTCTTACCTTGCACTGTTCCGACCAGTTCTGATCCAATTCGAACCCCAAAAAAGTACCGGTTTGTATCGTTCCTTTCTCACCCCGTTTTAACCAGTGAAATCAACAGTATTTTTTATATTTAGCTCATTAAAGTACTTCACCAATGTGCAGATAGAGCAGTTGTTTACATACGTGATGGACAGACAAATGTAGCCTATGACGCAAGATGCCACTGAAATACGGTTGAGGAGGAGGCTTGGAACTAGGCATCTGTTTATGACATGCTTTATCTGAATTAGGTCCAAATAATTATACTTAGGCGGCTTCTGTGGTTATAACATTTACAGAAAATACAAAAATGCCAATGGGGGCAGTCTTGCATCTTCTATCTTAAGAACCACATTCCTGTAAACCATAGAGAGGATCTCATGTTAAATACTGTTGAAGTAATATGGCTACAGGTTCATCTGCCTCACCTAAATCCCATTCTTATGGGAAGCTGCTATAGACCACCAAGTGCTAACAGCCAGTATCTGCATAATATGTGGGAAATGCTTGAAAATGTATGTGATATCAACAGAGAAGTATATTTTCTGGTTCACTTAAATATTGACTGGCTTTCATCAAGCTGCCCACTCAAGAAAAATCTTCAAACTGTAACCAGTGCCTGCAATCAGTCAACCTACCAGGGTATTCACAAACAGCACAATAATTAAATAATCATGTATTGAACGCATCTTTACTAACGCTGCAGAAATCTGCTTTAAAGCAATATCCAAATCCATCGGATGTAGTGATCACAATATAGTAACCATATCTAGGAGAATACGTTTTGTGGTGATTCTTATGTTAATGATGTAAATAATATTTGCTGGTCTGTGGTGTGTAATGAGGAGCAGCCAGGCTCTGCACTTGACACATTTATGAAATTGCTTATTCAAGTTACTAATAAGCACGCACCCATTAAGAAAATGACTGTAAAAACTGTTAAATCCCTTTGGATTGATGAGGAATTGAAAAATGTTATGGTTGAGAAGGGATGAGGCAAAAGGCATGGCAAATAAGTCTGGCAGCAAAACCGATTGGCAAACATACTGCAAATTGATAAATAATGTGACTAAACTTAATAAAAATAAGAAGAACTTCAGCCCCTGCTACTGGGTGAGAAGATGAAGAGGATGAAAGTGGAAGCACCCTTAGTCTCCTGGGTCACGGACTACCTGACCGGATGGCCACAATTTGTGCGACTACAGAGCTGTGTGTCAGAACGGGCAGTGAGCAACACAGGGACCCCCCAGGGAACGGTCCTGTCCCCTTTCCTGTTCACCCTCCACACCTCGGACTTCAGATATAACTCTGAAACATGCCACCTGCAGAAGTTCTCGGATGACTCCGCTATTGTAGGGTGCATCAGGGGTGGGCAGGAGGAGGAGTACAGGAGCGCAATCAATGACTATTTTTTCTTCTGTGTCACGGAGGCTATCTGCACTGCCAAAGCTGTCTCTCTCTCCTCTGTTCTCATCCTCCTAGATCTATCTATTGCCTTTGACACCGCGAACCATCAGATCCTCTTTTCCACTCAGGGCTGGGCATCTCAGACTCTGCAAACTCTTGGATTGCATACTACCAGGTGACGGGGAGAAGAGCTGTGTCTGCGTCACATACTTTCACTACTGGTGTCCCCCAGGGCTCGGTTCTAGGCCCTCTCCTCTTCTCTCTTTACACAAAGTCACTCAACTTCACCATCTCCTCACATGGTCTCTCCTATCATTGATATGCGTATGACACTCAACTACTTTTCTTCCTCCCCCTTCTGACACCCAGGTGGCGACACGCATTTCTGCGTGCCTGGCATATATCTCAGCTTGGATGTCGGCCCATCACCTTAAACTCAAGAAGACGGAGCTGCTCTTCCTCCCGGGAAAGGTCTGCCCACTCCAAGAACTCCACTGTGTCCACCTCCCAGATTCCAAAGAGTGCACCCTGTCGTTCTCTGCAAACATCAAAGCAGTGACCCGCTCCTGCAGGTTCATGCTCTACAACATCTGTAGAGTACGACCCTACCTCAGGAAGAGGCACAGATCCTAATCCACGCACTTGTCATCTCCCGTCTGGACTACTGCAACTTGTGTTGTCTGGGCTCACCGCTTGTGCGATCCAACCCCTGCAACTTATCCAGAATGCTGCAGTCGCCTATGGTTCAAGTTCTCCCATGTCACCCCGCTCCTCCGCACACTCCACTGGCTTTGAGTCAAAGCTTCCATCCACTACAAGACCATGGTACTTGCCAATGGAGCAGAAAGAGGAACTGCCCCTCCCTACCTTCAGGCCATGCTCAAACCCTACACCCCAACCCAAGTACTCCGTTCTGCAACTCTGGTCTCTTGGCCCTGCCACGCCAGCTCCCGTTCAGCCCAGTTCAAGCTTTTTTCTGTCCTGGCATCCCAATAGTGGAACCAGCTTCCCCTGAAGCTAGGACTGCATTACCCTGAAGCTAGGACAGCGGAGTCCCTTCCCATCTCCCGAAAACACCCCAAGCCTTTTGTGAACTAACACTTAAACTCCGCCTTGCTGATAGGTACACCCCCTGTCAAAAGTTTTGAATATTACTCATTCAAGGGTTTTTCTTTATTTGCACTATTTTCTACATTGTAGAATAAAAGTGAGACATCAAAACTATGACATAACACAAAAGTGTTAAACAAATCAAAATATATTTCATATTTGAGATTCTTCAAAGTAGCCACCCTTTGCCAGCTTTGCACACTCATGGCATTCTCTCAACCAGCTTCATGAAGACTTCCACAGGAATGGAAGACCCAGAAATACCTCTGCTGCAGAGGATAAGTTCATTAGAGTTACCAGCCTCAGATTGCAGCCCAAATAAATGCTTCACAAAGTTCAAGTAACAGACACATCTCAACATCAACTGTTCAGAGGAGACTGTGTGAATCAGGCCTTCATGGTCGAATTGCTGCAAAGAATCCACTACTAAAGGACACCAATAAGAAGAAGAGACTTGCTTGGGCCAAGAAACACGAGCAATGGACATTAGACCTGTGGAAATGTGTCCTTTGGTCTGGAGTCCAAATTTGAGATGTTTGGTTCCAACCTCAACCAAATTTAGATGTTTTGGGATGAGTCAGACCGCAATGAAGGAAAAGCAGCCAAAAAGTCCTCAGCAACTGGTTGAGAGAATGCCAAGAGTGTGCAAAGCTTTCATCAAGGCAAAGGGTGACTATGTTGATTTGTTTAACACTTTTTTGGTTACTACATGATTCCATATGTGTTATGTCATAGTTTTGATGTCTTCACTTTTATTCTACAATGCAAAAAATTGTGCAAATAAAGAAAAACCCTTGAATGAGTAATATTCAAAACTTTCGACCGGGGGTGTACTTTATTGAGTACTTTATGACTGTGATATGTGGTTGTCCCACCTAGCTATCTTAAGATGAATGCACTAACTGTAAGCTGAATGACTCAAATGTAAATGTAACGCCATATAGCATTCACGAAGGCAGCTGCCAGTGAAATGTGGGGAGGACATGACATTTTGAAATTGCTACTAAACCTGTCAACTCGGTGAGGAACGTTAGAGTTCAAGGGCTAGTATTTGTTTTACCTTCCCTTCAGTCTGTCCACTATTGATATTTCTCATTCGTTCTGTGTGCTCTTTCTCCTATCTACTGTTGGCACTTTAGCAATAGGGATCTGAGTTATATTGCACTAAACCAAGAAGAGACGGAGCTAAGAAAAATCACGTGGAGAGAAAATAGTTGCAGTGCGGGTCGATCTGTTAATGGATTTCAGCTCCACACTTAAATGTAAGTAATTCATCACAGAAGCCTGACTGTAGTTATTATGTTATATAGATAAATAAATAAACTAAACCAATTAAGATGATTTGAATTTCTAATAAATGGATATTGCTACTCTTGTTCAAATCTTTGTTAAGAGCTTTTGAAGCATGATATAATTTTCCTAAATGCAGCCAAAACTTTGTTTTATGAGAGAGAGAGTTCCATTAATACACTTAGGCATTATAACAGCACATTTAGATATTGTTAAAAATAAGCTACATTAAGTAGTGTACACAGTTGTTATTCACAAATGTGCTGTATGTTCAGCGTTCCGTCTGTTATTTGTCATGATTCTGGATTTTTATTAACAATTTCTAAGTGCCTGTTCGCGATTAGTCATGCTGTTAATTAGAGTTCCTAATGAAACATAAAAGTGGCTTTGACTGAGAAAATAAACTGCTCTCATAGCTGTGTAGTAACACTGTTATTACTGCAATAACATTGCAATTATCTAACAGGTATACATGTTGGTTTGGAAGTTATTCTTCATTAAGTAGAAACTGCAACACCACTCAGTGGATGGTCTTGGCCTGAAGTGGATCTCCGCTATGGTCTGTGAGAACAGGATCGGCTCATGTATGGGAACTGGGAGAATTAAGTTGAGTGTGTTTCAGACTCATCAGCAGAAAGCTTGCTACTCTCCTTAATACCATAAATCGACTGTTAGTTAGCCTCTCTCACACTCTTTGATCAGCCTTGGCAAATGAACACTGTCTGCAACTTAGACATGTATTTTCTCTTTTTCCTTTCATCCATCCTGAGCTTAATACATATTTTCCATTTCTAAATATCACTCTTGGTCAGAGACGAGTGTCAGTGATGCATCATCGGTGGAATGCATAGCTACGTCAAAAACGCATTATAAAAACACATAGATATTGAGTAAGTGATGTCTGATAGCAGCAGAAACAGAAACGTGATTATGCTGAAGAGGAATGCTACAGTAAGTGCTACAGTATGCTGAAGAGGAATGCTACAGTAAGTGCTACAGTATGCTGAAGAGGAATGCTACAGTAAGTGCTACAGTATGCTGAAGAGGAATGCTACAGTAAATTGCTGCAGTATGCTGAAGAGGAATGCTACAGTAAGTGCTACAGTATGCTGAAGAGGAATGCTACCGTAGGTGCTACAGTATGCTGAAGAGGAATGCTACAGTAAGTGCTACAGTATGCTGAAGAGGAATGCTACAGTAAGTGCTACAGTATGCTGAAGAGGAATGCTACAGTACGTGCTGCAGTATGCTGAAGAGGAATGCTACAGTAAGTGCTACAGTATGCTGAATAGGAATGCTACAGTAAGTGCTACAGTATGCTGAAGAGGAATGCTACAGTAAGTGCTACAGTATGCTGAAGAGGAATGCTACAGTAAGTGCTACAGTATGCTGAATAGGAATGCTACAATAAGTGCTACAGTATGCTGAAGAGGAATGCTACAGTAAGAGCCTCTTGGGAATGGAGGGGAGAACAACATTTAATAACAGAAGAGGGGGACAAGCAGAAGGAAAAAACACACTTGTGACAGTGTTTGACAGATGCCTCCAGCATGAGTCTGGCAGTGTCTGTGGAGACAGCTGTGAATATAAGGTCACTTTAAATGTCATTACTCTTCCTGATAATTAGAAGGAATGCAGCATTCAGCTACAGCCCATTATGGTCTGTTACTTTTCTGGTCATTACTGGATTTCAACATTTCTCCAGTTCGCTGAAGCTAATTATCATGGTTTGTGCTCTACATCTGTTGGTCCTTCATCACAAAAAAAACGCAGAAAAAAAGCATCGGTAACAATCTACCTCCACACGTCAAAACACAGCTATAAAAGTTCAAATTCATTGCGAATAATATGCAAGATGTTCTCATCAACAAGATGAGCTGTAAAATAAAGAATATTTAATAAGTGGCAGTGAATCTCAACTAGCCACGTTAGATGTTCCAGTGTTGTGTGGGGTGTCAGGAAATCTCTGAAGCATGTGGCTGAAATCGCTGACTGAGGTGTCGCCGGGCAGACCTCCTGGGTCATATATTTTTGATAAGGGGGGTTGCCTACACTGGGAAAACCCTTTAACAGAGGGAGATTTCATAGTATATAGTGTTCTTATTCAATTAAATGTATATTATTTTGTTGGAAGATTTCAGTGAGAGAAGAATGCAATTTCCCAAGATTATGGACGCTATGTCCTTATTAGCTAGCTAGTGCTTCATATGGAGTACTTTCACACTTACTGCATCGTAATGAGTTGGATGTTGTACTATAGTTCTAGTAGATAGCGAATAGCGAACAGACTTCATAAGATACTAAAACAAAGATGCTCATTGGCCACAACCAGAGATGAAAAAATAACTGAAACTGAGACAACAGCTATAGAAATAGCATTACTGAAAATAGACTGCTGAACAACTACCACCTGTTAGGAGATTATTACAGGCTACTTTCAGGGCAGAGGCACTGGTGTGCTGCTGTGTACTGGACAACTGTTCAGTAAACCAGAACAACCATCACAGGGAGGAGGGTGTTTTTTTTCTCTCTATGTTTTGGCTGCAATGCCTTTTAGAAGAAAAGTCATGACCATCATCACAACAAACATGAATTGGATTGTGTAGATGACCTACGGCAATGCAACGTTGTATTGTAATTATCATTGTGGATTGACAGCATATTAAATTTAGCAAAAGCTCAGAACCCTTCTATTTTAAAACCTCATACAAGAGGCCCAAGTTGTCCCTCAAAGTGACTAGCCCTAATTTCAGCATGCAGGGCTGTGCAAGCGGTTGATGTTAGCAGCCACCGCGCCACCACAGCAGACGACTGGCTGAGTCGGTAACATGTCATAATAAGCCTCTGATCATTACTTCCATTCTTCTATTCCAGGAGCTGCAGGATTCTTGCTCTTCGTTTTGTCCTGACATCCACTCCTCTCATCTTCATGCTGCTATTTTTATATCCCCTCCTGATCCATTCTGGCTGTATAGACTATAGCAAATCTGATCAAGGTTCTCATATGGAGAGCCTTGATCAATGCACATCTTAGTGAACCAGATATATTCTTGCCTAATACAGTAAGGCTCTTTGACAGGCCAGTATTACATATTGAAATATAGTTCCATTCATCCACAGGGTTTATAAATTCCTGTGTTTTCCTATTTCGTTCTCTCATACATCAATGTCGGTTGTGTTCTCAATCAGAACCCTCTGACACTATGTCATCTGGGCAGAATCCCTGGGCATACTGTACTGTACTGCAGATTCCGGTAAGTGTATTCCTTCCTAGTGATTGCAAGATGCCCCAGATGGAACACTGTGGAGTGTTTGAAAACCATGGAGTTGGAATGGAATTTTCCATCACGTCCCCAGCAGAGTAGGGTGGTGGGTAGTGACAGTGTGCTGCTGTATATCCCTGAGTAGGACAACCCCTTGCGTCTGCATGGCGGGAGGTACAGCTTGTGAAAAATGCTTGGTAAATAATTGATAATGTACATAAAGCATTGGAGGGGGATAGGCCTCACCATAAATAAACCCACCATTATCTCCGCTGTGCCATGTCTCCTGGATTCACTTGCTGTTTTTTTCCTGATATACAAAATGAGTCCAAGAGTGACTAAGGCATTCTAATCTTTTGATAAAGCTGTCAGTCTGCAATAATTATGAATGTGAAAAAATGTATTGCCTCTGGCAGAATAGCCTTATGTCAGTTCCATCAGATTTCTCGAGGGACCATGTAAATGGGCCACAGATTGTGCAGAGACCCTCGGCATTGCATTCTACATAAATTATGAAAGATGTTTTCTCAAATTGGGATCTGGATGCAGTGAGATTCAGGTGAATCCAGTGGAGACTGGGAGGCCATTATATACAGAGAACAGGATGGAGACAAACATTTTACCTCATTTGTTTTTGTATCTAAGGATGGGATGGGAGAGGTTGTGTTTGTGTTTTCTGCACATTTACCTGAGAGCATTTGTGGAAATAAACAATTCAACAATTCCACTAGGACTATTTGTAATGTATTTTGTATGTATTCCGTGCCACACAAGCAGATAACATCAGGTGTAATCCATCATCTCAAATGAGAAATCTTATAGTAACAACACCATGCTATTGTATAATATTGCACAAATTCAAAATACAAACCCCTGAGTAAATCTGAATGGTTTATACCATAAAGCAGCCAGCCAGTTTGACTTAATGGCATGTTGTTTTCAGAGTCTTTTCAGACCCCCATCGTAGCAGAGCCAAACAATCAGAGTTTAATTTCCTTGAAAGCTTCCATTTGTGTGTGATAAAGGAAATGCCACATAAAACTACACTCATCGATTGAGTATAAACATAAAACAAATCTCTGCCATATATTACAGCCATTAGGGCTAGTTGGTTTGTGGCAGGCAAGCAGGAAGCAGGGTGGCTTGTGAGGGGTTTAACCACAAGAGGTCCCGTGGGTAAAACAGAGAGCCTAATGCCTGCTGTAGAACTTTACAGCAGCAGCACCAGTGGTACCACTACACTGCATTCAGCTCATGATGACCATGTTGACTAGTTCCAAAACCTCCCCACAGACTTTATTCCTCCTGCCCCAGGCTTTGTGTGTGTGTGTGTGTGTGTGTGTGTGTGTGTGTGTGTGTGTGTGTGTGTGTGTGTGTGTGTGTGTGTGTGTGTGTGTGTGTGTGTGTGTGTGTGTGTGTGTGTGTGTGTGTGTGTGTGTGTGTGTGTGTGTGTGTGTGTGTGTGTGTGTGTGTGTGTGTAATGAGGACTTGGATTGACATTGGATTTAGGAGAAGTGGGTCGCCTTCCCAAATCAAATCACATTTGTCACATAAACAACTGTCGTGGTTGGTAGGCAGGACCCGAGGCACAGAGCTGTATTATATAGACATTCCTTTATTTGGTTTTACAAAACAACAAAAAGGAGAGGAAGCAACCATGAACTGACATGCAACTAGAACAAACAATAACCCACACACAGGTGTGAAACTCATCAACTTAAATAGGATCCCCAATTAGAGGCAGCGCAGGTCAGCTGCCTCCAATTGGGGACAACCACAAAAACCAACATAAAGTTGCCTAGATGCCTCCCCATCTGTCAAGCCCTGACAGTCACCTCCAGACCAACATAAAGATGCCTAGAGGCCTCCCTATAGTCAGGACCTGACAGTACCCCCCCCACCCAAGGCGCAGGCTCCTGACCGCAAGACCAGCAACACCCAAGGGGGGAGGGGCGGGAAGCCGCCGTCGGTGGAGACTCCGGGTCAGGTGGAGGCTCTGGCCCCAGAGCAGGACGTGACACCCGGTCCAGTGGAGCCATCACAGGAAGCGCCGGGCTGGGAACCGGCCCTGGTCCCCTGGTCCCCTGGTGTCCCCTGGTCCCCTGGAAGCTCCGGGCTGGGAGCCGGCACAGGAAGCTCCGGGCTGGGAATCAGCTCCAGCCAAGCTCTCCACCACCTCGCCTTTACCTCCATTGGCTGGTCATTAATACCCTCTGGGGGCTGCCGACCTTCCATTGTTGGAGGCCGAAGTTTTTCTCCGTCTTCTTCCTTCTCCAGCAGAAACCGGCTTTGCAGGGGCTCATCCAAGAGCCCCCACGAGTTGGGAGACAGGAGCACTTTGTCGTCCTCATCCGACGCCTCACTGTACTCCTGTTCCCATGGCTGCAGGGGCTCTTCAATGAACCCCCACGAGTATAGCGACAGGGGCTCTTCACCTTGCCCCTCTGACAGTCCCCATAGCCTCCAAAAAATGTGTATGGGGGTTCTTCAGGGCTGTTCGCTGGGTCTGCCTTTTGGACCGCCGACGTGGAGCCCGTAGACGTCGCCGCTGAGCTAAGCAACGGAGGTACTCCTCCTCTGGGACCAGTTCCTTATCCCAAAGGAGTTCCTCCATTGTCCAGCATTGCATGGTCCTGTTTTGGTGGGTTATTCTGTTGTGGTTGGTAGGCAGGACCCGAGGCACAAAGCTGTAGTATATAGAAATTCATTTATTTGGTTTTGCAAAAACAACATAAGTAGTCTTTGTAGTCCATTGGTGAGGAATGTGTGTCTGTCAATCAAAATCACCAATTTTACGATAAAACGGATGTTTCTAGTAGTCAAGCAAATGTTATGTGATTATGTGTTCTTAAGTTGTCTGAGTTCAGGTTATGGGGGAAGGGGGAATGTTAGAGTGCTTACCGTAACCGAGCCTTGCAAGGCCGGAGGTTAGGTTCGTTGCCAAAGCTGAAGGAGGATAATAAAGTGTGACGTTCCTGGAGTCGTGCGGTGTACGGGGCACAGGAACTCTCTGTTAAATCAATCTCTGTCTCATGCCATCTTCTTCTGGCCCAAGCTCGCCACAGTACACTGTACAACCATGTCTAAATGACCCAAACTGTCGGGTTGTGATTACAAAAAAAGAAAATTAGCAAAGGAGCACGGGGACATATTTGGGGTGTTGTATGACATTGCATCCATCAAAGAGAAAAACGCTTTTGATGTTCTGCAAAAATGTACAGCACTGGAAAAGGCCCTGACACAACAACTTCAGAGATGTCGATGGGCAAGAACTTTAACGGCTTTGAGCAGACGCGTAGCAGGTGGAACTAAACCACTTGACGCACTCAAATTTATCTGTGACAATAAGATGGAATCAGTTTTCCCTAATGCTTTCATAGCTTTACGGGTGCTTCTTACCCTCCCTGTTTCAGTTGCTTCAGGAGAACAGAGTTTCTCAAAGTTGAAACTAATAAAAAACTACCTTCGGAGTACAATGAAACAAGAGAGAATGAATGGACTGGCAACAATCTCTATTGAACATGAGTTAGCACAGATGATCAAAATGGAGGATGCAGTGAAGAACTTTGCAGCCATGAAAGCCCGCCGTGTACACTTCTGAAAGGTAAGATAAGCGTTTTTGTCTCTAGTGGTTTTAAGCTGTGAATCTGCTGATGATATGCGCCTTGCTGCACGCTTGTGTGTGTGTGTCCGTGTGTTTTACGCACGAGGTTTTGTATATAAATATTTTCAATATTATTACAGTCACTATGTAGATGAGTTGAAATTTGATTATTTACAAAATAGCTGTGCTGTCATGAATCTGCTGTAAAGGGGTTTGGAACCTATTGTATTATGATACCTGGTGCCGTTGTTGCCGTTTGGATACGCATACGCGTCATGCATCTACTTGTTGACACTTTGTGCATTGAACATGTCTATTTGCGTTATGTGTATATATTGGCGTTTGTGTTGTTGCTGTTTTTTTGCTTATGGCTTGTATTGGCTGCGTGTTGTTGTCGGTGTATTGTACGTTGAAAATAGAGGGGCGGCACAATTGTGTTTCGCCTAGAGCGGCAGAAATGCACGCACCGGTCCTGTCGGTACCGCTTGCCGTGCCGTAATACTTGATTGCACATGGTTTTACTATAATATTAAATGTAATCAGATAATTCATTTAATAGACTTTGTAGCATACACATTTCATAGTATTATCATGGGTCGCATGTGAGGTATAAGTAATATACATACACTGTAAGCCAAAGTTTGGAATATTACTAATTCAAGGGTTTTTCTTTATTTGCACTATTTTTTACATTGTAGAATAAAAGGGAAGACATCAAAATGATGACATAACACATATGGAATCATGTAGTAACCTAAAAAGGATAAACAAATCCAAATATATTTTATACTTGAGAATCTTCAAAGTAGCCACCCTTTGCCTTGATGACAGCTTTGCACACTCATGGCATTCTCTCAACCAGCTTCATGAGGACCACTACAGGAATGGAAAACCCAGAAATAGAGTTCATTAGAGTTACAAGCCTCAAAATGCAGCCCAAATAAATGTTTCACAGAGTTCAAGTAACAGACACATCTCAACATCAACTGTTCAGAGGAGTCTGTGTGAATCAGTCGTTCATGGTCGAATTGCTGCAAAGAAACCACAACTAAAGGACACCAATAAGAAGAAGAGACTTGCTTGGGCCAAGAAACACGAGCAATGGACATTAGACCGGTGGAAATTTGTCCTTTGTTCTGGAGTCCAAATTTGAGATGTTTGGTTCCAACCTCAACCAAATGTAGATGGTTTGGGATGAGTCGGACCGCAGTGAAGGAAAAGCAGCCAACAATTGCTCAGCATATGTGGGAAATCCTTCAAGACTGATGGAAAAGCATTCCAGGTGAAGCTGGTTGTTTAACACTTTTTTGGTTGCTACATGATTCCATATGTGTTTTGTCATAGTTTTGATGTCTTCACTTTTATTCTACAATGTAAAAAAGAGTGCAAATAAAGAATGAGTAATATTTCAAACTTTTGGCCACCAGTGTATGACAAATACTACCCCACCACAGAGGCGGTTTACTTACTTGCTGACGTAGTCTCATCAGGGCCACAGCTGCCAGATTGTTGAAGTAGAAATCTGATGTCCAGAAGCTGTTTTCGGTCAAAGGAAATGATGGCGCCATCTTCTAAAGGACCTACATACATTCAGAACTCCAACAGAAGATAGCTAAATATGATGAAAGAACACATCTGAAAGTAGAGTAAGATGGTCCCAGTTTGGTTCTAGTTTTTATGGAGGGCCCGAGGCGCCCCAAGACTAATTATATCCTCAAGGCTTGAGAAAGTGGTCCGTGTGTTAATACCACAAGTGCAAATATTGGACTGAGTGACTTAGAAATGAAGAGGAGGACTTGAAGTACCCGGTAAGTGGAAACATTTCCAGCACGGGCCTTGGAGAGATAAGACTCAATCGAGTCCAATTGCAAAGAGCATTAGTGCACCACTCTGTAAAAGTGGTTATTTTATGGATGCCAATATCTTCATGGCTACTTAGTCACCGAATACAGCATCATCATGTTTGGTAAGTCAACATTTGATTGGGGCTCAAACCTGAATGTACCAGACAAAATGTGCCAGTCCTGAATATATTTAAAGGGATACTAGCTATTACGTAGATAGCCATAGACGTTCAATCATTGCACTAACTCTAGCTAGCATTGAATAGCGAAACTACCTCTAACTTCCTGGACACAGAGATCGTATCCATGAGTTCATCTGACTCTGGGGAAGTAGATAAAGTTCAAAGGAAAGGGCTGTTTACAACCAAGCAACTCAGCACCACCGTGGTGGGCCTTTATGAACAATGGCATGTCATCTCTTCCATCTGAAGCAATCTCATGATAGATTTTATGACTGTGCTCTGATCATTAAATGGTAAGTGGTAGGAAACGACTGTGGGGTGTACAGTACCTGTGCATTACGTCCTGTGGTATTGTGACTTCAGATAGACAGGCCAGGCCCTGGAAAGATCATTTATATCCAGTCAGTGGAATTGATATTTGACAGACGTAGTTAGGCCTCAGGATATGTAATGTACTCTAGGGTTTGTTTGTCTGCGTCCTTGCGTGTGTTTTCCGCGTGGAGAGGATGTGTCTGCAATGTTAATGGTGTCATTCAACAGCAGGCCACACAGTAGTACACAAAGATAGCTCCTGTACTAGCAAACACCTATCATGAATATGAATCTGCAGCTTAGACCCACTACAAGGCTGCTTTACAAACGCATTAGGGTGATAAACATCTTAAGTCCGTTCCTATCATCCTCTTGTCAGACCTTACCTCCCCCATCCAGATATTGATTTATCAGCCATTCCAAACACACCCGGAAGACAGTAACTACTGTATTCCGTTAGTAAATCTGGGCCTGTTTATTGCATGTCTGTAGATAACAGTATATTGCTTCATGCAAGAGCTACTGCAACAATAGCTCTGGTTAGTTGTTACAAAAATGTTGGAGATTATATACTATTTATCATAATAGTACCCTTAAGTTTTAAACCATGCATGGTCACAATTCTCTAAGTGCATTTCTAAGGAACCTACAATGGCTCAAAGCATGATCATAATATTGAACATTAAACAATAATCTGCCCACTCAAACCCATCCCCTCCTCCCTTCTCCAGATAATCTCTGGAGACCTTCTCCCATTCCTCACTTCCCTTATCAACTTATTCCTAATCCCTGGCTGTATCCCCTCTGACTTTAAAATAACCAGAGTCACTCCCCCACCTCAAGAAACCAACACTCGACCCCTCTGATGTTAAAAACTATAGACCGGTATCCCTTCTTTCTTTTTTCTTTCCAAAACCCTTGAGCATTCAGTCTCTTACCAACTGTCTCACTATCTCTCTCAGAACAATCTTCTTGACCCTAACCAGTCAGGTCTCTCCTATCATTGCTACGTGGATGACACTCAACAACTTTTTTTTACCCCCCTTCTGACACGCATCTCTGAGTGCCTGGCAGATATCTCAACTTGGATGTTGGCCCGCGCCCTCAAGCTCAACCTCGACCAGACGAAGCTGCTCTTCCTCCCGGGGAAGGCCTGCCTGCTCCAAGACCTCTCTATCACGGTTGACAACTCTACTGTGTCCCCCTCCAAGAGTGCAAAGAACCTTTGTGTGACCCTGGACAACACCCTGTCATTCTATGCAAACATCAAATCAGTGACTCGCTCCTGCAGGTTCATGCTCTACAACATTCATAGAGTACGACCCTACCTCTCACAGGAAGTAGTGCAGGTCCTAATGCAGGCACTTGTCATCTCCCGTCTGGACTACTACAACTCGTTGTTGGCTGAATTTCCCAAACCGCTGCAACTTATCCAGAACACTGCAGCCTGCATGGTGTTCAACCTTCCCCAGTTCTCCCATGTCACTCCACTGGCTTCCAGTCGCATCCACTACAAGACCATGGTACTTGCCTACGGAGCAGCAAGTGGAACTGTCCCTCCCTACCTTCAGGCTATGCTTAAACCCTACACCACAACCAGAGCACTCTGTTCTGCCACCTCTGGTCTCTTGGCCCTCCCACTCCTACCTAATGGTGAAATCACCTTCCCCCTGAAGCTAGGACAGCAGAGTCCCTGCCCATCTTCCAAAAACATCTGAAACCCTACCTCTTCAGAAAGTATTTTAAAGAATCCCCCCCACACACTTTACTGAGGGAAAATGTTGTAGATAAGAGCATCTGCAAAATGACTAAAGTGTTACATCTAAAAGTTTCCTTGTGCTGCAAACGATAGCTTTGTTGAACTGAGAAACTGTTGCCAGCTCCATGAGTGCTTGAGACAACTTACAACATGAATAAAACAAAACTTCATCAAGATGAGCATGCAGATGCCCTGATCTATTCAGCCAAAACACTGTCTCCAACTAACTGTGATGCTACGTGGCCAACATATCAATCATATTTGAATTGAATTTGACAAAATAATATCCTGAAATTGAAAGGCAATTAACGGTTGAGCAATCTTGGACGGCTGCAGGTTAACAAACAAATAAGGAGGGGGGGGGGCGTGCACTAATATAGTAAACAGAATAGAAAACAAATAAATATAGAGGATTAAATGAGGTGAGAGTAAACAGAAATTAGGAGGTACAGGGGTGCAGAAAGTAATGGACGTTGTTGTTAAAAAAAAAACACAAGATATAATAAATCTCCCCTGAAGAATCATTTGTTATTCTGGTAACTTCTTACATAAGAGAAGACCGGAGACTTTGCTGTCTGTGGTGATGGATGGTTAAGGAGCCAAGTTACACCGACACAACAACTGTTCCTATTACATATTGGACTGTATCATAAACACGCCAGAGCATATACCTGATTTAATATTATGATCCAAGCCTAAATGAGCCATTTTTACGTTTCTTGGTTTAATTGCATTGATAGGTTTTTTCAGCCAATCCACATCTTGTGATCTTTCCTCGGGTCATGTTGAGGTCAAGCAGAAGTAGCCCATAGCAACTGCCGGACAGAAGACTCCCCTGGAGACTCCCATCAGTTCTGGAGCTATTTCTAACTTCCATATGGCTCATTTCATCACACAATCTGAAGAGAGCCAATTTAGAGAAATTGGGAGGATTAAGTGAATATATTAACTTTGGTAAATATGGCTATAGGAGGATATCAGCAGCATCATTTGTTTTACATTGCCTAGCTCCCACCCACACTGGTGTTCTGAGGGAATGACTTCCTCCGTGGATATCAAGAGGGGGGATCTTGTCCTTATTTACTGGAGCGAGCAGTGGAGATGCAAAGTGGTCAAAACATCATTAACATTTGCTGCGTAGCCATTTGTTACGGCCATCATTTGCTCCGGTTTTTTTTTGTTGTTGTTTAATGATAAACATGACATCGATTTTGTTGCCATGTGTCCCCAGTGAGGAATTACACATTAAATCTGAGGGGATGTTTCTACTACTACCAGAGAGCGGGGACCTGCAGAAAGGTTAAGTCTCAAAGACGTTTTAATTAGGAGCACTAACGAGGGAGCAGAATGATACGGGTAAACAGTAACTTTTTTACAGTGTATTTGCCACTTAAACAGTATGAATGAATATTACCAATACAATCTACTCCAAATGCCCTACCTCTTTTTTTCTTTCTTTCTTTTCTGTTCTGTCCCGTCAGAGCTGTCATTTTCTCTCTCTCCTAGACGCCTAGACGTTTCACCATAATGTTCTATAAGGAGAGGGCACAGTTACTAAAAATGACTCGTCGGCATCCATTTCTGTAAGCCAAGCATGTCATACTTAATAAATTACCCTTAGCGTGTATGGAATGGGTTTCCGGATAGGAGAGCCTCTCTCCCGGCCCAGTGAAAGCCTATGCAGACTGCAGCAGACAGCCAGTGTTGCTATAAGGAATGAGTAATTTCATGGTGGTAATAGTGTTTCTCCATCCTAGTCCAGTCTCCTCCAGTCACATCTAGTCATATACATCACATCACCATGCGTCCATCTGGTCCATCTGCTGCCTGCATGGCTGGAGGGGCCTGCCTGCCTGGCAGTGTGAACGAACCAGAGAGGAAAAGTGACAAAGTGAGATTCAATGTTGATGGTGGAGAGAAGAACAAATTGTGAAGAGTAGAATGGATGGTCAACTGTTGTGGGTTTAGGGGTGGATGTGAATGCCAAGTGAAAGGTGTGCAGTGTGTAGTATGGCAGAGCGGCCAATGTTCAACGAGGCTTGGGTGTCGCGGTACGTTGGCAGAGTTGGGTCCCTGGGCACCCTGTGTCACGACCTGTTTACATTTCTACAAGATCTGTGCCTTTCCTCTCAGTGGAGCAGGTGACAGCTGAGATACACAGTAGTGAAGAACCTGCAGTAAGCTATGCTTCAGTGATTAATTTCATATTGTAACTGTACCCATCTCTCTGCACATAGCTTCTGTACATGATGTATATGATATAGAGTTTTGTTTGAAACATACAGTTGAAGTCGGAAGTTTACATACACTTTAGCCAAATACATTTAAACTTAGATTTTCACAATTCCTGACATTTAATCCTAGTAAAAATTCCCTGTCTTAGGTCAGTTAGGATCACCACTTTATTTTAAGAATGTGAAATGTCAAAATAATAGTATAGAGAATTATTTATTTCAGCTTTTATTTCATTCATCACATTCCCAGTGGGTCAGAAGTTTACATACAATTAGTATTTGGTAGCATTGCCTTTAAATTGTTTAACTTGGGTCAAACGTTTTGGGTAGCCTTCCAAAAACTTCCCACAATAAGTTGGGTCAAGTTTGGCCCATTCCTCCTGACAGAACTGAGTCAGGTTTGTAAGGCCTCCTTGCTCGCACACGCCTTTTCAGTTCTGCCCACACATTTTCTATAGAATTGAGGTCAGGGCTTTGTGATGGCCACTCCAATACCTTGACTTTGTTGTCCTTAAGCCATTTTGCCACAACTTTGGAAGTATGCTTGGGGTCATTGTCCATTTGGAAGACCCATTTGCGACCAAGCTTTAACTTCCTGACTGATGTCTTGAGATGTTGCTTCAATATATCCACATAATTTTCCTTCCTCATGATGACATCTATTTTGTGAAGTGCACCAGTCTCTCCTGCAGCAAAGCACCCCCACAACATGATGCTGCCACCCCCGTGTTTTACGGTTGTGATGGTGTTCTTCGGCTTGCAAGCCTCCCCCTTTTTCCTCCTAACATAACGATGGTCATTATGGCCAAACAGTTCTATTTTTGTTTCATCAGACCAGAGGACATTTCTCCAAAAAGTACGATCTTTGTCCCCATGCGCAGTTGCAAACCGTAGTCTAGCTTTTTTATGGTGGTTTTGGAGCAGTGGCTTCTTCCTTGCTGAGTGGCCTTTCAGGTTATGTCGATATAGGACTTGTTTTACTGTGGATATAGATACTTTTGTACCTGTTTCCTCCAGCATCTTCACAAGGTCCTTTGCTGTTTTTCTGGGATTGATTTGCATTTTTTGCACCAAAGTACGTTCATCTCTAGGAGACAGAATGCGTCTCCTTCCTGAGCGGTATGACGGCTGCGTGGTCCCATGGTGTTTATACTTGCGTACTATTGTTTGTACAGATGAACGTGGTACCTTCAGGCGTTTGGAAATTGCTCCCCAAGGATGAACCAGACTTGTGGAGGTCTACAATGTTTTTTCTGAGGTCTTGGCTGATTTATTTAGATTTTCCCATGATGTTGAGCAAAGCGGCACTGAGTTTGAAGGTAGGCCTTGAAATACATCCACAAGTACACCTCCAATTGACTCAAATTATGTCAATTAGCCTATCAGAAGCTTCTAAAGCCATTTCCTGGAATTTTCCAAGCTGTTTAAAGGCACAGTCAATTTTGTGTATGTAAACTTAGGACCCACTGGAATTGTGATATAGTGAATTATAAGTGAAATAACCTGTCTGTAAACAATTGTTGGAAGAATTACTTGTGTCATGCACAAAGTAGATGTCCTAACCGACTTGCCAAAACTATAGTTTGTTAACATGAAATCTGTGGAGTGGTTGAAAAATGAGTTGTAATGACTTCAACCTAAGTGTATGTAAACTTCCGACTTAAATTGTATGTCTCAACAAAGCAATTATTAATCTGCATCTCATTTCCTGGTTCTGCTGCTATCTAGCATCCCTGGATGTTTCTGTATTACCTGGTTAGAAAGAAGTCTCTTTTTTAGATTAACCCAGGTGTCAAAGCATTAGATGGTTGCCTGATAATGAGGTCAGGGAAAGAAATGGAACGGAAGAGAGGGATCTGGTTTGCATAACGCTGCAACAACACTGTGATAAAAGACACTTTCCTCAACAGTGGGGTACTCTCTCATTATCATGCTTTTCCAACAAGGCGGAATTATTCAGGGAATTAGAATCACAGAAACTGTGTCACTGAGTCATTTTTCAGGGGAAGGTTTGGTTTGTAGTCATTTCATAAAGTGCCTCTCTTTTTTTTTCTACTCTACAGGAGAGCTGAGATTTGATAGCGACCCATAATGATTAGCCACATGTGATGGCTGGCAATCTAGACAGCGTTGGCATCACTTATTAAATCGTAGAGGTTAATAGTTATTCGTCCAGGAGAAACACCTCTGATTCAAGCACATTGATTCAAACCTGAGTAGGGTTTCAACTGGGAATTATGGAATTTTGGGAAAGTTACTGGAATTTTTCAACCCTAAACCTGGGCAAATATCATGGCAGAACAGCAGAACTACAGTTAGTGGTGTGGAGGAAGCATTAGTGTCTGGTATCCATGATTGGGGTTCACCTGGATGACATAGCTAGGTGCCCTGAGTTCTTCCTGATCCTGACCATGTGATCTGATCAGAGGACTACAATAGCCCACCTGGTTCTGTGTATCTGACCATGTCCCCATGGGAGTCTGATTGTGTCCCCGTCAGTGACCACAGAGTCCCCTCACATCTGGCAGGTTGTAACGGCAATGAATTAACTGCAGTGTTTATTGAGTGGCCCAGAGGTACCCGGAGCATTCAGTGAGTCACACCTGAAGGTCAGAGTTGATGACCCAGATCAATTTGGGTCCTGCAGACGAGGGAGTGATCTGGGAGCCACTGCAGGGCATGTTGATCTTATCAATATGATGTCACAAATTATTTGAAACATTTTCACATTGTGTTTTGTTTAAGATATGGCCTAAGAGTGTGTATTCAGAAATAGAGGTCTTGAACACTGACAACCTGAATTCTACTTCACTAATAAGACTACACAGTCTCTAAAACGAAACACTCCTTTGAGACCAGTTTTAAAGTGAAACAGGATTTTTAAAAAGCCAAGGCCCAGCCAATCAGTCCAATAGCGCCGCAGAGCACACTCAGTAATGAGAACAGGTTTGAGGAACTGCCTACAATGGGACCCTTAATGGACTCAATCCCCAGCCTGCATCTAAAGAGGCAATCCTTTGGATCCTATTGTTGTGTGTATAATGTACAGTATTGATTCGCTGTGCATTTACATCAAGGTGAACACTAGGGACATTGCCATGAGGACACCAGTTTCGTTTGTCTGGCTGGCTAACAGTCACGTCCTTCTTTCCCGGGGATATTTGCCAGGCTGATTTAAAGTATGCTGACTTCACTGCCTACTAAAGTTAAATTCAAAAGCAGGGCCCTTCTGATTGAATGGCAGGCAAACTCTTACTGAAATTATAAAATAAATAGACAGTGAAAGAGAGAATAAGAGAGGAGAAAAGAGGAGGCACTAGGCCCAGAGAATAGAGTGGGTTAGAACAAAGAAGCGCTGATCCAGCACACCATGTCCTACACAGATAGGCTGATGCTCGCTGGCAAATTTAGAAAGGCATGCAGGCAGGCATTGTTGCTTAGTCCTCAGTGAGCAGAATCACTCTCAGACAGACTGCTTTGACTTTGCAGCATTCTCTCATTGAGCCAGTGCAGCACAGCGGGCAGCTCTCTCGCTCTCTCTCTCTCTCTCTCTCTCTCTCTCTCTCTCTCTCTCTCTCTTTCATCAGTCAGGCCTGATAGAGTTCCCTAGACTGACACATGATGGCTATTCACAATCTACATCACAGAGCAAAAGACTTTGAAAGTGGTAAATTGTTTGTGTAAAATCATTACCTTTACTCAAGTTTGATGGAGAGGAAAGAAACTGAACACTGTCCTCTAGTGGTTTGTCTCTATAACACAGTGCCAATAATGTACTGTACATTACCAGTGGGTTGCAGTACATTTTCTCACAGGTTTGTACTGTGGTTTATTCATTCTTTATAGACTGTACAATATATTCCGTTTTTGTGTGGATGTAGGGACAAAGCACAACAGGGAGGACTAATCAGCAACTTGTCAGGGACGTTCACGTCCCAAGGTCACTGAGGTTGTACAATAACTCTCTGTCACACAACTGGCTATACATAATTTCCTATGCATAGTAAGTACACATCTATTATTCTAAATCTAGGTTACAATATTGATTTATCTCAAGTGGTTGATGAAGCTTAAATGTTCAGGTCTCACCAGTGTGATTCAATATAGGCCTTTACAGATAAGACTTGAATGGGCTCAGAGAATGATAAGCTATTGAATCATATATCATATCGTATCAGGATGATATCTCACTTCCAAATCAAATAAAATGTAATTCACCACATTCTTCGTAAACAACAGGTATAGACTAACAGTGAAATGTTTACTTATGGGGCCATTACCCACAATGCAGAGAGAAAGAAAATAGAGAAATAATAAAAATGTTAAACACGTAATAATAAATACACAATGAGTAACGATAACTTGGCTATATACACGGGGTACCAGTACCGAGTCGATGTGCAGGTAAGATAGATATGTACATATAACTAGGAATAAAATGACAGATGATAAACAGTAGCACTTACAGTACATGTGGGTAAATGTCTGGAATGGATCAAACTCGTCCATACAAAATACATCAGACTGTGTTGAGTCATGTACATAAACACCTAGAGATTAAGGCCTCACCATAGGACAGGCTCTCCTCTGAAATGGAACATGGCAAGAGATTACCATGGATAATAAGTGAGTGTGCGGAATAGATCTAACCTTAAAACTTAGCCTCCCTGGTTGTGTACAAAACTGCCCTTGAATATTGCCTGCGTAAAGAAGCAGCATAAAAAGATTGGTTGTGTATGGAGACTCTCTTTGCTCGAAGAACCCTATACAAATACTTGGAGAGTGCCCCAGAAAATGAAATCAAAATACTTAAAGGCCCAGTGCAGTCAAAAATGTGATTTTCCTGTGTTCAATATGTATTTCTGAAATTGGAATAATACTATGAAATAATGAAAATTATGATAATGCCCTTTTTAGTGTAAGAGCTGTTTGAAAAGACCGCCTGACATTTCAGCCTGTTTTGGTGGGATGAAAATTAGGTGGGATTAAATTGTATTAGTTAATAGACCAATAAGAAAGAGAGTTCAAAACCTCTCCCCTCAAAAGTCTTGCTTGAGAAATGTTTTTGTTTCTTTTGGACCATTTTAATTGAAAGCAATCATAGTAAGGTACCTAATTGTTACCCACAAATCATTTGATATTGAGATAAAAATGGCTGTGTTGGACCTTTAAGGCCTAGTTTATACTTGTGGCGTATTGACATGGGCCGTAAAATGGATTGCAAACAAAATTTGAGTTGAGGGCTGAGAGGGGGCATAATGGATATGGTCTAGAAGTAATCTGGTAAAAGCATGCTTGAAGCACTGAACTTAACTTGCCCTGTATGTCAGTGTCAGTGGATACATACAGTACAGGAGGGTCCCCTTCTATTTGTCTGTGATGGGGTGTATACCGCTAGACTAAAGGCCAGTTGAAGAAAAAAGCAGTCCAGTTAATAATGTGAGGGTGCAGCAGTCCCCTATGCAGTCTGAAACAGATCCATACAGAGTGCTGTGTAGGGTGTTTCTCTGATCAATGTGTGATAATGTGTTAATCAATATGCCCCGAGGCCAAAGGTACTGGTGCAATAATAGTAAAACCAAGCCTGAGAACTTGAATTGTACTTTACCAGTCACATCACTATATCATTAGAAATCAGGCCTTGCAAAAATGTTGATACTATAAGGGACATTCTGTATCTCAAGGTATGTTGATGAGAGAAAAAAACAACTTCAAAGGTAATTTACTGTACGCTAAATTTGGGTTGCAGTGCATTCCATTCCATAAATGTATTATTAAAACCCACACTAGCCTTTGAAAGGGAAGCTGAACGATTTCTCTTCCGTTAAGAACATGTCCTACAGTATATTAGCCACTTGCCCACTTGCAGATTCTTGCCATGAGAGGACGATGGAGAGATACCTTTGGTGATCTGCTTTTCTCCAGCCTATTGTGTGCCAAGGATTTGTCATTGGAACGGTGACATTTTTTTTGTTAAAGGTAATCCTCAAAGCTTTGTAATTCTTGACTGAGCATGGCATTCTTCTTAATGAATGTCAGGGGTGTTAAACGTTCCGTCATGAACAAGGCCGCTGCTTTAATTGGCAACATGCACTTTCCATATCAAAGAATACCCAGTGTTTATTCAGTTCTACAATACACCTCCATACAGAAAATACACAAACAACATGCAATACAGGTTAAAATAATGTTAAACTAACAGTACATAGCAAATAGCAATAGAAAAACTGTACAATTGAGGCACAGAATAAGAAATGGAGGAAATTATTCAAGAAAAAAAGTGTAATATATTATGAAAAATAAAGCGAACAGTATTTTGAAAGAGGAAGCAAAGAACTTTAAGCATATGTTTTCATTTCAGTTTCCTCCATCTCCACTAACAAAAGTTAATTGTAAATCATTTTTTTCCTAATAATAATGTAAAATTAACAGCTGTACACAAAGACTCATGTGAAGGCCAAATTACAGAGGAGGAACTTCTTGATGCAATTAAAGCGTTTAAGTCCGGGAAAACCTCAGATGGCACACCAGTTGAAGTATAACAAACCTTGTTTGATGTACTCCATTAATAGCATGTTTTAACCACTCCTACAAAAATGGTAGATTATCAGATACTCAACAGAAGGTCTGATTTAATTATTACAGAAACAGTCAATCCAGTCAATTAACAAGCAGGTCTGATTTAATTATTACTGAAACAGTCAATCCAGTCAATTAACAAGCAGGTCTGATTTAATTATTACAGAAACAGTCAATCCAGTCAATTAACAAGCAGGTCTGATTGAATTATTACTGAAACAGTCAATCCAGTCATTTAACAAGCAGGTCTGATTGAATTATTACTGAAACAGTCAATCCAGTCAATTAACAAGCAGGTCTGATTGAATTATTACTGAAACAGTCAATCCAGTCAATTAACAAGCAGGTCTGATTGAATTATTACTGAAACAGTCAATCCAGTCAATTAACAAGCAGGTCTGATTTAATTATTACTGAAACAGTCAATCCAGTCAATTAAAAACATTGGAGGCCCCTTACACTTGTTGTGATCATAGACGTCACCAGACCAGGGCTTTTGGGGCTTTAGCCCCGAGTCTTTTGCCCTGCTGCCCAGCTACACTGCATTACACACTGCAATGACTACTCCAAACATGAGCCCTGGCCTGCCCTGCCTTTTTAGTGCTACCTAACACCATCATTTCTGTGTATGGTGGCACTTTAGGAGACGGAGTCAAAGTGGTTTTCCAGAGCCATTTTTGATTAATCCAAAACAATTTGATTTCGGCACGCTCGGGCGACTGTTCATTCTCTGAGGGAGAAAAGCGCAAAGATGAGAAGGAGAACCGGAGGTAAACTTTGTTAGCTTGCTATTGTTATAGAACATTTTGTTAGCCCATGATGATGTTATTCAGAGTTATCGACCTCACAGTAAGGCAGATTCGAGTAACTTACATTTCAACATGTTGTAAGAATATTTTAAGATAAATACACAACGCAGTGGACTAGAGGTCAATAGGGAATGGAAGTATTTGTTTTTCAGTTCAATATCTGTTTAGAATCAGTGTAGGGGTTTCAAACCTGGACTCATAGCTACATGTGGCAAGTTCTCATTGGTCCAAATTGTCTATACATTGAGCTTGAAACAGGATATTTGATATTTGGCCATTGGCCCAATTTTACTGCAAGGAATTCTAGTTGGTCAACCACAGGCTAGAGTTGGGGGTGTTAGATAGATAGATAGATAGATAGATAGATAGATAGATAGATAGATAGATAGATAGATAGATAGATAGATAGATAGATAGATAGATAGATAGATAGATAGATAGATAGATAGATAGATAGATAGATAGATAGATAGATACTTTATTGATCCCCGTGGGGAAATTACTTTATCGAGCAGCTATGAAAAACACAGGGCAGGTGCAAAATGCCAGAGCGAAATACACAAAAGGCAGAGACATGATACATGATACATAGCGCCGCAGTATGAAAAAGTATGTAAATACACAAAGTCTGGAGTGCAAAAAGCTATAGAAACGCATTACATATGCATTACATAGTATGGGTGAATGACTGAATATGTACACTATACATTGTTATAGTGTTAGGTGAAAAGATGATACAATTATTGCACGTTGATATAAATAAATACATATTTGCATGGTTGGCTATACAGGTCGATGGCAGAGAAATTTACGTATTGCACATTCGATATACTAAATGCAATGAAAAAAAAAGAAACTACTGACAGGATACTAGTATACAGTCCTGAGTGAATGACTACACATGTTCAGTCCAAGAATTACTTACAATATTGCACGTGATATGATAACAACTGCACGCGATATGCAACTTTTCAGGGAAGTCAGAAACCAATATATAAGTCAGTTAGGAAAGGTTAGCTTTTTCAAACAGAAATTCGCAAAAAGTTCTGGGACACTGTAAAGTCCATGGAGAATAAGAGCACCTCCTCCCAGTTGCCCACTGCACTGAGGCTAGGAAACACTGTCACCACTGATAAATGTACTATAATCAATTTCAATAAACATTTTGCTACGGCTGGCCATGCATTCCACCTGGCTACCCCTACCCCGGCCAACAGCTCTGCAACCCCCGCAGAAACCTGCGTTGTCCAAGTGAGAGTAGGCCCTCTGCAGAAGGTAGATGATTGCATCATCCACCCCGATGTTGCGCTGGTATGCGAACTGCAGGGGGTCCAGTGATGTACACACCAGGGGTCTGAGGTGAGCAAGGAATAACCTTTTCAGGGTCTTCATGATGTGGGATGTTAGCGCTAAAGGTCTGAAGTCATTCAGGACAGTGGGGTGCGCCTTCTTGGGCACTATTTAGCATCTAGCTACAGAGATCGGTTGGCTGACAACATCAGGTAAACGATGTGCGTGCTTCCATGTGGCATAAATCAGCATGTTGTGATTCTGGATGGCCAGATTACTAGCGAGAATGACACTGCCATGTGGGGTATCATGAGTGGCTTATTTCAGCATGTTTCATCATGTTATTGATACCATGTCTTGTTTTGAGGTGTTTTGACTGATTTCATGTCAATGCAAATATGGCTAAAGTTCGCTACCTAGCTAACCAACAACTGTAACAATGTATAGTATTTGAAACAATGGTCATTGTGCAAATGTATTTGTTTTCAACAAACGTTGGAGACTAAATATAGCTTACATGTTAACAATCTAAGCCAACCTCATCTGTTTCGCCCCACGGTTGCACATATTTCGATTTTGTTGCTAAAGTGACAGAGAGAGAACACAGGTATTGTGGTTAGTGAAGGGTAAGACGATTGAATGTTTATCAGGTTGAAGATTGAGTGAACTGCTAATATCATTATTTAGCTCAATTCAGGTAAACATTATTTGCCTGTTGTTCATATTGTGTGTGTGTTTGTGTGTGCGTATATGAAATTTCCCCCCCGGGGGATCAATAAAGTACCTATCTATCTATCTATCTATCTATTGCTTCTGTGTGTGTTTGTCTATACAGAATACCCCATATTGCTACAGCACTGATACTTCGCTGTCTCTTTAATAATATAGGAGATCCAGGAAAGCAGAACATCAGACGGCAAGGAAGAGGGGAGCAGAGAGGACAGAGCAAGAACACAGGAGAACAATGAGAGAGGGGAGGCCCACACAAGACAGACATGGCATATTCCTCTCAAGCCAGAGGAAGTAGTCCTCGCTAAACATTACCTCTCAAAAAAAAAGAAAGATGCCACTTCTGACATGTCCTGTGTATAAATTGTTAGACGCTGATATGTTCCCATCACTGAAGGCAATCATACAGGCCGCGCTGACCATCCCAGTTAGCAGCTGTGAGAGATCTTTCAGTGCATTAAGACCTGGCTTAGGAGCCCAATGATCCAAGATAGAATGCATCTTGACAATTGACAAAGATATACAGTACATACTATCACGCTTGGGAAATCTGTGGATAGATGAAGCTATTTGTGGTTTTGGCTGCCACCATTTGGATTATTTTGGAACTGAACAGTGTGCGCATCATGACTAGCTCACATTAGTTAGCAGTAATGTGACCAACATCAACATGAGGCTTTTTTTTTTATTGCCAATCAACTTTTGGACATGGTTTATGAACATGAAACATGACATAACACAGAACATTAATAGACAAGAACAGCTCAAGGACAGAACTACATACATTTAGTTATGCACTTGTAATTTGTACTTGCTAATAGATTAAAAAATATATATATATATTATTGACACCATATTCCATGGTTTACTTACCACAATCCATTGAATTCATATTAAGAAGTGTTAATTATTTGGGATCAGGAGAGCACACCCCCGGAGTCAGCCCCAGGTATTCAGTGCTTAGACAACAACAATAGACAAACACAGTCTGCTTAAACGAATAACACAAAACAATTCTACGTTTTCATGTCTTTATTGAACACACCGTGTAAACGTATGTGAACCCTTGGATTTAATAACTGGTTGACCCACATTTGGCAGCAATAACCTAAACCAAACATTTTCTGTAGTTGCGGATCAGAACTGAACGATTAGGATAAATCATTCCTCTTTACAAAACTGTTTCAGTTCAGCAATATTCTTGGGATGTCTGGTGTGAACCGCTCTCTCAAGGTCATGCCACAGCATCTCAATCGGGTTGAGGTCAGGACTCTTATTTTCTTCTGTTGAAGCCATTCAGTTGTTGATTTACTTCTGTGTTTTGGGTTGTTGTCCTGTTGCATCACCCAACTTCTTTTGAGCTTCAATTGGCGGACAGATGGCCTTACATTCTCCTACAAAATGTCTTGATAAACTTTTTTCATTGATGATAGCAACCTGTCCAGTCCCTGAGGCAGCAAAGCAGCCCCAAACCATGAAGCTCCCACCATACTTTACAGTTGGGATGAGGTTTTGATGTTGGTATGCTGTGCCTTTTTTTATTCACACATAGTGTTGTGTGTTCCTTCCAAACAACTCAACTTTAGTTTAATCTGTCCACAGAATATTTTGCAAGTAGTGCTGTGGAACATCCAGGTGCTCTTTTGCGAACTACAGACTTGCAGCAATGTTTTTTTTGGACAGCAGTGGCTTCTTCTGTGGTGTCCTCCCATGAACACCATTCTTGTTTAGTGTTTTACGTATCGTAGACTCGTCAACATCGATGTTAGCATGTTCCACAGATTTCTGTAAGTCTTTATCTGACACTAAGATTCTTCTTAACCTCATTGAGCATTCTGCACTGTGTTCTTGCAGTCATCTTTGCAGGACGGCCACTCCTAGGGAGAGTAGCAACAGTGCTGAACTTTCTCTATTTATAGACAATTTGTCTTACCGTGGACTGATGAACATCAAAGTTTTCAGAGATACTTTTGTAACCCTTTTCAGCTTTATGCAAGTCAACAATTCTTAATCTTAGGTCTTCTAAGATCTCTTTTGTTTGAGGCATGGTTCACATGAGACAATGCTTCTTGTGAATAGCAAATTCAAATTTTGTGAGTGCTTTTATAGGGCAGGGCAGCTCTAACCAACATCTCCAATCCTGTCTCGTTGATGGGACTCCAGGTTAGCTGACTCCTGACTCCAAAAGCTTATTGGAGTCAGGAGTCAGCTAACCTGGAGTCCAATCAATGACACGGGATTGGAGATGTGAATGTTTAAATTATGTATTCAATATAGACAAGAATACAAGAATGTGTGTGTTATTAGTTTAAGCAGACTGTGTTTGTCTATTGTTGTGACTTAGATGAAGATCAAATCAAATGTTATGACCAATTCATGCAGAAATCAAGGTAATTCCAAAGGGTTCACATATTTTTTCTTGCCACTGTATGTAGCTTGTTTTTGGTCACAGATTCAGAAATGGCTGAAGAATTGCAACATTTACCTGGAGCTAACTCTGAAAATAGCACTGCTGGGTGATTTATTTAGAATTCAAAGCAAACTTAACCAGCATGGCTACCACAGCATTCTGCAGCGATATGCCATCCCATCTGGTTTGCGCTTAGTGGGTCTATAATTTGTTTTTCAACAGGACAATGACACAACACACCTCCAGGCTGTGAAAGGGCTATTTGACCAAGAAGGAGAGTGATGGAGTGCTGCATCAAATGATCTGGCCTCCACAATCACCCATCCTCAAGCCAATTGAGATGGTTTGAGATGAGTTGGACCGCAGAGTGAAGGAAAAGCATATGTGGGAACTCCTTCCTCATGAAGCTGGTTGAGAGAGTGCCAAAAGTGTGCAAAGCTGTCATCAAGGCAAAGGATGGCTACTTTGAAGAATCTAAAATATTAAATATATTTTGATTTGTTTAACACTTTTTTGGTTACTACTTGATTCCAAAAGGAAACTGCTCAGGGATTACACCATAATGCCAATGTTGACGTTAAAACAGTTAAAGATTTGAATTGCTGTGATAGGAGAAAAATGAGGATGGATCAACAGAAAGTGAATTGTTCTCCAATAAAAAAGCAACACAATAAATATCCTTGCATTCAGTTCACCCAACACAACTGCAGATTTCCATGCATTTAGAGTTAGTGTGGAAGTGCAGCAGTCAAGAGAAGCAGGGAGAGCCTGTCAGCCTGTGCTTATAATCTCCCCCTCTTCGGGGACAGCAGGAATGTGTGTGGTCAAGCATGCTGCAGGTGCATGACAATGACAAGATACAATCTGGGGAGAGTCGATAGAACCGTGAGTGACTCTCCTCTACTCTCCTGGAAGGAAGACTGGACAGTCAGTCCCTAATACACTGAGGCACACACAGGGAAGCAATGGCAGGCGTATGTCTCTACATGTACTGTAAGTTTACATTTCAAATACATCCAATGAAAAAGTGAACAAATAAAATAAAATGTTAATGGCCACATGCACCGAATACAAAAGGTGTAGACTTTACAGTGAAATCCTTACTTACTAGACCATTCCCAAACAATGCAGAGTTAAAAAGTAAGACAAATATTAGCAAAAAATATATACAGTGCCTTTAAAAAGTACAAACCCCTAGACGTTTTCAACATTTTGTTGTGTTACAGCCTGAATTTAAAATGGATTCAATTAATACACACAATACTGCATAATTTCAAAGTGAAATTATGTTTTTACAATTTCTTGTAAAGGAGTAAACGAGTCACATAATAAGTTGCATGGACTTACTCTATGTGCAATAATAGTGTTTAACATGATTTTTGAATGACTACCTCATCAATGTACCCCACACATACAATTAGCTGTAAGGTCCCTCAGTTGAGTAGTGAATTTCAAACACAGATTCAACCACAAAGACCAGGGAGGTTTTCCAATGCCACTCAATGAAGGGTGCCTATTGGTATATGGGTAAACATAAAAAAAAAGTTGACATTAAATATCAATTTGAGCATGGTGAAGAATAACGGTTATCAATACACCCAGTCACTTCAAAAATACAGGCTGCCTTCCTAACTCAGTTGCCCGGAGAAGAAGGAAACTGCTCAAGGATTTCACAATGAGGCCATTGTTGACGTTAAAACAGTTCATGGCTGTGATAGGAGAAAACTGAGGATGGATCAACAACAACAAAGCAATCAAGCAGGCTAAACGTTGGTATTGTCACGCCCTGATCTGTTTCATCTGTCCTTGTTCTTGTCTCCACCCACTCCAGGTGTCGCTCATTACCCCCTGTGTGTTTATACCTGTGTTTTCTGTCTCTCTGTGCCAGTTCGTCTTGTTAGCCAAGTCAACCAATGTTTTGTCTCTCAGCTCCTATTTTTTCCCATTCCTTGTTTTTCTTAGTCCTCTTGGTTCTGACCCTTGCCTGTCCTGACACTGAGCCCGACTGCCTGACCATTTCTTCCTGCTCTGACCTTGAGACTACCTACTGCCCCTCAAACCATCTGCATCTGGGTCTCGCCCTGTGTCGTTATAGGTATAGGGACAAAGTTGAGTCTCAGTTCAACAGCTCAGACACGAGACGTATGTGGCAGGGTCTACAGACAATCACAGATTATAAAAGGAAAACCAGTCACGTCGGACACCGACGTCTCGCTTCCAGACAGGCTGAACACCTTCTTCACTCGCTTTGAGGATAGTACAGTGCCACCGACACGGCCAGCTACCAAGGACTGTGGGTTCTCCCTCTCCGTTGCCGATGTGAGTAAGACATTTAATACTGTTAACCCTTGCAAGACTGCCGTCCTGGATGATATCCCTAGCCGCGTCTTCAGAGCATGCGCAGACCAGCTGGCTGGTGTGTACACAGATATATTCAATCAATCCCTATCCCTGTCTGTTGTCCCCACATGCTTCAAGATGGCCATCATTGACCCTATCATTGACCCTATACCACAGAAAGCCAAGGTAACTGAACTAAATGACTATCGCCCAGTAGCATTCACCTCTGTCATCATGAAGTGCTTTGAGAGTCTAGTCAAGGATCATATCACCTCCACCCTACCTGCCACCCTAGACCCACTTAAATTTGCTTACCGCCCCAATAGATCCACAGATGATGCAATCGCCACCACATTACACACTGACCTAACCCATCTGGACAAGAGGCATACCTATGTAAGAATGTTGCTCATTGACTATAGCTCAGCATTCAACACCATAGTAACCTCCAAGCTAATCATCAAGCTCGAGGCCCTGGGTCTGAACCCCGCCCTGTGCAACTGGGTCCTGGACTTTCTGACGGGTCGCCCCCAGGTGGTGAAGGTAGGAAACAACATCTCCTCTTCGCTGATCCTCAACACTGGGGCCATTCAAGGGTGTGTGCTCAGCCCCCTCCTGTACTCCCTGTTCACACATGACTGCGTGGCCAAGCACGCCTCCAACTCAATCATCAAGTTTGTGGATGACACAATAGTGGTAGGCTTGATTACCAACAATGATGAGACAGGGAGCAGGTGAAGGCTCTGGGAGTGTGGTGCCTGGAAAATAACCTCTCACTCAACGTCAACAAAACGAAGTAGATGATTGTGGACTTCAGGAAACAGCAGAGGGAGCACCCCCATATCCACATCGATGGGACCGCAGTGGAGAAGGTGGAAAGCTTCAAGTTCCTTGGCATACACATCACTGACAAACTGAAATGGTCCACCCAAGCAGACAGTGTGGTGAAGAAGGCGCAACAGCGCCTCTTCAACCTCAGGAGGCTAAAGAAATTTGGCTTAGCACCTAAAACCCTCACAAACTTTAATTTTACAGATGCACAATTGAGAGCATCCTGTATCACCGCCTGGTATGGCAACTGCACCGCCCACAACCGCACAGCGCTCCAGAGGTTGGTGAGGTCTGCCCAACGCAGGTAGCCTAGCGGTTAGAGCGTTGAGCCAGTTCATTTCATGAAGCATATCCGAGCCGACAAGGTGAAAAACCTGTCGATGTGTCCTTGAGCAAGGCACTCTACCCTAATTTGCTCTAGGGGCGCCGTACTACTATGGCTGACCCTGTAGGTAGGCCGTCATTGTATATAAGAATTTGTTCTTAACTTACATGCCTAGTTAAATAAAGGTTAAATACAAATTACCGGGGGCAAACTTCCCGCCCTCCTGGACACCTACAGCACCTGATGTCACAGGAAGGCTAAATAGATCATCAAGGACATCAACCTCCCGAGCCACTGCCTGTTCACCCCGCTATCATCCAGAAGGCGAGGTCAGTACAGGTGCATTAAATCTGGGACAGAGAGACTGAAAAACAGCTTCTATCTCAAGGCCATCAGACTGCTAAACAGCCATCACTAGCACATCAGAGGCGACTGCCTATAGACATAGTTTAGAAATTACTGGCCACTTTTAGAAATGGAACCCTAGCCACTTTAACAATGTTTCTGTACCTTGCATTACTCATCTCATGTATAAACTGCACTATATACTATTCTACGGTATCTTTGTCAATTGTGTATACATACTGCATCACCCATCTCATATGTAAATACTGTATTCTATACTATACCACTGTATCTTAGTCCAATGCCGCTCTGACATACTGTATATGTATATGTTCTTAATCCATTCCTTACTTGTTGTGAAACTGTTAGATATTACTTGTTAGATATTACTGCACTGTTGGAGCTAGAAGCACAAGCATTTCGCTACACCCGCAATAACATCTGCTAGACACGTGTGTGTGTAATACAGTATGTACTTGTAGGTAAAAGTGACTAGGAAATCAGGATGGATAATAAAAAGAGTAGCAGCCGCGTGTGAAGACTGTGAAAGAACGTGTGTGTGTGTGTGTGTGTGTGTGTGTGTGTGTGTGTGTGTGTGTGTGTGTGTGTGTGTGTGTGTGTGTGTGTGTGTGTGTGTGTGTGTGTGTGAGTTGGACTGTCAGTTTAGTATAAGTAAGTGTGTGGGTAGAGTCCAGTGAGTGTGTGGGTAGAGTCTAGTGAGTGTGTGGGTAGAGTCTAGTGAGTGTGTGGGTAGAGTCTAGTGAGTGTGTGAGTAGAGTCTAGTGAGTGTGTGAGTAGAGTCTAGTGAGTGTGTGGGTAGAGTCTAGTGAGTGTGTGGGTAGAGTCTAGTGAGTGTGTGGGTAGAGTCTAGTGAGTGTGTGGGTAGAGTCTAGTGAGTGTGTGGGTAGAGTCCAGTGAGTGTGTGGGTAGAGTCTAGTGAGTGTGTATGGGTAGAGTCTAGTGAGTGTGTGTGGGTAGAGTCCAGTGAGTGTGTGGGTAGAGTCCAGTGAGTGTGTGGGTAGAGTCCAGTGAGTGTGTGGGTAGAGTCCAGTGAGTGTGTGGGTAGAGTCCAGTGAGTGTGTGGGTAGAGTCTAGTGAGTGTGTGGGTAGAGTCTAGTGAGTGTGTGGGTAGAGTCCAGTGAGTGTGTGGGTAGAGGCATCTACATGTACGTTTCGATGTCAAGACATTGAAGATGTAAATACATGAAAACTGCCAAGCTAAGCTAAATAAGCTAACACACACACACACTCACACACACACTCGCACTTAGACACACTTTCACACTGTGTCGCACTCGTTCACAGTCTTCACATGCTGCTGCTACTGTGTTAATTATCTATCCCTCATCTACATGTACATACTGTATTCCCTCAGTTACCTCAACTACCTCGTACACTTGCCATTAACTTGGTACTGTTACTCCTTGTACAGTGAATTCAGAAAGTATTCACACCCCTTGACTTATTCCACATTTTGTTGTGTTACAGCCTAAATAATACATGCAAAAAGGGTTTGTGTGTAAGCTGCAGGGGTATTCAAATGGCACTGTGGGAGTATGTAACAATTTATCCAACATGCCCAGGGCCATTGTTCAAGCCAAAGTCATTACCACAAATAAAAATGGTATATACCTTATCATATCTAAACTACCACAACAGAGCAGCTATCTATGACAAATGATCTGCAGTTTGCATAATAATGCAGTTATAAAGCAGTCATTTGTATCCACATGACAAATTATTTGCTGACAACACAGTTTCAGTCAGTAACTCGAAATGGGAGGCTTTCACATTCAGACCATTGAAAACAATCAAAGATGGATCTGTTTTTAGGAGCAATGAATGGCAGGCTTTCTGTGATTAAATCCTAATCAATACAACAACAAACTCTAATGAGAAACCTTGGGATTTAGGCCTACGTCGTTGTTGCATGACATTCTTGCCTTTTTATATATAAAGAAGTTTTGTAAGGTACTTATTAGCAAATTCTCTGAAAGAAACTCTCTGGCAAAACTGATTTCCAGAGCATGTTGGTGTTTGTGACAAGGTAAATGTGCCTTACCGTCTTGGTCTTATGGGCAGGCGGGCATTTTTGGTTTTATTCACAAAATAACTGTAGGCTATCAGGGCCAGCGTAATGGGCAGGGCCCTAGTGGGTCTGGCCTGCCCTACCCTACCTCCTAGATAGATAGAGATAGATAGGTACTTTATTGATCCCCCGGGGGGGAAATTTCATACATTTTATATCAGGGCCAGCGTCATGGCATGTCATACTTTTTCTGGCCAGATGGCATCAGACGCATGGGCTACATACAGTATAGTAAGACCGAGAGGGGTGCTGTTTCCCTCGCTAGTTTCAGCAGAGAGGAAGTGGCAAAGCCAGAGGGCTTACTCTCGCCAAAATCTGTCCTGAATAAGCCCAACTTGTTTCTATGGGCATAATATGCAGACCTAAGCTTGTCACCTGTATTCCCGTCTTTGGGACAGGGCCTTGTGTTGTTAGGGCGGAGACATGAGCATCTTGTCATTATATACAGATCTCTTGTTTCAGCCACAAAGTTTGCGGGTGCACAAAAATGATATACTTACTCCTGTCTAAAAATCATGCAAAATACTTTACCAGAGAGCTTTACTTAGTCGCAGAGGATCATTGCATTATTTAATATGTGAAAAAATAGCTGTGGATTGTTTCAAATCACAAGTGAAAAGGCCTATGCCTATTCGGGAAGCCAACAATTTGTGCAGCGCGAGTGACAATAGGCCTAGCTGATTATTGAGTTGCGGCTGTCAGTGAAAAGCATCTAAAATGTGTGAAGAGTATAATTTCAAATATTGAGACAAGAAGAAGGGAAGGTGTGTGGAGAATACAGTGCATTCGGAAAGTATTCAGACCCCTTGACTTTTTCCACATTTTGTTACGTTACAGCCTTATTCTAAAATGGATGAAATTAAATGTGTTCTTCATCAATCTACCCACAATCAGGTTTTAAGACATTTTTGCTAAATTATTAAGAACATAATTATTCAGACCCTTTGCTATGAGACTCGAAATTGAGCTCAGGTGCGTCCTGTTTCCATTGATCATCCTTGAGATGTTTCTACAACTTGATTGGAGTCCACCCGTGGTAAATTCAATTGATTGGACATGATTTGGAACGGCACACACCTGTCTATATAAAAGGTCCCACAGTAAAGGCCTGATTGGTGGAGTGCTGCAGAGATGGTTGTCCTTCTGGAAGATTGAACTCTAGAGCTCTGTCAGAGTGATCATTGGGTTCTTGGTCACTTCCCTGACCAAGGCCCTCTAGGAAGAGTACCCCAAAAAACTACCTAAATAGTACTTTAAAGTATTTTTTACTTAAGCTCCCTGTTCTTTCACAACACCTCAGTGAGCTGTGCACTAGCCTTGAAGTATTTGTTCCATCTAGTGCTAAGCGTTTACAATGAGTTTGTAATGATTTTGCCGTAATAACATTTTACCGCAGTGGGCTAAATCAGGGTCACACAGAGTGTTTCCTGGTAGTCTTGAACAAATCTACTTTGAAACCAAAGTATACACCTCACACACATGGTTATGGGCTTAAAAAATAGAAGACACCTGTTAGATATAGAGCTGAAATGTATTCAATGTTGAGTTTGCATCCCAATATTGCACTTTATATGCATCACAGAAGACTGAAATATAACAAAACAGTTTGACATAGAAACACCAGATTTTTTTAGATTATGTTTTTTTATTATTAATATCATTCCATCCACTAGTCATTTGACTGCAGGAAAGGGCTACTATGGTGATAATAATTTGATTGGTTAATCAGGCATGGTATTCCGGCCTTCCTCTAATTCTGTGTACATGTTACTTTTCTTTAAGTAGTGTACAGGACAGAAATAAGTCACGTGACATAGTCTACATGTCAACAGAACATATCAGTGAGTGGAATCAAGTCTCTTGTCTCTCCAAGGACTTGGAAAGCATTCAGAGACGGTGCTGCCACATCAACTTGTGCTCCTGCACAATCACACAAGTGCTCTGCACAAATGTTTAACCCGTACACAGCAACAGTATGCTCTCAGGAGTTCAAGACAACAAGCCGAACTACCAGACACCAAAGATAATTATTGGCAAGAGATCTCAAACTAGGCAAATTACATTCTCCTTCACTAAAGACATTTGATATGCCTATCTATTGATTTGGTGTTTTGCCTATTTCTTGCATACAAATTATGCACTTTTGATGATACATTTAGGTTATATATTTCTACCTGTTTGTGTATGACATCACATTTCCTGTGTGTTTTTGGCTGCATATGTTGCAATATGTTCAAATAAACCTAAACCTACACTATATATACAAAAGTATGTGGACACCCCTTCAAATGAGTGGATTCTGCTATTTCAGCCACACCCGTTGATGACAGGTGTATCAAATCAAGTACACAACCATGCAATCTCCATAGATATACATTGGCAGTAGAATGGCCTTACTGAAGAGCTCAGTGACATTCAACATGGTAACGTCATAGGATGCCAAGCAACAGTGGCAGGCCACACAAGCTCACAGAACGGGACCGCTGAGTGCTGAAGCGCATAGCACGTAAAAATTGTCTGCCCTCGATTGCAACAAAATAATTGTCTGCCCATAGCACGACCACCAGCGGGGGAGTCACACGCATTGGCCCAGGGCTGCGTTCAATATGAAAAACGGTGTGCAGTATGCAATTAAACAGAAACGGTGCTGTCTGAACGACCAGTTGAAAAACAGTGAGGGGTTGTAGGTTGGGGTACGCTGTAAGAATGGCAAGTTGCCACACCCCACCACATCCACCAATAGGAGCAAATGTAACTCAAGATCTGTTCAAGAATGTTGAAGAACGATTAAGGAAACCTGTCATTCAGTACAAACCATCACACAACGTAGCAGACATTTAATTGAACTGTCAGAAATAAGCGGACTAGTTTTGTCCATGACGTTTAAGTGAATGAAAGCAGCGATGAAATACCTAGCCAATAAGATAGCCCCAGTTCCATTTAGGTTCCTAGCTCTCCCTAGCCAACACACCTTCAGTGTTCACAGATCCTAAAGGAGTGGACAGACCAAAACATTAGGGATGGTTCCACACTCCATAGGCCAGTTGGAGCATACAACTAACTGCTCGAACATATTCTATTCTTCAGATCTGTGAATTGAAATGAAGTCATAAATAGTCCTTTGACATAATCATCTTTTCCATCTAAACCCATATTAACTATTCATCTTTATAGTCTGCTGTAAAATGAATGGTCTGACATGTCTGATGTGTGTTGTTGTTTTGTTCTTGGAATAGAAGAAGTCTCTGGTATTGAGCTTCAGGTCCTGTGCTGAACCAAGACGTTCAATTGTTTGTAGCTTTGAGTAAGAGAGAATTATACATGTTTTACAATGCTGATAATAGTGCATAGGGTCCTGGAAGATGTATTGATGCATGAGTATTCTCGTCTTTTAGTATAATCTTTAAGCATCTTTTTACACACCTTTTTGTTTTATTATTGATGCAGTGGGGGTGCAGACATCAATTAAGCAAAGTGCTGTTGAGGTGTGAATTATACTGTGCATTTTTCTTTGCTGTCCATTGTGAATGAAGTCAGCATAGATACTTTTTAGGGTTTTGTTTAGCACTATTTGTTTGGGTTTTGTTTAGCACTATTTTATTTTTGCCTAAACAGATTTTCAATTGAGCACAATTATTTTTCTAAACATTTTACAGAATTTCTGAAAGTGTTTTTAAATAAATTAATAAAACAAAATATGTCAGACTCATTGTCAGTCACAGGTGTGTGTTTATTTGTTTCGTTTGCACAGTCACATGTGTGTGTTTACACTTCCACAATGTATGGTAAAGCATGAACCTTATTTTAATTCTTACAACGTAGTCAGCAGCACCTCTTAGTTCTTCCCATGCAAAGGGCTGTAGCCTACAGCCTTCCTTCGAAATTACGTCACAGATGTCTACCTTTATCACCTTTACCTGCAGCTGATCTTCTCGCCGGGCGCGGTGGCGCGTGCCTGTAATCCAAGTCATTGGGAGGCTGAGGTTGGCGGATCGAGTGAGCTGAGGAGCTCTGAGCAGCAGCACGCTATGTTGAACGGGTGTCCGCGCTAAGTTCGGTATCGATATGGTGTTCCTGGGGGAGCCCGGGACCACCAGGTCGTCTAAAGAGGGGTGTACCGGCCCAGGTCGGAAACGAAGCAGGTCAAATCCCCCGTACCGTCCAGTAGTGGGATAGCGCTAGTGAGTAGATGCTGCAGTGCAGCCTTGGCAAGACATTGAAACCTAATCTTTTTTTGGTACTTTCATTATTTGTTTTATCTGTTTCACAAATTGCCTATACAAAAGGTTTAGCAGCCCATGAAGCCCATTTTTTTTACAGTTTAATTGTTTACCAAAAACAATGAGTTATAACTTCTAATAATTGAGAATTATCCTGACTCCTACTGACGAAATTTGGGAGTACCGGTAACATAACGCAGCAGGTCCCGTTGAGAGAGCAGTGAGAGCCAGCGCTTTGCTTAGCATGAAACAGAGGCCAGCTCTCCTACAACCATCGATATAGTCCGCATGGGTTAATTTGCCTGTGTGAAAGGAGCCACAATAACGATTAGCCACATCATTGGAATTTGCGGTTCACCTTCAAATTAAATGTCCCCTTCATTGAAAGTGATGCGAACGAACACAAATAGTGGAATCATGTCATATGTTTGGACTAGAGGTTGGAATGTAATTACATAATTAAAAATGTAATACAATAATTAATTAATTTGACAATAAACAGAAAACAATTGATATATTAGACTGCATAATTGCTTTGGGCATACGTGTGTGCACTGTACAGCCTTAGCTATGGATTGTGCACCCATGAAATGGAGTATCAGCCTACTCAGTGACACCAACAGAACACAATTCTCACAAATATTATCGTCTTACCTCTTATTGCAAGACTTTGACATTGGGAAATCACCTCACTATTCAGCCTATTGTGCGTATTGGACATCCATATTGTACTCAGCCTTACCTATGGGTTGTGCACACATGAAATGGGGTATCAGCCTACTCAGTGACAGCCACCCACTGGTTGAATCAACGTTGTTTCCACGTCATTTCAATGAAATTACATTAAACCAACGTGGAAAAGACCGTCTACCCAGTGGGACAGAACACAACTATGTAGAGTTTTCACAAATATTAGCATCTTAGCTCTTATTGCAGGACTTTGACTGTGGGAAATCACCTTCCCAGTCAGCCTATTGTGCATATTGAATATTCATATTGCACTCTTACAGCCTTACCTATGGATTGTGGAGCGACTCAGTGGCACACACAGAACACAACTAGGTAAAGTTTACACAAATATTATCGTCTACATAGTTGTGTTCTGCAGGCGTCACTGATTAGGCTGTACATCTCACTGGACAACATAACTGTGAGGGTTATGTTTTTTGACTTCTCCAGTGCCTTCAACACCATTCAGCCCCTGCTACTGGGTGAGAAGATGAGGAGGATGAAAGTGGAAGCACCCTTAGTCTCCTGGGTTACGGACTACCTGACCGGTAGGCCACAATTTGTGCGGCTACAGAGCTGTGTGTCAGAACGGACAGTGAGCAACACAGGGGCCCCTAAAGGAACGGTCCTCGGACTTCAGATTTAACTCTGAAAAATGCCACCTGCAGAAATTCTCTGATGATTTTGCAATTGTAGGGAGCATCTGGGGTGGGCAGGAGGAGTACAGGAGCACAATCAATGACTTTGTGGTGTGTTGTGAGCAGAACCACCTTCAGCTCAACATCAGCAAAACAAAGGAGATGGCTGTGGACTTCAGGAGAACCAAGGCCCATACAGGGGTTGGATGTGGAAATGGTTGGTTCATACAAGTTCCTGGGAGTCCATGTGGACAGCAGGCTGGAATGGGCTGGTAAGACCGGGGCCCTGTACGGTCTGTGGTGGCCAGTGTCATCTTTTTTGCAGTGGTGTGCTGGTGTGCCAACATAAAGACTGGTTATGCTTCTCGGGTAAATAAGCTGATCAGGAAGGCTAGCTCTGTTCTGGGGATTAACCTTGGCACTCTAGAGGAGGTGGCGGAGAGACGGATCCTGGCCAAACTGCTGGCCATCATGGACAACGTCATTCACCCTCTGCATGCCATGGTTATGATGCAGACTGACTGATACCACCACGGTGTACCAGAGAGTGCTACAGGAGGTCCTTCCTGCCGGCGGCTATTAGACTATTTAATGCCTCACCTGGGTGCCGTGCCGTCGGCAACATAGACCTGGAACTGTTGGGGTTTTAGGACCTAGTATAACAATTAGGCATCCATCCATCCATGAGTAACTCTCTGGTCTGTTATCACTCATTCACTCAGGACTTATTCATTCAGCACTCATTCATTCAGGACTGTATATACATATTCGTGTACATTTGTTATATCATATCACGTGCAATATTGTAAGTCATTCTTGGACTGAACTTACGTAGTCATTCACTCAGGACTGTATATTAGTATCCTGTCAGTTGTATCTTTTTTTAAATTGCATTTAGTTTATTGAATGCGCAATATGTGCATTTACAGTGGGGAGAACAAGTATTTGATACACTGCCGATTTTGCAGGTTTTCCTACTTACAAAGCATGTAGAGGTCTGTAATTTTTATCATAGGTACACTTCAACTGTGAGAAACGGAATCTAAAACAAAAATCCAGAAAATCACATTGTATGATTTTTAAATAATTAATTTGCATTTTATTGCATGACATAAGTATTTGATCACCTACCAACCAGTAAGAATTCCGGCTCTCACAGACCTGTTAGTTTTTCTTTAAGAAGACCTCCTGTTCTCCACTCATTACCTGTATTAACTGCACCTGTTTGAACTCGTTACCTGTATAAAAGACACCTGTCCACACACTCAAACAGACTCCAACCTCTCCACAATGGCCAAGACCAGAGAGCTGTGTGAGGACATCAGGGATAAAATTGTAGACCTGCACAAGGCTGGGATGGGCTACAGGACAATAGGCAAGCAGGTTGGTGAGAAGGCAACAACTGTTGGCGCAATTATTAGAAAATGGAAGAAGTTCAAGATGACGGTCAATCTCCCTCGGTCTGGGGCACCATGCAAGATCTCACCTCGTGGGGCATCAATGATCATGAGGAAGGTGAGGGATCAGCCCAGAACTACACGGCAGGACCTGGTCAATGACCTGAAGAGAGCTGGGACCACAGTCTCAAAGAAAACCATTAGTAACACACTACGCCGTCATGGATTAATATCCTGCAGCGCACGCAAGGTCCCCCTGCTCAAGCCAGCGCATGTCCAGGCCCCGTCTGAAGTTTGCCAATGACCATCTGGATGATCCAGAGGAGGAATGGGAGAAGGTCATGTGGTCTGATGAGACAAAAATAGAGCTTTTTGGTCTAAACTCCACTCGCCGTGTTTGGAGGAAGAAGAAGGATGAGTACAACCCCAAGAACACCATCCCAACCGTGAAGCATGGAGGTGGAAACATCATTCTTTGGGGATGCTTTTCTGCAAAGGGGACAGGACGGCTGCACCGTATTGAGGGGAGGATGGATGGGGCCATGTATCGCGAGATCTTGGCCAACAACCTCCTTCCCTCAGTAAGAGCATTGAAGATGGGTCGTGGCTGGTTCTTCCAGCATGACAACGACCCGAAACACACAGCCAGGGCAACTAAGGAGTGGCTCCGTAAGAAGCATCTCAAGGTCCTGGAGTGGCCTAGCCAGTCTCCAGACCTGAACCCAATAGGAAATCTTTGGAGGGAGCTGAAAGTCCGTATTGCCCAGCGACAGCCCCGAAACCTGAAGGATCTGTATGGAGGAGTGGGCCAAAATCCCTGCTGCAGTGTGTGCAAACCTGGTCAAGAACTACAGGAAACGTATGATCTCTGTAATTGCAAACAAAGGTTTCTGTACCAATTATTAAGTTCTGCTTTTCTGATGTATCAAATACTTATGTCATGCAATAAAATGCAAATTAATTATTTAAAAATCATACAATGTGATTTTCTGCATTTTTGTTTTAGATTCCGTCTCTCACAGTTGAAGTGTGCCTATGATAAAAATTACAGACCTCTACATGCTTTGTAAGTAGGAAAACCTGCAAAATCGTCAGTGTATCAAATACTTGTTCTCCCCACTGTATCTGTAATATACCCTGTACTAAGTACTGTATTTTAAGGGAATTATTGTTACCCTAAATTATATCATACTCACATTTAGCTAGTTAAGTATCTCTTCCTGTCATTTACCTGTACAGTTAATTTAACCATGCAAATATTCACTTACCTGTACATTTAACGAGACTGTATATTAAGCAAACTATTATTACCCTCATTTATATCATACGCACTTTTAGCTATTTTAGTATAGACCTGTATAGTTAACCATGCACATTTATTATTTTATTTTATTTATATCAACTTGCAATAATTGTATAATTTTTTTAATTTCTTCACCTAACACTATAACAATGTATAGTGTACATATTCAGTCATTCACTCATACTATGCAATGTCTTTTTATAGCTTTTTGCACTCCAGACTTCTTGTGTTTTTATACTTTTTCATACTGATACTATGTATCATGTATCGTGTATCTGTCTTTTGTGTATTTCGTTCTGGCATTTTGCACCTGCTCTGTGTTTTTCGTAGCTGCTTGACAAAGTCTATCTATCCATCTATCTATCTATTACGATATGAATGTCCAATACACATAGTAAGTTGGCTGGTGAGCTAATGTGTCTCACTTCACAGTGGTTTCAGTCTCGTAATAAGAGCTATGAAGGTCCAATACGTCTAATATGAATGTCCAATACGCAGAATAGGCTGAATAGTAAGATGATTTCCCACAGTCAAAGTCCAGCAATAACAGCTAAGATGCTAATATTTGTGTAAACTCTTGAGAATTGTGTTCTGTGGGTGTCACTAAGTAGGCTGATATGCCATGTTATGGGTGCACAATCCATAAGTAAGGCTGTACAGTGCATGCAAGCATGCCCCCAATGCAATTATGCAGTCTAACGCATCCCCAGTGGGATTACGTAACAACATTCCAACCTTGTTTAGCTCTACTTAGCCCAGATATGGCATGATATATACAGTATTATTTGTATCCGTTTGCATCACTTTCAATTATGGACTTTAATTTTGAAGGTGAACCGTAAATGCCACTATTGTGGCTAATCGTTATTGTAGCTCATGTCACAGATGTGCCCCATTATCAGTGGTGGAAAAAGTACCCAATTGTCATTTAAAAAATATATATATGTAAATACATGTTTTCCCCTTTATTTAACCAGGTAGGCCAGTTGAGAACAAGTTCTCATTTACAACTGCGACCTGGACAAGACAAAGCAAAGCGACAACAGTTACACGTGGGATAAACAAACGTACAGTCAATAACACAATAGAAAATCTATGTACAGTGTGTGCAAACGTAGTAAGATTAGGAGGGTAGGCCAATAAATAGGCCATAGTGGCAAAATAATTACAAATTAGCTAATGATAGCTGTGCAGATGATGATGTGCAAATAGAGATAGTGGAGTGCAAATGAGCAAAAAATAATAAATATGGGGATGAGGTAGTAGGGTGGGCTATTTACAGATGGGCTGTATACAGGTGCAGTGATCGGAAAGCTGCTCTGACAGCTGATGCTTAAAGTTATTGAGGGAGATGGTAGTCTCTCATACTTGACTTAAAGTAAATCATTTCAAATTCCTTATATTATTTTTTTATTTTTTTTTACAGATAGCCAGGGGCACGCTCCAACACTCATACATAATTTACAAACTAAGCATTTGTGTTTAGTGAGTCCGCCAGATCAGAAGCAGTAGAGATGACCAGGGAAGATCTCTTGATAAGTGTGTGAATTCAACCATTTTCCTGTCCTGCAAAGCATTCAAAATGTAACGAGTACTTCTGGGTGTCAGGGAAAATGTATGGAGTAAAAAAGTTTTCTAGAGGAAAGTAGTGAAGTAAAAGTAAAGTAGTCAAAAATATAAATAGTAAAGTCAAATACAGATACCCCAAAATACTATTTAAGTAGTACTTTCAAGTATGTTTTCTTAAGTACTTTACATCACTGGGAATTGTATTTTTGTTTTTTTGTTTTTTAAACATTTGGAACAGTAACATTAGTAATCTCAAAAAATTATACTTTAAGGAAAATGTTTTTATATAACTCACATAACATCATTTAAAAGTATGCATTAAGGAGTCTGTAATAGAATAAATGTGGGACCCCGCTCTGCCCATCGCTTGTCTGTCTGGAAAGCCTCCGCAAATGAAAATGTACTTTAGCACATATGCTACATTCATCACAAATCCAAACCTCCTAAATTAAAATTAACATAAGTTATTTGCGTAGAGCTTCCTATTGGTTGATTCTGATACTTTCCAGTTGGGTAATTCTCTCTACAATGAGTTTCCAAGTCGTAAAATTCAGAGTGTGCTTGATCCGACATGTCATGAATGCAGACGTGACCATTATTAAAAACTTGTACACCCCCCTCCCCCTCCCTAACCTTGAGGCATGCTGAACTGACTAAGCAGATAAAGAAGTCCGCCCTAGTTGTCCCTGTCTATCTGGATCAGCAGTGTTGTTTTTCTCAATGAGGGATTGATCCCACCACTTATCTTCCCCTGGGAATTAAGGAAATCTATGTGATGCACCTCTGCCAGACTATAAAGCAAAACAGAGGTCAGGTTATTAACTGTTGCTGACCTAATGGCTTTTGCAACTCAGCAAAGTCAGGCCACCTGGGAACTTTTTTTCCCTGCTTGACATTTATCTCCCCTCAGCAAATTGCATAACCCAACTGTTAAAATGTGCATAGTGATGATGTCAAAAGCTCAAAACGATGTCATGACAATTAGTCACACTTTATTACATCTTTCACCCCCCCGCTCCACGCAAAAAAATGTCCTTTTCAAACTACAGTAGAATCAAAACCATGTGACTGTAATCATACCGAATGATCATCATTTACAGTTTGGGATTGTAATCCATTTCTCCTCCTTCATCCCAAAAACACTGACATGTCAGTTGTCCAGTACAGTTTTGAATATGTCTGGTGCAGGCCTCCATTTACTCAGCTTTTTCACTTCCAGGATGTCTGCCTCCCTGTCCTCCATCCTCTTCCTCGCTACATACGGAATACTGCAGAAAGACGTCACATACACCAGCCACAAATAAATGGCGACGCATGCTACACATCTGGAATGCCTCTTCATCTAAACCTCGCATCAATCATGTACATTTGCATAAATAATAACACTTGTTAAATACAGTCCTACTCCCCAGGTCTCCAGAAGTACAGTAGTTTAAAAGTTATCTTAATTGGTTATATGACTCACCATGTCTTTTTTGGAGTTGGCTGAAGAGGAATGAATGTGTCTGCATTGAGGGTCAGTGACCTACAGAGAGGACAATTTCACTTTGAGTATGAAACCACTATCACACATCACGGAGCATGCTGATATGCATCTTTTCACAAATGTGAAACTGTTGTTATGTCTCAATTATCACTCTATCCTCCCAAAGTGAGCACTTGTCCACTCCCCTTCACTGATTTGAAAGGAAATTACTGAAATATGGTGGAAAGTCCCACTGCCCCATGACTCCACCAATCTACTGCTTTTAGATTGGTTGGAAGTAGTGAACGAGTGTACACTTCAGGAGAAAGGAGAGATTATTGGGATGCCCCGTGTGGCAAACTTCCCACCCTCCTGGACACCTACAGCACCCGTTGCCACAGGAAGGCCAAAAGATCAAAGACCTCAACCACCCGAGCCACTGCCTGTTCACCCCGCTATCATCCAGAAGGCGAGGTCAGTACAGGTGCATCAAAGCTGGGAAAGAGAGACTGAAAAACAGCTTCTATCTCAAGGCCATCAGACTGCTAAACAGCCATCACTAACACACCAGAGGCGGCTGCCTATAGACACTGATTAGAAATCACAGGCCACTTTAAGGAATAGAACACTAGCCACTTTAATAATGTATCCGTATCGGCATCACTCATCTCTATGTATAAACTGCACTCTACACTATTCTACTGTATCTTAGTCACTCAATTTGTGTGTACATATTGCATCACCCATCTAATATGTATATACTGTATTGTACTCTATATCTCAGTCCAATGCCACCCTGACATATGTATATATTCTTAATTCATTCCTTACTTAGATTTATGTGTATTGGGTATACGTTGTGAAACTGTTAAATATTACTTGTTAGATATTACTGCACTGTCGGAGCTAGAAGCACAAGCATTTTGCTACAACCGCAATAACATCTGCTAACCACGTGTATGTGACCAATAACATTTTATTTTATTTGATATGTTGGTGAACCTTCACCCCAGGCAAACTCCAAGCGGGCTGTCATGTGCCTTTTACTGATGTGTGGCTTCCGTCTGGCCACTCTACCATAAAGGCCTGATTGGTGCAGAGATGGTTGTCCTTCTGGAAGGTTCTCCCATCACCACAGAGGAACTATGGAGCTCTGTCAGAGTGACCATCGGGTTCTTGGTCACCTCCCTGACCAAGGCCCTTCACCCCTGATTGCTCAGTTTGGCTGGGCGGCCAGCTCTAGGAAGAGTCTTGGTGGTTCCAAACTTCTTCCATTTAAGATTAATGGAGGCCACTGTGTTCTTGGGGACCTTCAATGCTGCAGACATTTTTTGGTACCCTTCCCCAGATCTGTACCTCGACACAATCCTGTCTCAGAGCTCTTCAGACAATTCCTTTGACCTCATGGCTTGGTTTTTGCTCTGACAACTGTGGACAGGTGTGTACCTTTCCAAATAATGTATAATACATTCAATTTATCACAGGTGGACTCCAATCAAGTTGTAGAAACATCTCAAGGATGATCAATGGAAACAGGATGCACCTGAGCTCAATTTCGAGTCTCATAGCAAAGGGTGTTAATACTGATAATACTAAGGGTGTAAATAAGGTATTTCTGTTTTTAATTTTTAATACATTTACAAAAATGTCTAAAAACCTGTTTTTGCTTTGTCATTATGGGGTAGTGTGTGTAGATTGATGGGGAATTCTTTTTTATTTTTTGTAGAATAAGGCTGTAACAAATCATGGAAAAAGTTAAGAGGTCTGAATACTTTCTGAATGCACTGTATCTACTGCACTGTAGCCTACTGTGTATATCCTATTTCAATCAAATTGAATATCAACATAACTGAGAGAAAACAAAAACCTCACCCAAAATGTGTTGTTGGTAATGTTGATCCAAACTTATGAAAGTCAGGACTGTACTCAGGTGTTAGATAGGGTCTAGAACCAGGTGCAGAATGGCAGGTCAACTTGACTGGAATGGAGGAACAAGCGGATACATTATGATACATTTATTCTCTTGTGGACAGACTACATAAACATTTAGATCTGGGTTAACTGAGATTATGATCAATTTAAACAATGAGCATAACCTTGGTTAACACAGAAATACAATTCTGTTTACTTAGTCTGTCCACAAGAGATTACACTGATTATAACAGATCTAGAACGTCTTTTTCTATTAACCTAAATCATGCAATCCAATTTACCATCAGATAGCCTAACCATAATCACAGATAATCATAAACTACCTAGCAACTTTAACACGATAGCCTTCAAAATCGGATAATCATGTTTCAACAATACTTTGAACATTCGGGCAAAACGTATGCGTCTTCACTACTACTGAATACTTGCTGTGCATACCTTGTTTCTTCCTCCCGATGGTGGCCTCCAGAGTTCTCTCTGAAGAGCACCGTATGGTCCTAACATGGTGACCTCCCTCCAGCAAACAGCGTTTGCCAGCATGGAAGGTTCTGGGCTGACCAAAGTTGGGATAAAATGTCCACTCAGTCTGGGACACCATGTTGGCCTCTAGATAGGGGATAATAAAACAGAGGTTTGATAAACAGTGTGCAAAAACATCAGAGTTAGTGATCTAATAATGAATCACACAGTTCCATTTACGATGTAATACTGTACATTTAATTTGGGTTACTGACGTGGCACTGTTTATCTCAGATTGTACAAAACATTAAGAACCCCCTTTTCAACATACAAAAACATTACTTAACACTTTTCACAACACATTAAGTGTGTTCCCTCAGGCCACTACAATATCTACAATACAAAATCCATGTGTGTGTGGACTATGGGAGGCGCACAGTACTACATAGAGCCATGGCTACATGGAACTCTGTTCCACATCAGGTAACTGATGCAAGCAGTAGAATTATATATAGACTATGAACGGTAATGTCAAAAGCCGCACGAAAGTCTAACAAAACAGCTGCCACAATCTTTTTATCATCAATTTCTCTCAGCCAATCATCAGTCATTTGTGTAAGTGCCATGCTTGTTGAATGTCCTTCCCCATAAGGGGCTCCCGGGTGGCGCAGTGGTCTAAGGCACTGCATCTCAGTACAAGAGGTGTCACTACAGTTCAAATCCAGGCTGTGTCACATCCGGCCGTGATTGGGAGTCCCATAGGGCGGCGCACAATTGGCCCAGCGTCGTCCGGGTTTGGCCGGGATAGGCCGTCAGTGTAAATAAGAATTTGTTCTTATTTGACTTTCCTAGTTAAATAAAGGTTAAATAATAATAATAATAATAATAATAATAATAATAATAAGTGTGCTGAAAGTCTTGTCAATTAGTTTACAGTAAAATAGGATTATATCTGGTCAAACAATTTTTTCCAAAAGCTTGGTAACAGGCTGATTGGCCATTCTTGGGTAGCGGAATAACTTTTACTTCCCTCCAGGCCTGAGGGCACACACTTTCTAGTAGGCTTAGATTGAAGATATGGCAAATAGGAGTGGCAATATCGTCCACTATTATGCTCAGTAATTTTCCATCCAAGTTGATAGACAACAATTATTTTTTCACCTCTTCCACACTCACTTTACGGAATTCCGGAGGGAGCATTCCACAGAGATGCTGGCCCATGTTGACTCCAATGCTTCCCACAGTTGTGTCAAGTTGGCTGGATGTCCTTTGGGTGGTGGACCATTCTTGATACACACGGGAAACTGTTGAGCGTGAAATACCCAGCAGCGTTGCAGTTCTTGACACAAACCAGTGCGCCTGGCACCTACTACCATACCCAGTTCAAAGGCACTTAAATCTTGTGTCTTGCCCAATCACTCTCTGAATGGCACACATACACAGTTCATGTCTCAATTGTCTCAAGGCTTAAAAATCCTTATTTAACCTGTCTCCTCCCCTTCATCCACATGGATTGAAGTGGATTTAACAAGTGACATCAATAAGGGATCACAGCTTTCATCTGGATTTACCTGGTCAGTCTATGTCATGGAAAGAGCAAGAGTTCTTAATGTTTTGTACACTCAAGACATTTTCAATCAAACAATCATCTGTAGATGTACATGATCTAAGCCCAGTGACTCACGTGGGAAGGACCTGGCCAGTCTGGTCTCCTCAGGGAACTTGATCAGTTTGATGTGAGGGAGTGGAGCATCACTGTAGCGAGGCGCAGGCAGCCACCGCAGACTAGAGCTCCAGTCAAGGTCACACCTGGAGAAGTACAGTACCCAGTCACTAATCCGTGTGCTGGACAGCTACATGGTGTGCAGGCTTTTATTCTAGCCCAGCACTTAAGCCCCTGACAGAGTTTATCAGATAATCATCAACTATGCATAAACTAACAATCAATACCTTGATTAGCTGTCTTCGGTTAGGGGTAAGGTGCCATAGACATGTGGCATCGTGAAATTGGATAAAATAAATATATAATGTAGATAAGGAGAGAGGTATGCTGAGCTGCTGTCTAGAAGTAGCACTGCAGGATTACTGGTTGCTGGCTCCCTGCAACTTCCTCTGCTCTGACATTGTGACATAGTTAACGATGAGTCAGACAGCCCTGTCAGAATGCCATTGTGTCAAGCCAGTTCCAGAGACATGTGAGTGGTGTGAGTAATCACTTTCTCAGTTAAGTTTGTGTGTTCAACTTACATTAACTCTGTCATTGACGTATCTTGGTATGACAATAAATGAAGTGCAATTATAAAGGAATGCTATTGCCTACAGTCTGATGTCCTTAGATCCTCTCAAAGCGCTGGACTTGGATTTAGCTGGCAACTGTCACTGTGCCTGCTCTGTATTGTAACTACCCTACAAACAAACAGTGTAGAAAAAAAGAGAATGAACACAAAATAAAGTGACTGGTAGGTTACAAAACTTTAACCTCTAGACTATACATTCAGTTGTTTGTAACGTAACCCTTTATCCCTGTACACTTCATACAGTTGAATACCCTTTAACAACTTTGTTGATGTTCACACAGTGTATACAATAGTCCAGACGATCACTTACTCCGTTAGGTTGGGCTCTATGTGCCGAATGTGCGGTCTGTAATTTCTCTCTCCATGTGAATAGAGTCTGCCGTGGGGTCCGAGGTTGTCCAAAGCGCCGAAAGAACACATGATGGATGGGAACCACCTTGTGCACCAGTTTATTACTTTATATTTCAAAGAAGCGTATCCTCATAGCTATTTTACTTTGACCCTGTCTGGCAGCGGTCATTCATGTTATCTAGATCAAGTTGAATGCGTCTCGTCCAAAAAAAAGTTGTTGGAAACAATAGGCCTGTAAGAAAAGTTTGTAGTCTATAGCTGTTGCTAGGAGATAATGACAAACTTTTCTGAGAGGGGTGGGTCGTTTATTTCTCCTAATTTGAACATTATGTCATAAAGAACAAATGTAGTAAGTGCTTATTACTTTTACATTTAGTAATTTAGCAGATGTTCTTATCCAGTGCGACTTACAGGAGCAGTTAGTGTTAAGTGCCTTGCTCAAGAGCACATCGACAGGTAACAAAGTTGTCCGTGAAGGCGTCCGCATACATAGGTTTGGTTTGCTTCTAGCCAAACGGATATCTGTGCTTGCAAACTCCCTCAAGACGTTTCCTTAAAAAAAAAACAATAATAAAAAGAGGCAACGTTACTTTTGTTTGTCCCTCTTGAGCCACCGTAGCAGCAATATATTTCTCAAGTGAAACGAATCTCTCATTGAATGACAACAAACATTTAATGTTCCCACTCCAATCGGATGACCACTCCTACTAGGAGTAGTACTTTTGCTCAAACAGCGGAAAACAAACTTGCCGAACACCAAAATGAACAAAAACGTCACAAAATATCGTCAGTATATATGTGCAGTTTTGGAAGCTTTACATGGTTGACTGTTTCATCTTAAATCAAAACAAATTCTAGCCTGTCCATCTATGCGTAAGAAAGCTCACCTGCCTTTACACTATGATTTGACTATTAGATGTTAAACGTTTTTTTAGATGTTTTTTTTAAAGGAATAGTTTCACCATATTAAAAAAGAAATGTGTTAACTGGGTTAAAAATCTTCCTAGAAGTCACAGAGGATGCACCGAGGAACATTTGAAAATGCTAAATTTTGGCACTTAAGACATAATTTACAAAATCCCCATAAAAATCCAAACTTATTTTCAAGGAACATTATTATTTTCTTTGAAATAATGTATCATGTCTTATATTTGACAAGGTGGAAGCAAATACTGCAAATGGCTCAGCTTCAAAATGTTAGTGTTCAATTTAGAGATACCTGAGCCCTGCCCGCACCCAAGTTATTAATGAAAAACAGCCCCGACCCAGCACTAACCCAATATATGACGTTAGGGTCCGGATAGCCCCCAAGGTGTTCTATTGGATTGAGATCTGGTGACTGTGGAGGCCATTTGAGTACAGTGAACTGATTGTCATGTTCAAGAAACCAGTTTGAGATGATGTGAGCTTTGTGACATGGCGCGTTATCCTGCTGGAAGTAGCCATTAGAAGATGGGTACACTGTGGTCATAAAGGGATGGACATGGTCAGCAACAATACTCAGGTAGGCTGTGGCGTTTAAACAATGCTCAATTGGTAATAAGGGTCCCAAAGTGTGCCAAGAAATTATCCCCCACACCATTACACCACCACCACAGGCCTGAACCGTTGATACAAGGCAGGATGGATTCATGCTTTCATGTTGTTTACGCCAAATTCTGACCCTACTATCTGAATGTCGCAGCAGAAATCGGGACTCATCAGACCAGGCAACGTTTTTCCAATCTTCTATTGTCCAATTTTGGTGGGCCCGTGCAAATTGTAGCCTCAGTTTCCCATTCTTAGCTGACAGGAGTGGCACCCAGTGTGGTCTTCTGACATGTTGTGCATTCAGAGATGCTCTTCTGCATACCTTGGTTGTAACGAGTGGTTATTTGAGTTACTGTTGCCTTTCTATCAGCTCGAACCAGTCTGGCCATTCTCCTGTGACCTCTGCCATCAACAAGGCATTTTCACCCAGAGAACTGCCCGCTCACTGGATATTTTCTCATTTTCTGACCATTCTCTGTAAACCCTAGAGATGGTTGTGCGGGAAAATCCCAGTAGATCAGCACTTTCTGAAATACTCAAACCAGCCCGTCTGGCACCAACAACCATGCCACGTTCAAAGTCACTTAAATCACCTTTCTTCCCCATTCTGATGCTTGGTTTGAACTTCAGCAGATCTTGACCATGTCTACATGCCTAAATGCATTGAGTTGCTGCCACGTGATTGGCTGATTAGATATTTGGTTTAACGAGCAGTTGAAGTGGCCGGTGAGTGTATATTGCGAAGTAAGGTAGTCTAGCCAGCCATCCAATAGTACTGTTGACCAAGTGCCTTTTAAAAATGTAGACCTATTTTATAGGCTACTATTTAAAAATTGCATAATTTTCTGTTTTGTCACCATTATGGTCAGAAGCGTTTTGGGGGCCCTAAACGAGATTTGGTTGTTAGCTGACATGGGCTAAAAATGTTAGCTGACATGGGTTAATTGAATGACTGTCAGTGGCTGAAATAACAAGTGGAAAACTTCTGATACACAAACAAATTGAGAAATTGCACCTTGTGTATTCTAATTTTCTAACTCTCAACAGCAAGTTGAGTGACTGACTGAGTTCCAATAAAAAAGAAACGGGCAAATGCGCCTCTGATTGTTGTTCCAATCCAAACTATCAGTAGGCTATACTATGTAGCCATAGTCACTAGATGGCGCCAAATCTTCATTTACTAAGCCTATGCGTGGCTACTAAACGTTTTATCTGGTCAAGACCTAAACTTGACTTTTTCATAATGGTTCCCTGATGTGCCCTAGTCTAGATACATACAGTCACTTAATTAGCCCATGTCAGCTAATATATATATATATATATATATATATATATATACACAGTCGGAAGTTTACATACACTTAGGTTGAAGTCATTTAAACAGCTTGGAAAATTCCGGAAAATGATGGCATGGCTTTAGAAGCTTCTGATTTACATAATTGCACAGAGGTGCATAATTTGAGTCAATTGGAGGTGTACTTGTGGATGTATTTCAAGGCCTACCTTCAAACTCTGCCTCTTTGCTCAACATCATGGGAAAATCAAAATAAATCAGCCAAGACCTCAGAAAAGAATTTGTACAATTCCACAAGTCTGGTTCAAGTCTGATTCACTCCTGAAGGTACCACGTCCATCTGTACAAACAATTGTATGCAAGTATAAACACCATGGGACCACGCAGCTGTCATACCGCTCAGGAAGGAGACGCATTCTGACTCCTAGAGATGAACGTATTTTGGTGCGAAAAGTGCAAATCAATCCCAGAACAACAGCAAAGGACCTTGTGAAGATGTTGGAGGAAACAGGTACAAAAGTATCTATATCCACACTAAAACAAGTCCTATATCGACATAACCTGAAAGGCCGCTCAGCAAGGAAGAAGCCACTGCTCCAAAACCACCATAAAAAAGCCAGACTACGGTTTGCAACTGCACATGGGGACAAAGATCTTACTTTTTGTAGAAATTTCCTCTGGTCTGATGTAACAAAAATAGAATTGTTTGGTCATAATGACCATTGTTATGTTTGGAGGAAGAAGGGGGATGCTTGCAAGCCGAAGAACACCATCCCAACTGTGAAGCACGGGGGTGGCAGCATTATGTTGTGGGGGTGCTTTTCTTCAGGAGGGACTGGTGCACTTCACAAAATAGATGGCATCATGAGGAAGGAAAATTATGTGGATATACTGAAGCAACATCTCAAGACATCATTCAGGAAGTTAAAGGTTAGTCGCAAATGGGTCTTCCAAATGGACAATGACCCCAAGCATACTTCCAAAGTTGTGGCAAAATGGCTTAAGGACAACAAAGTCAAAGTAACAAAGTAACCTCAATCCTATAGAAAATGTGTTGGCAGAACTGAAAAAGTGTGTGCGAGCAAGGAGGCCTACAAACCTGACTCCGTTACACCAGTTCTGTCAGGAGGAATGGGCCAAAATTCACCCAACTTATTGTGGGAAGCTTGTGGAAGGCTACCCGAAACGTTTGACCCAAGTTAAACAATTTAAAGGCAATGCTACCAAATACTAATGGAGTGTATGTGAACTTCTGACTGGGAATGTGATGTAGCCAAATGTAGCCAAAAATGTAGCCAAATAAATATTTTTTCACAATTCCTGATATTTAATCCTAGTAAAAATTCCCTGTCTTAGGTCAGTTAGGATCACCACTTTATTTTAAGAATGTGAAATGTCAGAATAATAGTAGAGATAATGATTTCTTTCAGCTTTTATTTCTTTCAACTGTATATTGCAAAGTAAGGTAGTCTAGCCAGCCATCCAATAATACTGTTGACCAAGTGCCTTTTAAAAATGTTGACTTATTTTGTAGGCTACTATTTAAAAACTGCATAATATGAGATTTGGTTGTGAGCTGACATGGGCTAAAAATGTTAGCTGACATGGGTTAATTGCAGTGGTGGAAAAAGTACTCAAATGCCATACTTGAGTAAAAGTAAAGATACCTTAATAGAACATGACTCAAGTAAAGTGAAAGTCACCCAGTGAAATACTACTTGAGTAAAAGTATTTGGTTTTAAATATACTTAAGTATCAAAAGTAAAAGTGTTAATAATTTCTAATTCCTTATATTATGCAAACCAGATGGCACAATTTTCTTGTGTTTAAATAAAAATGTATGGATAGCCAGGGGCACACTCCAACACTCAGACATTAATTTACAAACAAAGCATGTGTGTTTAGTGAGTCCGCCAGATCAGAGGCAGGAGGGATGACCAGGGATGTTCTCATGATAAGTGCGCAAATTGGACCATTTTCCTGTAAAAAATGTAACGAGTACCTTTGGGTGTCATGGTAAATGTATGGAGTATAAAGTACATTATTTTCTTTAGGAATGCAGTGAAGTAAAACTAAAAGTTATCAAAAATGTAAATAGTAAAGTACAGATACTACTCAATAGTACTTTAAATAATTTGTACTTAAGTACCTTACACCACTGGTTAATTGAATGACTGTCAGTGACTGAAATAACAAGTGGAAAACTGCTGATGCACTACCAAATACATACATAAATAAATAAAAAGACAGACAGAGGCGCCTCTGATTATGGTGTCATTATCTGTCACAAGAATTTCAGTGTCATGGTTTTTAGTATGTTCAGACATGTAGGCTATACTATGTAGCCGTAGCCACTAGATGGCGCCAACAGATCATTTACTAAGCCTATGCGTGGCTGCTAAACATTTTATCTAGTCAAGACCTAAACTTGACTTTCTCATAATGGTGTCCTGATGTGCGCTAGTCTAGATACATATGTCAAAGGTTTTGGCAGAGTAAATTGCATTTTGTAATGCTATCCCAATACATTTATTGGAGCCACACTCCAGAATGTAAATAATATGTGGCATCTTTTTATACTTTGATTTTTAAGCCCTCTCTAAATGTAGGATGTGTCTTATTATGTGGGATAATTTGTAGACTCTTCACTTGCTCGAAAACAATCGATTACAGTCCATTTATATTTGTTACCTTCAAAATCCTAAAAAGAATATGCGTTTGAATGTGAATTGGGAAGATACATTAGATACACACTACTGCTTGAACGCTGGCCCTTTAATTAAATCCACCTGTTGGGGCGCAAGACTCTTTACCTTCGGTATGGTGGAGCTTTAGGTTAACTGTGGTTTGAAGACGCTGTTTATTACGAGTGCCAGGAGTGTCGCGGAGCTCCTATTTTAATACCGTCACATGGTATCCAACCAGATTCTCTTTAGTCGCTCTATGCCTGTCCAAAGCGTTCTTCCTATCCGGGATGTTTTTGCGCATCATTTGGATCTCTTGATATCCATATCAAGACATCGCTTGGACTTATATGATTTATATTCTTATTGGGTAATCTCTGCATTGAAATGTATGTCGTGTTCATCATGTCTATGCCACTGGTCTAATTTCCAATTACGAAATTGCGCCCCAAAACCTTTGGACTTCAAAGTGAGACCGTGGATGCGCCTTTCGCTGGAGACGTTCTGCAACAATTTGTTGCAAACATTCAGATCAAAGTGATGGTGTCGTTATCACCTCGGTTTGCCATGGCACCATAATCATTTTGTTTTTAAAAAATGTGATTCATCCGAATCGTCTTTTCGTGTTATTCAGTTATGTTCACTTTCGCTGCCTTCTGCTATATGCTGTCACTGGTCCTCTGTGCTTCCCTGATCTTCTTTGCGATATGGCATGTAAGTGGGTTTTTTATTACTTGTTTTTGTTGTTGTTATACGTTTTTTAAGATACGAAATTGCTTTTTATTTGATTATGAATTATTTTGGTTATGGACAATATTCCGTAATTGTGCGTAATAGCCTAGTGTATTTACATGCCTTGTGCGCAAGGTAATTAATACAGTATTCGATGTATGCAAAGGTGCAGTTTCAATGACCAACCTTTCACTTGAATTATCATTTTATTAAGATCCCCATTTAGCTGATGTCACCCGCTCTAACTGGTAGAAGAAAAACAAATCCAGCCCAAAATTGACAGGTGCGCACCTGTATCTCGGACGTTTAGCCTAAAACACAACTCTTGGCTTGCATTTCCACTTCATTGTACTAAATGGTCATATCGGTTTTATTTTGTAATTGCAGATTTTTTTTACTATGGTTCAATCAAAAGGTTTTACAATAATTCACTTGACTCGGGCATCATACGAATTCTCTCCCGCACACAGCTTTATCTGTGTGTTATTGTGTTTGTTCAAACCAGACGGGAGACCCTGCAACACAGAAACGCCAAAAATAACGCATTACAATATTTGGATAATATAATTATTTACTCTTAAAGCCCTTGCGCCCTCCTGCGGAACTTTATGTAAAGACACAGCCCCTGTCCTCCGGCGACCGGCGTGCCTATGCATATCAATACACCTGAGACTGAAGGAGAGCTTTCGGTTTACTTCGGAGTCCATGCAATTACTGGAGGCATGGCATCTGTCTGTCAGGCCCATATAGTGTACATAGCGGTGGACAGATCCCATCTACTCTATAAGGAGACTGCCTGCAACTCAGGAATAGAAGAACATACAGCTTATGCCAAGAGCACTATTCCCACCATGGATGTTTTCGTTCTGTTTATATTACTGTAATGTGGTAATTTCACACACACACACACACACACACTGTTTTCCAAAACAACTTACAGCTCATACATACAGTACATTCAATATATATGGCCCAACTGTGGTCTTTTTCCAACCAACCGAGACTTATGGGAACCACAATGATTCTGATGGCAGGGTGGAGATATCTCTAGCAGTCTACATGACGTTATAGCACATGCATAGTCAAATAAATGGGTTTTAAATACCAGCCCTTTTCACGTTACAGCATGCCTGTCATCCAGACATCATCTGGTTAATTGTAATACATGGTCCCATACACTCTGACAGTGAAATGTGCCCATACATGCTACAGTAAATATCCATCCCACTGGGCAAACACTGGTTCAATCAAAGTTGTTTGCACGCAAAAATATCAATTTGATGACGTTGAATCAATGTGGAAAACTGATTTGAATTTGCAAAAATTTATCAACGTAAGGGAATTTCGAATTACGTTTTTTTTACCTAAATCCAATGACATGGTGACCTTTGTTAGTGATTTCACATTGAATTCACAGTTAGTTGACAACTCAACCAAATGTAAATCAAAGCTAGACATTGAAGTGACGTCTGTGCCAAGTGGGATTTTATTAATTAGCTTTAATCTAATTATCTTGCCAATGATCTTATCCCTCGACTTGATAGGTTTATTACAGTTCTGCTTGTTTTTTTAGTGGACCTGTCAGATGTAACATGCCCTACATATACTCATATTTACTTATATTTAAACTGTATGTGTTTTTCAGAGAGGAAGGTACTCAGAAGGAAGAACGTTTGGAATATCAGGATATGTCTTGTCATTAATCATTGCCTGTTAACAGGCAGTCTCGTCTCTCACAGGGCATGCACTGTACTGTTCTATGTGCTGACTGATGAGAACCCTATCCGACACTACGTTGACTGATGGAAATGATTTGTTGCGCTGTCGTGTCCAAGAAATCAGAATGTCAGTCTCAGTGAGGATGCTTCTTTACATGTCCAAACCACATAGCACTATATAGCAAGATATTTTTATGTTTGTGTCAGTCATCAAGTTCATTGACTAAGCTGAAACCCTCGACTCTATCTAGTTCAACACATGTTCAAGGTTGATCAACAGCAAGATAATCTCATTCAATGCGCTTTCTCTCAGTCTGTGGAAGGAAAATCACACCTCACTAGTTAGCTATCTAGCTTCTGTCCAGATTGAATTATCAGTAATCAATCATGTAATCCGGGTTACACCATCACTCATGGGACTGCTTGTAACAGATTAGGGGGCATTTTAATTAACATAGCAGATGAACTGTGTTCTCTTGTGCTCTGCTCAGCTCCACGTTCACCGACACAAAATGGTTGAGTGATTTCCCTCCATGTAGCAAAGCCCCTAATGTATTATGAGTGTCAGTATCACCATGTGAACGGCTCCTGTGGATGCAGTGATTTAAGGGAAAATCCCCCGTGCCCATATGATGTGTAGAGAGAGTCCCATTGGCGAAGAGGGCATATGTTAAGTTAACACCGTTCACTTTCATTGTGGCTATACAGTATATTGTTTTAGTGTTCTGACGCTTTTTAGTGGATGGCAGTTACATTACAGTAAGCGTAGTAGGAAACTATGAAGGAGTCATATGTATGCATGGTTTCTGTCCTGCTGCTCTTTGTGTCTCATGCTGGTTCCTCTAGCAAGTACAGGACATTCACAGGTCTAATGATCCTTCACACTGACTCCCATGCTCCTCCACTCAATGCTACTGTCCTCAGAGCATGGTATTATTTGGAAAGGACATCTTACTTCAAATTTCCATCTACAGTGTGTGCAGTACAAGAAAACGGCTCTATAAGAATCAGCTTGGGTTTAGTTCAGTTGGTCAGCCCAATTCTGAGATTCTTTTCACTAACTAGTCTTTTGACCAATCAGATGAGCTCTGAAAAAGATCTGATGTGAAAATATCTGTCAAAAGACCAATTGGTAGAAAAAAGATCATAATTGGGCTGCCTGTGTAAACTCAGCCTTGGTGGTTGGTTGCACATATACTCACACCTTCAATAATCCCTCATAGGTTGTTCATCCATCAATATGACATCAATTGCATTAAGTTACATTGTTTCTCACTGAACGTTATATTGCCTTGTATGTATGAAATTGTTGTGATTATGAAACCCGTTTTCCAGGCAAGAGGAGGTAGGGATTTTGTTATTCTGAGTCATGGGGGAAAAAACAAAAATGTTACTTGCCATGCTGGTCTTTGGAGATATACTGTAGGCCTATACAGATGTGAGCATGTTTTTAAGGCCAGTCAACCATGAAGAAGCAGAAATGTCCAGTCCCACATATGGAGCCAATGGCATAAAAAAAAAAATCTTGATAGAAAGCTTCAGGAAACGTAAAATAAATAAATAAAGCACACAGTATAAAGTCCATTCCCCTCATGTAGCTCTGCTGCCTGCAGCCACTTTAAAAAGAGCAGCAATCCCCAAATGAGCAATCTCCACTCACCGAGGAACCATTTGTGAAGCTTCCAAGAGGTTGCACTGAGCACGTCAGACATTTTGTTGTTATTCAGTTTAGTGAGTTGGTTTGGGGCGTCAGCCTGCAATGACTGTGAGCAGACCAGACCAGACCTGTCAGTCCATGATTGCCTTTCCAATCATAGAGACTCAATTATCAACCTGTTAAATTTCATTCTGCACAGGGTTGATGAGAAAATTAACCCATCTCAGGCGGTTTAAAATCCTCCTGAATAATTAACCGTAGCTGCTCAATTATTAACATCGAACTTGTAGTCTTTTTCATCAGAATTGATGTTCTCCGCATCGCGGTTGAGGTGTTATTTTTAATGTAATTATTTCTATATAAATGCCTAAAGTAGAAGGGCAGTGACATAAGGTAGGGAATGTGTTCGAAGAGGGTCAGGGCTTCCACAAACTAACAGATAACAGCTGAGTTGCCAGTCGACCATGGAGTCTGTGGACCAAGCGTGGCCAGCCATGCTCCTGTATGGATGGATGTTTACACCTGGTGAGCAGAAGGTGTCACTGTGCCAGTTTAGGCAACGTTGAATTCAAAGACTTCTATTGAATCCAGTTGATGTCGGAAGTTTACATACACTTAGGCTGAAGTCATTAAAACTCATTTTTCAAACACTCCACAGATTTCATGTTAACCAACTATAGTTTTGGCAAGTCGGTTAGGACATCTGCTTTGTGCATGACACAAGTATGTCATGTTTTATATACTTTTTCATACTGCCGCTCTATGTATCATGTACCGTGTATCTGTCTTTTGTGTACTTTCGTTGTGGCATTTTGCACCTGCCCTGTGTTTTGTTGTAGCTGCTTGACAATGAAATTTCCCCCCCGGGGGATCAATAAAGTATCTATCTATCTATCTATCTATCTATCTATCTATCTATCTATCTATCTATCTATCTATCTATCTATCTATCTATCTATCTATCTATCTATCTATCTATCTATCTATCTATCTATCTATCTATCTATCTATCTATCTATCTATCTATCTATCTATCTATCTATCTATCTATCTATCTATCTATCTATCTATCTATCTATCTATCTATCTATCTATCTATCTATCTATCTATCTATCTATCTATCTATCTATCTATCTATCTATCTATCTATCTATCTATCTATCTATCTATCTATCTATCTATCTATCTATCTATCTATCTATCTATCTATCTATCTATCTATCTATCTATCTATCTATCTATCTATCTATCTATCTATCTATCTATCTATCTAAATCTTCCAACAATTGTTTACAGACAGATTATTTCACTTATAATTCACTATATCACAATTCCAGTGGGTCAGAAGTTTACATACACAAAAATTCCAGAGAATTATGTCATGGCTTTAGAAGCTTCTGATAGGCTAAATGACATAATTTGAGTCAACTGGAGGTGTACCTGTGGATGTATTTCAAGGCCTAACTTCAAACCCAGTGCCTCTTTGCTCGATATCATGGGAAAATCTAAAGAAATCAGCCAAGACCTCAGGAAAAAAATTGTAGACCTCCACAAGTCTGGTTCATCCTTGGGAGCAATTTCCAAATACCTGAAGGTACCACGTTCATCTGTACAAACAATAGTATACAAGTATAAACACCATGGGACCATGCAGCCGTCATAACGCTCAGGAAGGAGACGCGTTCTGTCTCCTAGAGATGAACGTACTTTGGTGCGAAATGTGCAAATCAATCCCAGAACAACAGCAAAGGACCTTGTGAAGATGCTGGAGGAAACGGGTACAAAAGTATCTATATCCGCAGTAAAACAAGTCCTATATCAACATAACCTGAATGGGCGCTCTGCAAGGAAGAAGCCACTGCTCCAAAACCGCCATAAAAAAAGCCAGACTACGGTTTGCAACTGCACATGCAGACAAAGATTGTACTTTTTTGAGAAATGTCCTCTGGTCTGATGAAACAAAAATAGAACTGTTTGGCCATAATGACCATCGTTATGTTTGGAAGAAAAAGTGGGAGGCTTGCAAGACGAAGAACACCATCCCAACCGTGAAGCACAGGGGTGGCAGCATCATGTTGTGGGGGTGCTTCACAAAATAGATGGCATCATGAGGAAGGAAAATTATGTGGATATATTGAAGCAACATCTCAAGACATCATTCAGGAAGTTAAAGTTGGGTCTTCCAAATGGACAATGACCCCAAGCATACTTCCAAAGTTGTGGCAAAATGGCTTAAGGACAACAAAGTCAAGGTATTTGAGTGGCCATCACAAAGCCCTGACCTCAATCCTATAGAAAATGTAAAAAGCATGTGCGAACAAGGAGGCCTACAAACCTGACTCAGTTACACCAGTTCTGTCAGGAGGAATGGGCCAAAATTCACCCAACGTATTGTGGGAAGCTTGTGGAAGGCTACCCAAAACGTTTGACCCAAGTTAAACAATTTAAAGGCAATGCTACGAAATACTAATTGAGTGTATGTAAACTACTTCTGACCCACTGGGAATGTGATGAAAGAAATAAAAGTTGAAAGAAATAATTCTCTCTACTATAATTCTGAAATTTCACATTCTTAAAATAAAGTTGTGATCCTAACTGACCTAAAACAATTTTTACTAGGATTAAATGTCAGGAATTGTGAAAAACTGATTTAAATGTATTTGGCTAAGATGTATGTAAACTTCCTACTTCAACTTAGGAAGTAGGAAGTTTGAAAATGTTATGCAATAAAATAAACAAAAATGCTTTTTCCTCATGGGGAAAACGTTAGTACACCCCTACCTTTACCGTCACATAAAATGGTTAAAATTAGAATATATATACATATATAGTGTGTATTTCCAGAATACTCCATACCCTCATCACACCCCACTGCCCCAGGTATTTACAAACAGTCCATTCATGTTTGCCATCGGCCCATGAAGAATTGAGGGAGCAGTGACACAGCCACTGTGAGTGATACACTGATGCAGGCAGAGAACTAAAACACATTTGTCTTTTTCCTCTCTCTCTCTCAGATAACAGCCTTCGATGAGCTGCAGGCAGACTTTAAGGTCCCCATCGATCAGGGAAATCCACTCCATGCGGTACGTATGTTTCTCTGTTGTGCTATTACTCTTCCATGTTACTCATGTATTACTGTCAGACGTGCTCTCTCACTCCACTAGTGTGTTCATTGTGGCGAATGTGTCTGGAATATGTGACTGTGTGGAAAGTGTGGTGACTGTAGGATGTGCTTGTGGTGAATTAGTGTGTGATGTGTCATGAGTGTGGTATCTGAAATATACATGTGTAACCAGTGTGTTTAGAGCATGTGAGGGTGTGTGCTAATTGTTTTGGGCACGTATGTGTCTGCGTGCCTGATGTATGTCGTTCTGCGTGTTTGTGTGTGTGGGGAGGGTGGGGGGCTTGGCAGAGGTGTAATCAGTACCAGGGGCTGCGGCCAGGTGTGTTGCCCACCCTGCTGCTCCAGAAGATCTCCCTCAGTCATCTGCAGCTCTGCATTAATAACCAGCTGGCTGCATGCTGTTCAGTTCATCCTCCTCTGGACTGGGACTGACTGACTGAGTGACTGACAGGCACCTCGCATCACAGGTTTAAAGGCCACAACACCCCGGCTGTATCTGAAATATAGTGCGTTACTTTTGATCAGGGCCCACATACTATGTAGTGCCATTTCAGATGAACACTGTATAAATTATGTCCACTTCATCAGAGAAGAGATGGGACACTGAGGTTGATAAAGGACAGGTTCCGCTCCTTGAATCCCCTCTGGGGTTTCTAAGTTGTTGTTCCATCCGACTCCCTAATAGAGGAGAATGATTTGAGCAGTTTAGGTATGATGTCCCTGGGACAACATAGTTTAGAGGTGACTTTGACTGTACTGTCACAGCACTTGAATGTAGACAGCTGTGTGTCCTTTGGGATGACTAGAGAGAAAAGGTGGATGGAAAGACAGCGTATTTGAGGAACAGGATTGCTGAGCAGTTTCAAATGCAAATGTATGGATTCTTTTTTTCAAAGTCATTGTCGTAGCTTTGAAAATGATCTCAAAGTACAGCTACAGTTATTTTTTGTCGCATTTGCTTTGCATGTAGTATCCAGCACCTGGATACTAAACTTGATGCTTATCCATCTGATCTCAGAGAGCAAGAGAAAGAGTCTGAATAGTCAGTCTTTGCCACTTAAACAAAAGGTGTCGTTATCACTGTGCAGCTTTTTTTACAAAGCCATTTTAGCTGTCGCACTAGCTGTTCGGTCAAAACAGATTCACAAATCATGAGAATTTGTCGGGCTATGCAGACGTTGCCTCCCTTCGAGGCACGTGTTGCTAGGCAACCCCCTTGGACTTGCCCAGGCAGGTTCTGGCTCAAGACAGTTTGAAAGACTTGCTAGCAAACATTTGTGCTATGAAACTAAAATAAATACTGCGCCCTGACCACAACTTATTTGCTAAATTCATTCATAGTTTTTAAAGTTAACTTCAAAACTTGGTGTAGTTTTATTGGGATTTGCAGCTGTTAGTGAGAAGTGAATCTGCTAGCATCTGATATGACTTACTCAACCTTTAAATACTTTGAAATAAAAATGTCTTTAGTAAAATCCACTGCACTACTTTATAGTCTCTCACTCCCAATGGCCTCTATCTGTCCCTTCCGCTGTGACAAGGATACCACCCTCCCTGTTTCTCTCCCTCTATCTCTCTTCTTCCCACCCTCTCTTCCTCCCTCTCTCCACCTCATGAGTCCTGATTGGAGATTGATGGCTTCCTCCCTGGGCACCACCCTGCTCCCCTGCCACCCTTGCCACCTCTGCCACCAGAGGTGCGATGCCCGTAGGTAGCACAGGGGCATGTGCCCCCTCAGATTTGTTTTAAAGATAACTGTTTCTCTTTAAAACTACTAGCCATCTAGCAATTTTATGAAGTTGGCTTTAGCTAGCCCAGATACTGTAGGTTCCCAATCTCCCAACCTCATAACTAGCTACCAAGAAGCCATTTCAGGCTATCAATCAAGTTAGAGTATCTATCGTAGCTGGAATGACTGCTGACAAGGTTGGTCGACTTTAGAAAAGCAAGCAATAACTAAATATACTGAATAAGACTTCCATTCCTCTCAATCTTTTACCCAGATTTTAGCAGAGATGCAGAGAAGCATATTCAGTTTTTTTTATAAAGAACCACCAGTCAGAAGGATTCAGACAGCTCAAAAGGTATGCTTAGATAAATATACTTTTTTTTAATATATAGAATTAAGCATAATGATTATGGCTCTAGATTGCAGGAACAAGCTATTTCAGGTGTTTGAAAAATGCAAAATTCTCCACCCCTAGCCATCCTCAAGTACTTTGTGGCCCCTCAGAGTTTTGTGGTGCATGACTCCTCTGTCTGCTACATCATTCTCACACCCAGGCAGCAGGCTAATTAGTGGCTGACTGTCATCTGCCCCTCCCCCAGGGGGCTCTCTGGGAGTAAGGGCTCAACCTAGAGAAACCGCCATAGGGATCCACAAAACACAAACACGCACACAGAGTCAAACACACACATATAGAATCAAACACGCACACACAAACATACACACACAGCTGTGAGTCTCTGGGGCTACAGGCACAGATATAAAGACAGGGCTTATTATCATAGGGAGGAGTTTATTCCTAGAGAGTGTGTATTCGAGAAGTGGGTGGACGTGTGTGTATGGGTATGGGTGTGTGCGTGCGTGCGAGCCTGTGTGTGTGTGTAGTGTATAAGTCCTCTGGGTCTATGGGGACGTACACTCAGGCCCAGATGTATTTCAGCACTGCCAATGTTGTTTATATTGAGGAGATCAGTGCCTATCTGCCTATCTCTTCTGAGACTCTCGATGACACACCAGTGCAGAGCCTGATGAGAATACATAATGTTTTAATACTTTATTCCCCACCTAGCTCAGGGCCCTGCTTGTCCTTTGTGATGCTGATGGCATCTGTTGCTTCTCCCCGACTCTGAACTAACGTTCTATCAGCTAGGGATGGCCTGAAGCAAATTATATCATCTTACTCTTGCATTAAAAATCAGACTGATAAAACAGTGAATAAATGTATGCAAGGAAAGGGAAGGAGTTACCATAGTTTCATTATCACGCAGAGAGAAGGGTATTACTTGTGTTATGATTTTATTACCCTAGACAGATCATGGAATTGCATACTACCTATGTGCTCATACTACTGTATAGGTCACATTTTAATTAGATCTCTAGTAAATTAGTACCAGAAGTTCTATGTCAGTGTGACTCCAAAGGGTGAAAGGTAGATTGGCATTATACTGGGTCCTGGCTGTTGTTGTTGTTGTTACAAGAGAACTCAGAAAGCTTTAAAGTAGGCCCATATCAAACCTGGGCTGACAGCTCACTAGGTAAACCCTAGATATTAGCTCTGGGAGCCGCCACAAGTCCTGAGATCTCAGGCAAGGTAAGTCATAATATAAAGCAGCTTGGGGAACCACCTGCACTATACTGACAGTACATTAGCCAGTACATCAGGAACCACCTGCACTATACTGACAGTACATCAGCCAGTACATCTGTGTACAATAATAGTGTTTGAACATGATTTTTTAACAACTACCTCATCTCTGTGTCCCAAACACAATTACCTGTAAGGTCCATCAGTCGAGAAATTAATTTCAAACACAGATTCAACCAGAAAGAACAGGGAGGTTTTCCAATGCCTCATACTAACCTAAATGACAGAGGGAATAGAAGGAAGCCTGTACAGAATAAAAAATATTCAAAAACATGCCTCCTATTTACAATAAGGCACTAAAGTAAAACTGCCAAAGAAATAAATGTTCTATCCTAAATACGAAACGTTATGTTTGGGGCAAAACCAACACATCACATCACTGAGTACCACTCCTCATATTTTCAAGCATGGTGGTGGCTGCATCATGTTATTGGTATGCTTGTCATCGGCAAGGACTAGGGAGTTTTTTAGGAACGGAATAGAGCTAAGCACAGGAAAGATCCTATAGGAAAACCTGGTTCAGTCTGATTTCCAACAGACACTGGGGGATAAATATACCTTTCAGCTGGACAATAACCTCAAATACAAGGCCAAATTTACACTGGAGTCTCTTACCAAATGACATTGAATGATCATGAGTGGCCTAGTTACAGTTTTGGCTTAAATCGGCTTGAAAATCTATGGCAAGACTTAAATGTCTGTTTAGCAATGATCAACAACCAACTTGACATAGCTTGAAGAATTTTTAAAATAATAATGTCCAAATATTGTACAATCCAGGTGTGCAAAGCTCTTATAGACCCAGAAAGACTCAAAGGTGATTCTAACATGTATTGACTCAGGAGTCTGTATACAGTACTTATGTAAATTAGATATTTCTGTATTTTATTTCAATACATTTGCAAACATTTCTAAAAACATGTTTTCACTTTCTTATTGTGTGTAGATGGGTGAGAAAATAAATGTATTATCCATTTTGAATTCAGGCTGCGAAGGCATAAGAATATTAAAGTGTGTATTCTTATTTTACATTTATGTAGTTATGTACCTGTCTAATGCTATGTAGTTCTGTACCTGTCTATTAATGCTATGTACCTGTCTATTAATGCTATGTACCTGTCTATTAATGCTATGTACCTGTCTATTAATGCTATGTACCTGTCTATTAATGCTATGTAGTTCTGTACCTGTCTATTAATGTTATGTACCTGTCTATTAATGTTATGTACCTGTCTATTAATGCTATGTACCTGTCTATTAATGCTATGTACCTGTCTATTAATGCTATGTAGTTCTGTACCTGTCTATTAATGCTATGTAGTTCTGTACCTGTCTATTAATGCTATGTACCTGTCTATTAATGCTATCTAGTTATGTACCTGTCTATTAATGCTATGTACCTGTCTATTAATGCTATGTAGTTACTTATCTCTCTATTAATGCTATGTACCTGTCTATTAATGTTATGTACCTGTCTATTAATGCTATGTAGTTCTGTACCTGTCTATTAATGCTATGAACCTGTCTATTAATGCTATGAACCTGTCTATTAATGCTATGAACCTGTCTATTAATGCTATGTACCTGTCTATTAATGCTATGTACCTGTCTATTAATGCTATGAACCTGTCTATTAATGCTATGAACCTGTCTATTAATGCTATGAACCTGTCTATTAATGCTATGAACCTGTCTATTAATGCTATGCACCTGTCTATTAATGCTATGAACCTGTCTATTAATGCTATGTAGTTCTGTACCTGTCTATTAATGCTATGAACCTGTCTATTAATGCTATGTAGTTCTGTACCTGTCTATTAATGCTATGAACCTGTCTATTAATGCTATGTAGTTCTGTACCTGTCTATTAATGCTATTTACCTGTATATTAATGCTATGTAGTTTTGTACCGGTCTATTAATGCTATGTACCTGTCTATTAATGCTATGTAGTTACTTATCTGTCTATTAATGCTATGTAGTTATGTACCTGTCTATTAATGCTATGTACATGTCTATTAATGCTATGTACCTGTCTATTAATGCTATGTACCTGTCTATTAATGCTATGTACCTGTCTATTAATGCTATGTACCTGTCTATTAATGCTATGTACCTGTCTATTTATGCTATGTACCTGTCTATTTATGCTATGTAGTTCTGTCTTTTAGCTGTTCTTGTCTTCATGTTTTGTATTTTGTCAGGTTTTATGTTCTGTATGGATCCCAGGAAGAGTAGCTGCAGCTTTGGTGGTAGCTATTGGGGATCCTAATATAAAATATTAAACACTATTCTGCAGAAAGTGAACCAGTAATTAGCCCATATTCATTCACCCCTCCGACAGAGGACTGTGTGTACTCTACACAGTGAAGGTACGCACTCCAGAGAAGGCCTTCTCACCCGTCAAACACTCCTATTCCTCTCTCAACAGTTCCTTAACCTTTCCAGCTCTCCTTTCTATTCTCAGCCTGAGACTCAGTTTACATTTGTGTATCTTATTTACAGTACCCCAGCACACTTGCTTGTCAAGCAAATTCTCGCTGAGTAACATTTAAAAACGAGCCCTGTCTAATTGCTTGCTAATGAGAAGTGTTGATACGTCGGCAGTTATCTGGCGTCTCCATGGCTACCACTGGAATATATTAGCATGGCCTCATTCATACTCCTCAAGATGAGAGAGGAGAGGAAAACATGTGTAGAGGCAAATTCAGGTTTGCCCAAATGAGGTGCTGCAGTCTGAAAATAGGGCTAATTTACTGTAACCTCTCGTAGATGTTGTGGTTTCTTATGCTGAGGTACTGCAGTGGGTCGTGAGTGGACATGGGGAGGAGGAAGCAATGCAAAATGTGCTTGGAGAACATGAAAGTATTCTGCAGATTTGAGGTCATGTATGTGTATGAGACACATCTCCTCAAACCCAACCTCTTTCCTACCTCTGCTCCTAATATAATAGCACATTTCTCTCAGTGGAAGGGGACTTCATTAAAGTGAAACATTTTAAAGGGCTTTTAAAACATCTCAATACATTTTGCACTTTTAAAATAGAAAAACTGTACAGTAAAAGGAGGTAATTTAAGAAATGTTCCCCCATCTTTACCCAGAACAATTCCAAGCGGACTGAAGTGTAAATTATGTGTCGTATCAGATTTTGAGATGAGAGATAAAAATCTGATGCTCAAATGGAGATTAGCCACCAGACTGCACATTTTCCCCACAGAGCCTGTAGAACCATTACAATGGTCTTAGTTCCAACGCACGCTAGACTGGCTTTCTACAGTGGGTTACCTCAGATTACATTATTTAGAGGCGTACAGGCGACTCCATGATGAATTATGCATCCCATCAGAGGAAGTTCTTCTGTAGTGTTTAAAAAAAAAAATCCAAATACTAATCAAATATGTATGTTTAGTCTCTTGATTAATGCAGATTTTGGGAGATAACATTCAACCCCCCCCCTGTAACATTCAACGCCCCCCCCCCTCCCTGTTTCAGGGGCCCTTTCACTAGCACTCTGCAGAGGAAGATAAGCCTGTTTGGGTGTCATTCACATATCATTTATCCTCAGGATAACACATCATCCCAATTTTGCATGTCAACAAAATCAATTTGGTCTGATAGAGACACATATACAGACTGGGACTCTCAGGATGATGTAGCCATCTACAACAGGCATAGGAAATAAGCATTGCCCAAAATAGTTTTCTATGTAATCACCATATGCTATGATGCTCACAAGCGCCATTCAAGAAATGGTGTCCGCCTCCTCGCCTGGCCTGGCCTTGCATTGGTTTTTCTAAATATGGCCCTTGATGTCCTCGCCAGTTTCTGGTTGCACTGTAATTCTGCAGAGAGAGGAGCGTTGGGCCAAGAAGTGGGGGTAGACTAGGGCTTTAGGCAGTGCTGGGTTGACTCCACACACAGACAGACACAGGCAGAGGAAGATGCAGAATCTGCTTATAGCTCAACAGAGGTGGGAAGGAAGGAACCGGCATCCTCCATGTCTTACTGTAGGCCTACACAGTGCAAATCCAGCTTCACAGGCCAGTGGCAACATGCTACCCAAAACACTCCTGTATACCTAAGACACTCCCCAGCTTGTTACAAGTGTACTACAGGCCTTAGTGACTAGACAGTTGGACTTACTACACTATCTAGTCACTAAGGTCTGTAAAATACCCCTATTTATGGACTGACTGCTGAACCTCATCAGAACAACTGTTGTGTTTGCATATGTATATTTAATGCAGGGGATGTAACTGTTTCCTGTTTGGCTCCAACAGAGAGAGCGACTCCGGAACATTGAGAGGATCTGCTGCCTGCTGAGAAAGGTAAATAACCACTGAACACTGTCCTATTTAAAACATTTCCTTTATTACTTCATGTGCATTGTCATTTAGTCTACATTTTAAAGCCAGAAAATAATCAGTCTTTTATGTCTAGACTGGTGTCCCGCTAGTTTTTGAGAGTTAGAATAGTAGAATCTAGCAATAAGGCACGAGGGGGGGTTGTGGTATATGGCCAATATACCACAGCTAAGGGCTGTTCTTATGAACAACGCATCGCGTAGTGCCTGGACACAGCCCTTAGCCGTGGTATATTGGCCATATACCACAAACCCTTAAGGTACCTTATTGCTATTATAAACTGGTTACCAATGTAATTAGAGCAGTAAAAATATTTTTGTCATACCCGTGGTATATGGTCTGATATTACACAGCTGTCAGCCAATCAGCATTCAGGGCTCGAATCATCCAGTTTATAACACACAAGGTGCAATTTGAAATGTGGTTGTGCACCAGCAGTTTTTCTCTGGTTATATCAGTCACTGACAGTCACTCAATTTTCCCATATCAGCTAACATTTTTTAGATTGGTAAGTTAGTCTAGCTAGCTATTTAAACTTGTAGTTATCATGGTCGAATTACCAACCAGTGGGCAACCCATTGATTTTGTTAGTCACTCTCACTCAGATATCATATAAAAAAAAACAGTTCTCTCCACCCTATGGCAAAATGTGTAGAATTGCAGCAAACTAGCTTTAAATCTGCAATATTTTCTCTATGCCCCCATGGCAAAAGAGAGGGGGCCGCTAAAATTTTTTGCTCGCAAGGTATATTTAATATTACTATTTTATTAGGATGCCAAGGCAGCAGCTACTCTTAATGGGGTGCAAACAGGAAACAAAACACAACAAATAGAATACATAACACTACATAACACTACATAACACAATACATAATATAAACCCTTCTGTGTCTCTTCACAGTCCCTGTGGTGCCGTAAGGTGTTGTTTTATATTTGTTCTTCTTTTTTTAAACTGGATTTATTGCTAGCTTGAGTTAGGCTCTATTTAATACTGTCCATTTTCCAGCCTCTGTTCTGGATCTGGGGACTGCGAAGAGACCTCTGATTGCGTGTCTTGTGTGGTACCGATGAGTGTCCAAACTGTATGCCAACTCCTTGAACACCTCACACAAAGACCAATAGAGATGCGTTCAATCTCTCCCCAACTTTGAGCCAGGAGAGATTGACATGCATGTCATGGACATTCGAGCAACGCCTTGTCATGGACAGACCTCTTCTCATTTTAGTCTGTATGTTTTCACCATGATAGCTTGCTATCTAAAGTGACAGCCAGCAGTTCGGTCTCCTCAACTTGCTCAAACGCCACATTATTCAATGATCGATCTAGATGAGGTTCAGGGTCGAGCGAGTGATTTGTCCCAAAACCAATGCTTTTATTTTTAGAGATATTTAGCACCAGCCTATTGCTAGTTACCCATTCTAAAACGGACTGGAGCTCTATGTTAAGGGTGTCAGTTATTTATTTTACTGTCGTAGCCAACGTGTATTCTGTTGAGTCGTCAGCGTACATGGACACACAGGCTTTATTCAAGGTCAGTGGAATGTCATTTAGTAAAAACAGAAAACAATAATAGCCCAAGCCGGCTGCCCTGCGATACACCACTCTCAACCGAATTTGCATTAAAGAGAACCCTCTGTTCTATTTATGTGCCGAATTGTGTGGGACTTTGGCCCATTGTCCCTCAAACAAAAAATCATGTCCTGCATTTTATCAACAAATTCAAACACCATAGATTTAGTGGATTTGGCTATTTCAGCACCACCGTTGCTGACAGGTGTATAAAATTGAGCACACAGCCATGCTAACTCCATAGACAAACATTGTCACTAGAATGGCCATACTGAAGAGCTCAGTGACTTTCAACGTTGCACCGTCATTGGATGCCACCTTTCCAACAAGTAAAAAAAAATAGTCTGTCCTTAGTCACAACACTTACTACCGAGTTCCAAACTTCCTCTGGAAGCAACGTCAGCACAAGAACTGTTCGTTGGGAGCTTCATGAAATGGGTTTCCAAGGCCGACTAGCCGCATACAAGCCTAACATCACCATACGCAATGCCAAGCGTCAACTAGAGTGGTGTAATGCTCTCCGCCATTGGACTCTGGAGCAGTGGGAATGCGTTCTCTGGAGTGATGAATCACGCTTCACCGTCTGGCAGTCCGATGGACGTATCTGGGTTTGGTGAATGCCAGGAGAACGCTACCTGCGCTAATGCCCAGTGCCAACTGTAAAGTTTTGAGGAGAAGGAATAATGGTCTGGGGCTGTTTTTCATGGTTCAGGCTAGGCCCCTTAGTTCCAGTGGAGGGAAATCTTAACGCTACAGCATACAATTACATTCTAGGTGATTCTGTGCTTCCAACTTTGTGGCAACAGTTTGGGGAAGGCCCGTTCCTGTTTCAGCATGACAATACCCCCATGCACAAAGCAAAGTCAGAAATGGTTTGTCGAGATCGGTGTGGAAGAACTAGACTGGCCTGCACAGAGCCCTGACCTCAACCCCATCTAACACCTTTGGTATGAATTGGAACGCTGACTGTGAGCCAGGCCTAATCACCCAACATCAGTGCCCGACCTCACTAATGCTCATGTGGCTGAATGGAAGCAAGTCCCCGCAGTAATGTTTCAACATCTAGTGGAAAGCCTTTATAGAAGAGTGGAGGCTGTTATTGCAGCAAAGGGGGGACAAACTCCATATTAACGCCCATGACATTGGAATGAGATGTTAGACGAGCAGGTGTCCACATACGTTTGGATAAGGTAATATCATCACACTTGTGAGGCTCTCCATGCTCATGAGTTTCTCATTCAACATTTGCTGTTACTTCACTTATTCTCAATCCCGCTTGAAAAGCCTCCCTTTCTAGCTGTTTTACATTCCCTGAAATGTTTCCCAGAAATGTTTCCTTTGCCAAATATTCCCAGATTCTAATAAAACAGCCACACCCGTTAGTTGGCTAGTTGCGCCTAGTGCTGTGTAGTGCTGCACTACAATGGTGAGTAAAGTTAGATCAAAGCTAAATCAATGTCTTGGTAGATTACATAATGATTCATTAGTATTCTACATAACATAACCAAGTATAATAGCATAGTATAATGTTGCTGTTACATAAAAAAACAGCACCTCATTTCTTATGAGATTTTAGGATGGTTAGCTGAATAGTCCGAAAGAAATCTCCCACCGCCAAAACTCAAAACTGTGCGCCAATAGGCAGAATGTGCTTTGATTGAAACAAAACACAGGAAGGCTCTATAGTTTAGTTTAACACCAACTGCTGGGGTAGGGTGGGTTGGGGGTGGGGTAGGGTAGGGTGGGGTAGGGTGGGGTGGGGTAGTCTACACTGTCCCATGAATGTCCAGCAAAATTATCCTGTTATCCCACATTTGGGTATTTCAAATGGCCACCCTAGTTCTATTAGATAGGTATCTCTCAATCCATTATCAGGAAGAGGATGTACACTGCCTTCAGAAAGTATTCAGACCCCTTGACAATTGTTTTGTTACTTCCTTATTCTAAAATGGATTAAATAAAAAAAATACATATACACACAATACCCCATAATGGTTTTTGGACATTTTTGCTCATTTATAAAAAATTTAAAACAGAAATAGCATGTTGAAAGTCCATTGCCAATTTGATTTCTGTCAAATAACTTTGCATTTGGTCAAACGCTGTTTTTTCTAAAAGTTTGCTAAGCACAGGTAACAGGCTAATTGGTCGCCTGTTTGAACCATTAAAGGTTGCTTTGCTATTCTTAGCAAAAAAGAAAACACCTCTTTCACAGCAACTTTGCGGAACTAAAATCAAGAGTGCTCGTTTTTCATTATTTGGTCCGATATGCATGAATATGAAGGCTCAGCATGTGTTGTTTGCATGTCATGTCTAAGATTTGCTAATCTTATCAACAAAAAAGATTATTAAAGTGGTTGGCAATATCAATGGGTTTTGTTAAGAACAAGCCATCTGCCTCAATGAAGGATGGAGCTGAGTTAGCTTTTTTTGCCTAGAATATATTTTAAGGTACTCCAGAGCTTTTTACTATCATTCATTATATAACGTATCTTTGTTCCATTGTATACTTTCTTTGTCTTAAGTTTAGTTACGAGATTTTTTCAATTCATCATCTATCCATGGGGATTTGGTAGTTCTAACAGTCAGCTTCTTGATGGGCACATGCCTATCAGTAACCTGGAAGAAGCTATTTCATAAATGCTGCAGGTGCTGCATCTGGTTGTTCATTATTACATACATCAGACTAACAGATCTATTTTTCACATCTCTGGAATCATTGCAAAACCTCTTGTTGTATGATTGCTTATACGTACTTTTTTTTTTTTCTTCCTTCTATATATGGCTATTTTTATTCTGATCGTCCAACAACATTTCACTTAGGGCAAGGGCCGGCTCTGACTGCATATCTGGGTATAGATGTCTATACGCAGACCCACGAGCCACTTCGGCCGCTCATGATGAGTTCTGATTTTTTGTGGCCCCATTCCTGATCTAGACTTAGCACAGGGGTAACTACACCGTTTTAGCCACTGTATCTCAAAACATAAAGGTATAGTGCAAAGATTTTGTAAATTGAACTCCGATGAACTACCAGTATGAAGGAAGTTTGAGGTCGTTTCGAATGCTGTAGACTTAGACTAGTTAGCATTGGCTTGCGAAACTACCTCTAACTTCCTTCATACTGGACGCAGAGACATACACATTTTATCCATCATTAATTTCCACAATCTCTCACTTTTCCCTTTTAATATTCCTGTTTTGATCAACTGACATTAAGAATGAGGAAACTTTACGTTTTTGGTAAGGATTAAAGCTTGCCCTTGCATTCAGAAAGCTGTCTTGTATTTATAATAGACTGTGTCTGTCCAGTGTCTATTGTCTGTGAGCATGAGGTTACCGTCGGGGACTTGGATACAAAAGGCTTCTCTCATCTCATTCTCAATATGACATCTGTTTCAGAGGCTGTTGAGGCTTCAGCCTACCTCTGCTCTGCTACCAGAAGGAGTGCGCCTGGGGCTGGTGGAATGGAGGCCGTTGTTGTTCTTTCTGTGTTGTCAGCACTGCCTGAGGCTCACCTGTCTGTCCTGGAGACCGCAGTACTGACTTGCAGTACTGACCCAGTGAGAGTGTTGAAAATTATCTTGGTCTTGTTTTTGATAGATTGAAGGGTTTGTCTTATAGCAGCACGTGCTGCACATTGCAAGCCAGTCACAGAGGAGCACTAGCCAGTCACAGAGGAGCACTAGCCAGTCACAGAGGAGGACTAGCTGGTGGTTTTATTTCTCCTGCCTGTTCAGTTTGGTAGTGCAAAACAGCCGTGTTGTCACAGCGACAGAACCAACCATAGAGTGCTGCTCATCTATCTTTCTTAATTTTGGGAGGGGGGTCTCATTCTCCCTCCCCAGTCCCCACACACCTCTGTGAGTACAGCAGCAGAAGCAGAAGCACATCGGCGGCTAGACCAGCGTGTTCATTTGCAAGGCGGTGGAGCCTGCATCCCTGCTACATTCCTGCTCCTAAAATACACAGGAGGTCCATTTTCTCTCTCCCCTATCATTTGGAGAGAGAGAGAGAGAGAGAGAGAGCGAGAAATGGAGGTACAGTAGATGAGAGGGGGAGGGTTGCTGCTGCACTCCGGTGATTCGGAGCCAATCAGAGCATTTCTGTATGCTGTTGAGTCATGGAGGATTCCACTCCCCCCTGTGGTGCCTGGCTGGACCCACGCCATGCCACCATGTCTGACTATACAGACAGCCTCCAGTCCTTCAGGCTGCGCTACCACAGACTGAACAGACAGCCTCCAGTCCTTCAGGCTGCGCTACCACAGACTGAACAGACAGCCTCCAGTCCCAACTCTCCAGGCTGCACTACCACAGACTGAACAGACAGCCTCCAGTCCTTCAGGCTGCGCTACCACAGACTGTTTAGCTCTGCAAAATAGACTTCTCACAACACTTTAACATGTTGTTTGGCAATGGATGGGGAGTGTCACCCTAACCTATTGTATCACCTTAACCCACTCAGTTACCAGAACACCTTGTTTCCCAATGTAAGGGGTTATGAAGTGAAAAGGAGTCCTTCTAAAACGGTCCTATGTCATCTTACAGTCATCAAGCTATACACAGGGTAGAAAACATTATGAAAACCTGCTCTTCCCATGATATAGACTGACCAGGTGAAAGCTATGATCCCTTATTGATGTCACCTGTTAAATCCAAGTGAATCACTATAGATGAAGGGGAATAGACGGGTTAAAGAAGGATTTTTTTTAAGCCTTGAGACATTTGAGACGTGGATTGTGTATGGGTGAATGGGCAAGACAAAAGATTTGTGCCTTTGAACTGGGTATGGTAGTAGGTGCCAGGCGTAACGGTTTGTGTCAAGAACTGCAACGCTGCTGGGTTTTTCACGCTCAACAGTTTCCCATGATAACAAGAATGGTCCACCACCCAAAAGACATCCAGCCAACTTGACACAACTGTGGGAAGCAATGGAGTCAACATGGGCCAACATCCCTGTGGAACACTTTCGACACATTGCATAGTCCATGCCCCGATGAATTGAGGCTGTTCTGAGGGCAAAAGGGGGTGGAACTCAATATAAGGAAGGTGGTCCTAGTCTTTTGTACACTCAGTGTCGTTTGCACTCTTCCTCTTATGCTGTTTCCCAATCAAAGCCAATGCACACATCCTCTTTGTGTGTGTGTGTGTGTGTGTGTGTGTGTGTCTGTGTGTACTATTAATGGAGCACAGTCGTATTGTATGTCGCACGCAGATATGATGATGAAATATGAATGTAAATGATGACACAACCAAGAAAGAGAGGATTGCCATGGATTAACGTCAGAGAGTCTTAGTAGATAGCTGTGTGTGTGGATATTGAAAAGGGATTTTTACCTGATATTCCTAGATCTCTCATACTTGGCTACTAAATGTCCTCTTGTCTTTCTAACAGCTCATCCCAGTTCCCAGCCCCACATTATTGCACTACAGAAGGAGAAATAAAAATAAGTTTAAAAAAAACACCTCTTCCTCAAATCCTGCATGTGGAAATGCATCATCCTGACAGAACAAACAACACATTCTTGTGAGCTCAGCAGTGATAAGGAATAGGACTGAGTGTTTCCTCCACTCCCTCCCTCTCTCCCTCGCCTAGGTGCATGAAATTGCCAACTTCTCCCCTAGCCAGAATATCTAGAGTTTATGCAAAAGAATTGGAGCTATGATCCTAGGCAGTGGGAGAGAGGGAAAATAACACGCAACTGGCGATTGATAGCCACCGCTAAGCAATTGGAATTAATATGAATCATGCCAGTGCAGTGTGTTTGGCATTGGAAATGGAACAGGGATTTGAAGAGTAGGGAACTTTAGCGTTATTTGACTGCTGTTGGTGTTGTAATCTTGCAATGAAGTGATTTGTACATTGTAACAGTAGAATGAGCTTTGCATTCATCTAATAATTAATTTAAGACTCATTGTACGTTTTAATCTTGGATCGATTCATTCTTGTCTGCGTTTATTATTTCTCTAAGTCATTCATTGATTTGGGTAACTCATGCAGGAGTTGCTCATGTACAGTAGCCTCCAGTATTTTTGATTGGAGCACTGCTTTAGTGCTACTCTATTCCTCTGCCTTGATGCTCAGGCTGTCGAAGAATATAAACAACCCCAGCAGGAAGACTTGGATACCTGCCTTGACCTCCCCAGCACTTACAGAACCTCTACACCTCTGTCTTTACTTCTCATTCCTTGGTCATTCCTCCTGTATGAAGAAGCCTTGGGGGTTTTTTTTCTTCTCCAATATGTTTTTTTTTTTTTTTTTGAGTGTCAAGGTGAATCTCCCTCACAGCCAATCAGTGCCCAGCAAGCGGAGGAGCACATAACGGTCCCCGGTGGTTTCCGTTGCGCCTCGTGTTTATTTTTCAAACGAGGAGCTACTTTTGATGTTTCAGTACAGAGGTTTCCGTCCTCTCCATCACACCGACTCACGCCGCATTCATCTCTCCAAATCCATTTGCATATAATTTTCAGTTAGCAGAGAAGCGGGGAGGGAGGTAGGGCGGGTTAGCTTGACAGATGAGATGAGTGCTTCACGTTGGTGAAGTAGATGTTACCAGGGTACAGACACAAGCAGCTGGTGGTGTAGTCGGATGATGTAGCTACAGTGTCTGATGTAGGCCACAGAGGAGCTGCTGGTTTGATGAAGCTCCTGTAAGGACTGATGACGTGGAGCAGGAGGTACAACATGGTTAGGTACACTGAGGACCTAGGGCTAGGTACAACATGGTTAGGTACACTGAGGACCTAGGGCTAGGTACAACATGGTTAGGTACACTGAGGACCTAGGGCTAGGTACAACATGGTTAGGTACACTGAGGACCTAGGGCTAGGTACAACATGGTTAGGTACACTGAGGACCTAGGGCTAGGTACAACATGGTTAGGTACACTGAGGACCTAGGGCTAGGTACAACATGGTTAGGTACACTGAGGACCTAGGGCTAGGTACAACATGGTTAGGTACACTGAGGACCTAGGGCTAGGTACAACATGGTTAGGTACACTGAGGACCTAGGGCTAGGTACAACATGGTTAGGTACACTGAGGACCTAGGGCTAGGTACAACATGGTTAGGTACATTGCACTGAGGACCTAGGGCTAGGTACAACATGGTTAGGTACATTGCACTGAGGACCTAGGGCTAGGTACAACATGGTTAGGTACATTGCACTGAGGACCTAGGGCTAGGTACAACATGGTTAGGTACACTGCACTGAGGACCTAGGGCTAGGTACAACATTGTTAGGTACACTGCACTGAGGACCTAGGGCTATGCTATACTGTTATTATGGGCTTGTGTGTCACAAAGGGACCTTATGTTGATGTGTGGGTTATTTCAAGATGTCCAAAATGTTGCTGTTTGTTTGATGTTTGATGTTATGTTTGGATAGTGAGATGCACATTCACTCTCACGGTAACGCATATACATTAAGATATTTGTCCAATTTGAGTTACTATAAAACAAATACATACTTTTTTTTTTAATCTGCTCTGATAGAGAAATATATGTACAGTGGGGAGAACAAGTATTTGATACACTGCCGATTTTGCAGGTTTTTCTACTTACAAAGCATGTAGAGGTCTGTAATGATTATCATAGGTACACTTCAACTGTGAGAGACGGAATCTAAAACAAAAATCCAGAAAATCACATTGTATGATTTTTAAATAATTAATTTGCATTTTATTGCATGACATAAGTATTTGATCACCTACCAACCAGTAAGAATTCCGGCTCTCACAGACCTGTTAGTTTTTCTTTAAGAAGCCCTCATGTTCTCCACTCATTACCTGTATTAACTGCACCTGTTTGAACTCGTTACCTGTATAAAAGACACTTGTCCACACACTCAATCAAACAGACTCCAACCTCTCCACAATGGCCAAGACCAGAGAGCTGTGTAAGGACATCAGGGATAAAATTGTAGACCTGCACAAGGCTGGGATGGGCTACAGGACAATAGGCAAGCAGCTTGGTGAGAAGGCAACAACTGTTGGCGCAATTATTAGAAAATGGAAGAAGTTCAAGATGACGGTCAATCTCCCTCGGTCTGGGGCACCATGCAAGATCTCACCTCGTGGGGCATCAATGATCATGAGGAAGGTGAGGGATCAGCCAAGAACTACACGGCAGGACATGGTCAATGACCTGAAGAGAGCTGGGACCACAGTCTCAAAGAAGCCTTCCTCATGATCATTGATGCCCCACGAGGTGAGATCTTGCATGGTGCCCCAGACCGAGGGAGATTGACCGTCATCTTGAACTTCTTCCATTTTCTAATAATTGCGCCAACAGTTGTTGCCTTCTCACCAAGCTGCTTGCCTATTGTCCTGTAGCCCATCCCAGCCTTGTGCAGGTCTACAATTTTATCCCTGATGTCCTTACACAGCTCTCTGGTCTTGGCCATTGTGGAGAGGTTGGAGTCTGTTTGATTGAGTGTGTGGACAGGTGTCTTTTTATACAGGTAATGATTTCAAACAGTAAAATGCAAATTAATGCAATAAAATGCAAATTAATTATTGAAAAAGCATATAATGTGATTTTCTGGATTTTTGTTTTAGATTCCGTCTCTCACAGTTGAAGAGTACCTATGATAAAAATGACAGACCTCTACATGCTTTGTAAGAAAGAAAACCTGTAATATCGGCAGTGTATCAAATACTTGTTCTCCCCACTGTATGGGCAGGGATTAGGAGAAAGAGACTGGTAGCGTTTCAGACAATAATAATGTTAATAGTAAACAATATAGCTGGTAGCAGGAATATATAAATACTTATGGTAATATATACATGTAAACAGGAGTATATTGACCAGTAGCAGGATAGATTGATACTAATGGTAAAGACAATCAATAGTCCATGCACAGCAGCCTGATGGTAGCAGTGTAGGTGTAACTGGGAGTCCCGTAGTGCGACACACAATTGGCCCAGCGTCGAGTTTGGCCGGTGTAGGCCGTCATTGTAAATAAGAATTTGTTCTTAACTGACTTGTCTAGTTAAATAAAACATAAAAGGGGTCTGTGGCTGTGGGTCTAAGTGTGTGGCATCAGTAATGAGTGTGTGAGGGTGTGTGTGTGCGCGTGAGTGGGTAGAGACCTGTGGATGGGGATCGAGTCGGTGTGGATAGTCTGAGGGGGAGCAGTAGTTGTTGGCTATTTAACAGTCTTATGACCAGGGGATAGAAGCTGTTTAGGAGCCTGTTGGTGTGAGCCTTGATGCACCGTAACGCCTGCCGGACAGGAACAGTCCATGTTTCGGGTGCCTGGAGTCTTTGGCAATTTTTTCGTCCCTTTCTCAGACACCGCCTGGCATGTATGTCCTGGATGGCTGGGAGCTCACCCCCTGTGATGCACTGGGCCGTCCGTACCGCACTCCGTAGGGCCTTCAGGGGGAGGGCGGTGCAGTTGCCATACCAGACGGCGATACAACCACTCAGGATGCGCTCAATGGTGCAGCTGTAGTCCACGATCAGCTCCTTAGTCTTGCTGACGTTGAGGAAGATGTTGCAATTAATTCCAGTTCTAATGGTGCTGTGCAGGCGCTGCTGTACTGTAGGGAGACTAGTGAATCAAGTTGAGTTTATGTTTGCACAGTCACCGCATACAATACAAACTATCTGTATCACCTTACTACCATACTACAAGGCCACGGAGAGGACCTTTATTTTCCTCAGGCACTGTGTCACAGCAGCAGTGAGCTGCTTGTGTTGTCTCAGACAACCCTGATCTACACTCTCTTTGCTGTAATTCACTCTGAAGAAACAACCAGTACTGCCTGGAGCCTTTTGCCTTTAAAGTGGAGTGGCCAGGGAAGAGAGGAGGAGAGGATCCAAGTAGGAAACAGTGTCTCTCTCTCGCTCTCTCTCTCTCTCGCTCGCTCACTACTTCTGAGTTGGACTGCTGTGAATATCTATGAGCAGCCACGACGTACAGCTGGGAAAACAATGAGAAACAGCGTGGTAGTCCAACATTATTGGCTTTTTAGCTGTACATGTAAATGCTATTTATTTACCCAAATATGAGACTCTTATGCCTTGATGTTTAAAGTCCCCTTCTAGCTCTCTGTCGTAGAAAAATACGCTTTTAAAAATAGAATAGGACTGCATGCAGGATGTAATCAGCTGATGTGTCTTGCAAAGGCCTGATGCGGCTGGGTTAGTGTTGGTGCGTGGCGGGGGCTGGGGGTTGGATGGAGCCATTAGTGTGTCACGCGTCGAGTCAATGTGCAGCCAGTCGAGGTGTGAGATCGCTTCGCAGGTCCAAGCTGAAACGCACTGTTCTACATCTAGACTATGTCTTGATCAATACGATCCTCTAGTATACAGTAGTCTACCCATTATCTCCTCACTTTGCTGCACATTTTTCTGTCACTAGTACGCTATAAGAGTAAATTAAGACATGTTTGGGCTCTGTGTTCATGATCCCATGACTCTTCCAAACGGGGTGTGTGGAGAAGAGCCTGTCCCTGCAGATTTCTGCTTTGTCCCTAGATACCTGTACTTCATTAACAGGAGTGTTGATATCTCCCTGGATACTCAGGATCAAAGGTCTAGTAGCAAAATACTGCAGAGATACCAGTCGCCTACTTTAATGTCAAGTGTCATCTGAAGTCACTCTTGCTACTGTTATATGGACACTTGGAGAGAGTTGTGGATTGTTTTATCCCTATAACCCTGGGGTAGTGGCTATGGCTTTCACTGGAAGGGATTGGAATGGAATTCAAAACCCAATACAATTTGTTCCTTTAATGTGTAAAAACAAGAATGGTCAGCAGACTTATCTTCAGAACATGAACAATGTTTGACCTGATTAGAAATATTAACTTTATCTTCAAGCATGTCAAATATCAGAGGTGCTGAGTTGAATATTGTCTGCAGAAATGTTTTCAGACAAGACTTTGGAGCTACTGTATGACTGTCAAAGGAGTAGCAACTCTGTATGCTTGGAATTAAATTATACCTTTCTGTGAAGTCAGTTGGAAATAAATGTATGTGAAGAACATAAAGAACAGAGCATATGCACATGTGTAGCCTAATATTCTACAGAGGCCTTCCAGTTCAGCCTTTGGGACCAACTTTTCGTCTATCCACAAAAGTTTGATGAACTAAATGTACTGTGGACTACAATTGGGTCTCAGAGGAATAAGTATATTTTAAAGAGAAAATATGTATAATTATTTGCTGCACTTTAATTATTGTTGCTGTAGTAACGAGAAAGAGTATTTGGAGAGTAGGGGCTTTTGATATCTGGCGGCAGCTTGAGGAAAATTGCTGCTACAAAAATGAGAGCGATATACAGATTAGTCACGAACACAAATGAGCGAGGCGGAGAACAATATTGCATACGTGATCGCATATATGTTACAGGCGTTTCATATGATGAGCGCCTGGAGAGGCCACTGGTTCCATTGTATTGGGAATGTACTGAAGGCTACATACACTCCACTCCACTCCCCCCTCCATGTATTTGGACAATGAAGCAATTCTATACGCCAACAATTTGGATTTGAAATCAAATGTGTCATATGAGGCTACAGAACAGATTGGCACCTTTTATTTGAGGGTATTTTCATACATATCTGTTGTACCATTTAGAAATGAAGGCACTTTATGTATCTAGTACCCCCATTTGAAATCTTATTTGGCAGTTATAGTGTATTAAAGTAGTCAAAAGTGTGGTATTTGGTGCATTTACAGTTTGTTTTGGTTGTGTTTCAGATTATATTTTACCCAATAGGAACTGAATGGGGAATGACTGCAGTGGTTTTCTTTCTAATTGAGTTGATAAGATGTTTCTGAACACTTCTACGTTAATCCTGAGTATGCCATGATTAAGACAAATCATGAATGAGTGAGACAGAGTCTACAACAAACATGCTAACCTCTCACCATTACCAATAACAGAGGAGGTTAACATTTTTGGGAGAGTATGATCTTTGTGCCTCAGTAACTTTCCCACTCATCTCATCGATGAGTCCATGTACCGTGGAGAGTTCGACCGGCTGGTGTCCTGGTGCAGTTGCAATAACCTGAAACTCAACACATACAAAATATTGTGGTTGACTTCAGGAAACGCCCCCTACCATCTCTCCCCGTCGAGATTGATGGCTCAGCTGTTGGCACAGCTGTATCATTAAAACTCCTGGGGACCATCATCTCCGACAGTATCAAGTGGGAGGACAGCATCACGTCGGTCACCAAGAAGGCACACCAGAATGTACTTCTATGTAGAGTCACAAGTTTGATTTAGTCAATGAGTGGAAGGAATATGGGAACAAATACTAAACGTTGGACGACTATAATACACTATGATTGAATTTGTCCAAACACTTATGACTTCCTCAAATGGGGGGGGACTAGATACATAAAGTAACTTCATTTATAAACGGTAGAACAGATATGTATGAAAATACCCTCAAATAAAATGTGAAATTCTGTACTGTCGCCTCATATGAAACATTTGATCTCTAATCCAAAATGCTGGAATATAGAGCCACATTTAAAATGTTAGCTTCACTGTCCAGATACATATGGAGTGAATGTGTTTGGAGTGAATGTCATAAGGATGTCATAAGGAGTCTTTGTCCTGTTGAGGGCTGTATAATCACTATTAAGGGGTGTTAATTGGCTGTTGCAAGCGACCCGACATCGAGCGGCAGAGAAGGAGTGAAGGACTGTCGAGGAGAGCGAGAGGAAGAATGGACGGAGTAGAGTAGAGTGGCCTGTAGCTCTGTAGATCACCAGAGTGGAGTAGCAGCAGTCGCTCTGCAGGAGCAGACTCTTTCATTAGCTCTGTGTGCCGTAGAGAGCCTGCCTCCACGTGTTGGTCTGCTCTCCCTCCCAGGGGGCTGCCTCAAGTCACACTTTGAAAAGCACTTTGGCACTCCAGCCTCTTGAACTGTGGCTGAGTGGTGCCCTCGCAGGAGTCCGCTCTAATTGGCCGACACGTTGAGCCCTGCCTAGCCACCGGCTGGCGTTTTTGTGTATGTGTGCCCCGGGGTGGTCAGATGTGGAAGACAGGGAGGGAGGAACCCTTCAGGGCTCAGAGCCCAGAGACAGATCCCTGATCCTAGCCTCGACCGGCTCAAATGAGCCCCGAGCTCCAGACAGCTGGATCAATCATATACCCTCAATCAACACGGTGTATCAGGGTTGTTACTCTCCCTTATCATGTAGCTTTGTTGCTCTGTGTGCCTCTGCCTCGCAACCAAACCCTTTGCCTTACATCATGACACTGTTTTAGTCATGGTTGGTGTGATGACGACTACTACTACTACTCATTTATGCGCTCACAGTGTATTTTAGGTTGTAGGTTGAATTTCGTTATGCAGAAGCCTGGTACTTTCGCATGGGAGTGGTTCATAATGCTTGTCTGCATTCAGCAGGAGTTTAGCTAGAGACAGTAAGGGTAGGATTGGGACTTGATGGATGGGGTCTGAGAATAAGTGGGAGTAATACAAAGTTTAGCGTGACTATTTGTATTTTAATGAGCATGGCGGAGTGTCATACTTATATATAGATCTGTTTTGAGCAGAGGATTATCCATCGCCTGCTGTTAAGGAGCATCTCCACTGCGCTCCAATGTGTTTTTATGTTATTAGGGAGTATATACAGTAGCACTGTGAATAATGTATAACAGAGCCAATGCACATCGTGTACAAGTCCAGGTGTTTCAGACAAGGCTCCAGTTGTGCCTTTTAGCTTGTTAAATATACATGAACGTGTGGAGGACTTTGGGAATAGCATTAAGCAGATACACAGTAGTTTAACTCCGGCCTGTGCTTCTCTCCTTCTGCTTCTCTGGAAGCTTTTTTTCTTTTTAAATGGTTACATATTTTAGAGTTTTCAACCGGGTACGTCTATGCCGCTAAGGAGCACAAATCCTGGTATTGTTGGTATTGCCTAGGATACAACTTCCTGTATGAGTCCAACATAAAAACCTAAAATCCCTTTCAGTGTGTTTACACAGAGCTGGAAACCGGGCTTACACCGCCAGCATTCAGGACAGGTTGAATACACACATGAATACAACTACTAATCTGGTTGTATTACCATATGGATATCCTCAGTCTTCCACCATTTTGTGCCAATATAACCAATGGGAAACCCTTATGACTAACACACCTGACTCGTATCATTATCATATCCAGAAAGTTCTTTAAAAACTATTCAAAGCAGACGCAAGTTTAACTAAGGCTTTAATTTTTGACTTGACGCTCCAAGCGGCCTCCAAATGTTTTATTTCACACATTGTTAATTTCACCACATGAAAGAAGAGGCTTGGCTTGGTGCTGACTCTTTGGGGAAAGAGATGCTGTATGTGACGTAATGCTATCAGTAATGCTATCAAACACATGACATGGTCAGTGAGTAACATTTATGATAATTGCCAAAGTTTTTAGACTAGCCAGTTGCTCTATGACATTGTGAAGCCCTGTGGGTAATTGCCGTATTTTACTGAGTTACAGTTCATATAAGGAAATCAGTAAATTGAAATAAATTCATTAGGCCCTAATCTATGGATTACATATGACTGGGAACATAGATAAACATCTGTTGGTCACAGATACCTTTAAAAAAAAAAAAAGTAGGTGTGTGGATCAGAAAACCAGTCAGTATCTGGTGTGACCAGGCCATGGTCGAACTGGGACATTTTCAGCTTTGAGGAATTGGGTTCATGGGGCCGTGCATTAACATGCTGAAACATGAGGTGATGGCGGCAGATGAATGCCACTACAATGGGCCTCAGGATCTCGTCACAGTATCTCTGTGCATTTAAATTGCCATCGATAAAATGCAATTGTGTTCGTTGTCCACAGCCCATGCCATAACACCACCGCCACCATGGGGCACTCTGTTCACAACATTGACATCAGCAAACCACTCGCCCATACAAAGCCATATACTCTGTCTGCCATCTGCCCGGTATAGTTGAAGCCAGGATTCATCCGTGAAGAGCACATTTCTCCAGCGTGCCAGTGACCATCGAAAGTGAGCATTTTCCCACTGAAATCGGTTATGATGCCGAACTGCAGTCAGGTCAAGACCCTGGTGAGGACGATGAGCATGCAGATGAGCTTAACCTGAGACTATTTCTGACAGTTTGTGCAGAAATTGTTTGGTTGTGCAAACCCACAGTTTCATCAGCTCTCCATGTAGCTGGTCTCAGACGATTCAGCAGGTGAAGAAGCCGGATGTGGTCTGCGGTTGTGAGGCCAAATTCTCAAAAACAACGTTGGAGGCGACTTATGGTAGAGAAATTAACATTCAATTCTCTGGCAACAGCTCTGGTAGAAATTCCTGCAGTCAGAATGCCAATTGCACGCTCCCTCAACTTGAGACATCTGTGGCATTGTGTTGTGTGACAAAACTGCACATTTTAGTGGCCTTTTATTGTCCCCAGCACAAGGTGCACCTGTGTAATGATTATGCTGTTTAATCATCTTCTTGATATGCCACACCTGTCAGGTGGATGGATTATCTTGGCAAAGGAGAACTGCTCACTAACAGGGATGTAAACAAATGTCTTTTTGTTTGTATGGAACATTTCTGGGATATTTTATTTCAGCTCATGAAACGTGTGACCAACACTTTACATGTTGCGTTTATATTTTTGTTCAGTGTATATTTAGGGCTCTATTTTAATAAACCTAACGCAATGGTAAATCTAAGCGCAAGCGGTAGCACTCTGTAGTTATTTTCACTGTTGCACTTGCTGGTGTTGATGAATAAACAAGGTGTGGGTGTGTTAAGGCCTGGCCTCTCACTGGCCAATCAGGACGTGCTCCATGGCGAAATATATTGTTGCTTCAGGTTGTGTATTTACTGTCTTATGTACAGTATTTCCTTGGAATCAACTCCAATTTCAATGTTAGTCCGTTATAGTTTGTTAAATGGCTTACAGAAATGAAATAACAAAATATAGACCTATCCCATCTTTGCTAAATAGGCTAACTTGAACCCATCTGCAATCCACATTGTTCTAAGTAATTGCATGGCTTCAATAGCATTCAGACTGATATAGGGGCTAGGCCTACTGTAAATTGCATTATGGCTGAGCATGGACATGCCAAACATTGTCAATAAGCAAGATTCAATTCATTATTGAGGCCTAAAAAGAGAACAAATAATTCAAATCAAATTCTAAACAAAATGAAACAACAACTTGTTTTAAATAGGCTATGCCACACTTACAGGCACTATAATTTCTCCCCGTGGGCATATACAGTGCCCTCCACTAATATTGGCACCCTTGGTAAATATGAGCAAAACAGCTTTGTTTATCCTCTTGGTGTCAGGCTCTGGTCATAGGGAAGCCTTTGGCTCCTCGATTTATCTATGGTCAGAGCCTGACAGATCTAGAATTATAGTTCTATGTGGGTTTTGTGTTGGTCCCCAATTAGAGGCAGCTGCTTTGCGTTGTCTCTAAATGGGGGCCATATTTAAGTTAAAGTGTTTCACCTGTTCTGTGTGGATCGTTGTTACTTATGGTTTAGTGCTGTGTAGACGACCTTGTGTTACGTTAGTGTCTCTCTTTGTTATTTTGTGATATTGGTTTAATAAATACGCTGTGTCTTGGTCTGACACTCACCACGTTCGTGACACTTGGTCATTCATTCAAAATATTCACAAAAGTCTAACCTTTAATTTAAAAAATGTATCTTATCATAAAACAAATATTTTTCTCAAATATGTGTGCCACAATTATTGGCACCCCTTCATTCAATGCTTTGTACCTCCCTTTGCCAAGATAACAGCGCTGAGTCTTCTCCTATAGTGCGTAATGAGGTTGGAGAACACATGGCAAGGGATCTGAGACCATTCCTCCATAACAGAATCTCTCCAGATCTTTCAGATTCTGCTGTTTGTTTCCAAAAAGCTCTATTTTGGTCTGACCATATAACCCGGTCCCATTGAAAGTTCCAGTAGCGTTTGGCAAACTGTAGGCGCTTGAATTTGTTGTTTGACAGCAAAGGCTTTTTTTTTTATGGCAACCCTCCCAAACAACTTGTGGTTTATGTAGATGGTGTCTGATCGTAGTTTTGGAGACTTTCTGACCCCAAGACCCAACTAACGTCTGCAATTCTCCAGCTGTGATCCTTTGAGATTTTTTGTCCACTCGAGCTATCCTCCTCACTGTGCGTGGGGTCAATATAGACATACATCCTCCTCACTGTGCGTGGGGTCAACATAGACATACATCCTCCTCACTGTGCGTGGGGTCAATATAGACATACATCCTCCTCACTGTGCGTGGGGTCAACATAGACATACATCCTCCTCACTGTGCGTGGGGTCAACATAGACATACATCCTCCTCACTGTGCGTGGGGTCAACATAGACATACATCCTCCTCACTGTGCGTGGGGTCAACATAGACATACATCCTCCTCACTGTGTGTGGGGTCAACATAGACATACATCCTCCTCACTGTGCGTGGGGTCAACATAGACATACATCCTCCTCACTGTGGTGGGGTCAATATAGACATACATCCTCCTCACTGTGCGTGGGGTCAACATAGACATACATCCTCCTCACTGTGGTGGGGTCAATATAGACATACATCCTCCTCACTGTGCGTGGGGTCAACATAGACATACATCCTCCTCACTGTGCGTGGGGTCAACATAGACATACATCCTCCTCACTGTGCGTGGGGTCAACATAGACATACATCCTCCTCACTGTGCGTGGGGTCAACATAGACATACATCCTCCTCACTGTGCGTGGGGTCAACATAGACATACATCCTCCTCACTGTGCGTGGGGTCAACATAGACACACATCCTCCTCACTGTGCGTGGGGTCAACATAGACACACGTCCTCCTCACTGTGCGTGGGGTCAACATAGACATACATCCTCCTCACTGTGCGTGGGGTCAACATAGACATACATCCTCCTCACTGTGCGTGGGGTCAACATAGACATACATCCTCCTCACTGTGCGTGGGGTCAACATAGACATACATCCTCCTCACTGTGCGTGGGGTCAACATAGACATACATCCTCCTCACTGTGCGTGGGGTCAACATAGACATACATCCTCCTCACTGTGCGTGGGGTCAATATAGACATACATCCTCCTCACTGTGCGTGGGGTCAACATAGACATACATCCTCCTCACTGTGCGTGGGGTCAACATAGACACACGTCTTCTTCCAGGACGATTCTTATCTCCAGTTGCTTTAAACTTCTTAATTATTGACCTGATAGTGGAAATGGGCATTTTCAACCTTTTTGAGCCATTTCCTGGTTTGTGCACATCATTACTCTATTATGGGGTGGTTCCCATAGTGATGGATGACTATGGGAACTAGGCCTGTGTGTCACCACATATTTATACCCCAGTGAAACAGGAAGTCATGGCTTACCCCTGAAGTGTTCCTAATCACTCAGGTGAACTTAAAAACATAAAATATGAATGGGAATATACTTCAGTTAGATTTTACTCATGGGTGCCAATAATTGTGGCACACATGTTTCGGGGGAAAATATGTATTTTTTACAGCCCGTTTTGCTCATATTTACCAAGGGTGCCAATATTAGTGGAGGGCACTGTAATATTAAAACAACTCAAGACTATGGAGGATTTTATGCACATCCAAAATCCTGAACCTGGCTGGAAAATGCAAGTGAGCCATGTCAAATGGTAATGAATAATCTGTGAATCAGAAGACTTGATGTGAAATAACCTCTCTCGAGCATTTCTCTTTCACTTCCCATCTTCTCCCCCCTCCCGCTCTCTTTCACTTTGCTCTCCCTCCTTCTCTTCCTGCCAGTTGGTGCTTCCAGAGTATTCTATCCATGGGCTGTTCTGTATCATGTTCCTGTGTGCCCAGGAGTGGCTGACAGTAGGCCTCAACATCCCTCTCTTCTTCTACAACACATGGAGGTAACTATCGAAGCTGGACTAGTCTTTCATTTTGTAAGATGAATTCAGTATGGTGCCCAGAATATAAGTACTGATATTAAAATATTCACATGGACATTCACTGGGTGTAGCAAGAGTACACAGACAAAGGCCAACAAAAACATTGACATACATTTTACTGAAAAAGTACAGATTGTTAATATGATAACATATGGTTATGTCTCCATTCAACAAAGGGACAAACACTCTTTCAAGACCTTGCCTTGTGGTTTGAAAGGAACTCTTTTTAAAAGTTACCGCAATAAAGATGTGAATCACTTGCAGAACTCTGATTGTTTTGCTTAGCCGGTCGAAGATACGCAGTAGCACTCACTGTCTCATTAATTGCAGACTCTGCCAGATGCCAGATGCCCAGTGGCTACAGATGCTGTTCTCTTTACACAGCTGGGGGGAGACAGGGAGAGAAGGAGAGAGAGAGAGAGAGAGAAAGAGAGGCACAGAGACAATGAAGAGATGAAGAAATAAAGCGAGAGATAGAGATATGGGGGAGGGTGACCCACAGCAGCTACAGATCTGTCCATTTCTGTTTTCCTTCCCAGTGAGCACAGCTGATGCCTGATGTCTTCAGCTCGTCCCTCTCCCCTCCACTCCATCAGCCCCCACTGGCTCTGCCTCTCTGCCAGCCTCTCCTCACCACCTCCACATGCAGCAGGGGCTCAGTGACACACAGGATAGGGGAGAGAAAGCCTTCTCAGTTGAAGGACAATTCCATAGCCTCATCAAAAGAGGAGCGTCGTGCTCTCCCAAAACTTTGGTTGGCTTTCAAAATGTGCCAGTGAACGGTCACCTTCCCTTCTCAGAGCCCAGTATAGTGCCTCGCTCGTCAGCCTGAGCAGTGAATGTCCATGTGAATATTTTAATATCAGTACTTATATTCTGGGCACCATACTGAATTCATCTTACAAACCCCCAGTTCACCAAATCTCCAGTCTCTGCTACCTGGAGAGCCATGAAGCTGGGTCAACTGGAAGAGCCCTGCTACACACACACACACACAATTTATTTTTAAAATAGTAACAGATAGGGGTTCTTTAGCTTATAACCATAGCGGAACCCTTTTTTGGTGCTATATAGCACCCCTTTTTGAAGGTTCAATAAAGAACCATGCTCCTAAGGTTCTAAATGGAACCTGTATGGTGCTATAAAGAACCCTTTCCTAAGGTTCTATAAAGAAGCATAAAACATTTTTTTCTATATAGCACCAAAAACAGTTCCCCTATGGTTGCAACCCTTATGGTTCCACATAGAACCATCACCCATCCCAAAGAACCATGAGGAATCCTCATTTTATTTGTGTGTACAGTAGAAGGGATCCCGCTCTCTCTGTGTGTTGAGCTGAGCTTATCACGTAGCACGCCGACTTTACAGACAGCTGCTCCTTATCCTCCGCCATGCCCCCCCCCTCAATGTCACAGAGAGTCTTTCTGTACAAACCTCCACGTGGATGCCGCTCTCTGTGCCTGTACCTCACTCTACCTCAGGTGCTGTGAGAGGTAGTGGAGCCCCACAGCCTATCAGGTGGAGTCAGTCGGTGTGCTATAGAAATATAGGCCACCCCACAGCAATGAGTTACGGTGTGATGTGAAATAGGGCACTACTGTCTCAGGTGGTGCTTGTCCTAACAGTAGAGGTACTATGTGATGCAGATGTGTTAATGGAATGACTCACCAGGTGGTAGTAATAGTAGTAGTAGTAGTGGGTTCAGATTTAGGTTCAGCTGTTGTTTACGTGGGTTTTTTCAGGTGTTACAAGGTGCATTAGTAGAAATGGAATGGGCAGAATGATTATGATTTTGTATTATTTATGACTGACTAAGCTTTATTTTGATCAAGTACATTAAACTGTCTGGAAACACATTCTCACACACATTCTCATTTACAGCAATCTTGTTCCACGTGAATTTCAAAAGCCCTGTCACAATTTATTTAATAGTCCAAACAACATATAAACCATTTCTGAATAGTTTGTTAGTCATTAGCAAACTATTGGTAGATCATTATAAACCATGTGTTCATGTATCTATTTACATAATGAAATGCATGTACATATATGCATAAACCATACATACATTGCAATTACTAGATCCTTTAACCATACTAATCATGATGTCATGTAAAGAGGGTGTCCCCCCTACTCATCCTCCATCTCTCCATTCTTCCTTCCATCCTCCCCTCTGTCCCTCCATCTCTACGGGTCAACTACCCCTCGTGTGTCGTGTCCCTATTCGGTAGGTACTTCCACAGCCCCACAGACACTAAGGAGCTCCTCTACGACCCAGCCTCGGTCATGAACGGGGACACACTCAAGTTCTGCCAAAAAGAGGCCTGGTGCAAGATGTGCTTCTTCGTCGTCTCTTTTTTCTACTATCTCTACTGGTGAGTGACAAATGCACTATCCACTGTGTTGTTTGGTAATGTGTTAGAATACAGGAAATGATCATCGTTCCCCTCAAAGTGACTAACAATTATATTCAGTACATCTAGCCTAAGTAGAGTATAGTTGTTACTTCTCTTGTAACTTTTTCATTTGTTTAGTACAGGTTTTTACAGGCTTTTACACAGTGGTGTAAAGTACTTACTGTAAGTAGAAATACTTTAAAGTACTACTTAAGTCATTTTTGGGGGGATCTGTACTTTCCTTTACTGATGTTATTTTTGACAACTTTTACTTTTACTTCACTGCATTCCTAAAGAAAATAATGTACTTTTTACTCCATACATTGTTCCTGACAGCCGAAAGTGCTTGTTACATTTTGAATGCTTAGCAGGACAGGAAGATGGTCAAATTCACACACTTGTCAAGAGAACATCCCTGGCATTCTACTTAGTTTGTAAATGTCTGAGTGTTTGACTGTGCCCCTGGCTATCCGTTAAAAAAAATGAAAATGGTACCGTCTGGTTTGCTTAATATAAGGAATTTGAAATGATTTATAATTTGACTTTTGATACTTAAGTATATTTTAAACCAAATGCTTTTAGACTTTTACTCAAATAGTATTTTACTGGATAACTTTCACTTTTACTTGAGTATTTTTCTATTAAGGTATCTTTTACTTTTACTCAAGTACCCACTGCTTTTACATGCTTTTTCGGACAGGTTATGAGTGTATTGTTTTGTATTGCTAGTTATTATTACTGCACTGTTGGAGCTAGAAGCACAAGCATTTCGCTGCAATTCTGTGTACGCGTCCAATAAACTTTGATTTTATTTTATTTGACCAGTGTGTTTATGCTGTTTTGGCTGTTTAACGACTCCAATAATTGATTTGTATTGTGCCTAAGTCAGCATCTGATTTCACAAGGACATGATGTCCTTTCTGTATGCAATGCAGCCAGCAGTGGGTTTCATAGATACCAGCTCTTTTTTCACAACTTCAACTCTTGTTTATGTTAACGTAGCCATACAGTACATTACATGTTACATTCTCTAGTCACAATATATTGGCCCTGCAGCCCTAAGGCCAGCAACCAGGGATGGGGTCAATTCCATTTAGGTTTAGCCAATTCAGGTAGTGATTGGGTAATTTTCAATTCCCGAACTAAAACGTTTTAATTAATCACTTTCATTGACTAAATTGAAATGTAATGGACCCCACAGCCCCTGGAGTACTAATATCCTCTCACCAGAGCCAGAGTGGCTTTTTAATTGACCAATCAGCAGTGTTGAATGTGGCCATGTGACTCTCCTCCTCTCGGCTGTAGCGTGTACTGGACCGGACCTTCCTCTAGTAGTGAGTCTCTCTTCAGTGGGTTTGTCACCTCGTGATACTGACCCCCGCACTGCCCCACGGTGCCCTGCCCCCTGCACACACCTGTGAACTTTTCCCTCTCTCTTTGTCTCTCTCTCTTTCCCTCTCTCTCCTTGTTTCTCTCAGTTTCCCTCTCTCTTAGTTTCCCTCTCTCTTTGTTTCCCTCTCTCTTAGTTTCCCTCTCTCTTAGTTTCCCTCTCTCTTAGTTTCCCTCTCTCTTTGTTTCCCTCTCTCTTAGTTTCCATCTCTCTCTGTTTCCCTCTCTTTGTTTCCCTCTCTTTGTTTCTCTCTCTTTCCCCCAGGGGAGGCGGTCACTCTAGTGGAGTCCAATATGGAGTCCAATATAACGACTGACCTCCATTGTTTAACCTTGATGAGATGTGCATTTTCTCCTGATGTTTAACCACTGCTATGGATGTTATGTAACGTTACTGTATATGAATGCTTCCCTCTCTTTGTCTACTAAGTACCACTCCTAACCTGTTCTCACCCACTTCTCCACTTGTCTTTGGCATGATCTCTAACCCTCTCCTTGCACACACACACTCACACACAGACTCACGCTCGCATGCACGCATGCGCACCCACACTTACTGTACACACGTGCACACACAGTCTGAAGCTATCGAGCATCAGCTGGATAATGCTCTCCCACTCACAGATTGATGGGAAATCAAAGATCTGGCTCTGGAGGCCTAATCCTACCAATTACAATGGCCAGGTTTGCCTCGGCTCATTAGCCCAACAGCCGTTTGAATCTAATGGATCAAGAAATGACTGTGTAGCTCTGATAAGGAAGCAGAACTTCATATAAATGTTTATGACAAGCCCTCAGTGAGGAATATGCTATATTCACCTGTGGAAGCCAAGCTACTGTGGTGAATTGAAACAACCTCGATGACAGACAGATGACAAGCCGACAGCAAGGACGTATGTAGCATCTCTGTCCCCTCTACCATGAAGAGCAGTCTAGAGATGAAATGTGATCTCATTCACATCGCATGCCGTAATGTGATATAATGTAATGTTATGTTAATGCAGTAACAGTAACCTCTTGTCAAACTGAATGTAGATTCCAAGTACGGGGCTTGTTGTTACACTGAAGGTTTTTTACAGTACCAGTAATTGGGAGATACAACAGTTAGAGCGTGTCTGTCCCACACATCTCCTCAGCTGTTGTTCAGTTGTCTTACTGTTTGGTACAGTGTTGAAGACTAGGCTTGGTCTTCATCAAGTGACCAGGTGATTAAACCAGTCTTTTTTTTTTTTTCACCTAACAGCTGGGTAATCATGGAGATGTTTTTCAATAGAATAGGCTCAGTGATCATGTGATGAGCTACGATGAGTAGATACATGCTACTTATGAATCTAGCTACACCTCTGAGGGGTGATGGAGGTCATCATCTGTCTAAGCTGCCTCTGGTTCCCCTGTGTATGACACCTCCAGGCCTCCATACGTATTGGGCCTCCATTACGTTAGGAAACATGGATATTGATAACCAGACAGACAGGTGAGCTCAGGCTTCACCACAGCAGCAGGGATTAGTAGCTTACAGGCCAGAGGACAGCAGAATGAATGCAAATGTCTCCATTTTGGGAGTAGCTAGGTGATCATGATTAGTTAATGCATTAAATGTAGTATTATGGTACAGTTAGCTAGGAAGAAGCTGAATTATTTTAGAAGTAAGGTAAATGTTTATATACCTAAGGCTAAAAACAAATGTTAAGTGTTGGCGTCTTGGGAGATCTACGCTTGTCTGAGCAGCTCACAAAAATGTTATTAGGCTAACATGACTAATAGTTTGTAAAGAACAAAACTCAAGGGCTGTCCTCATTTGAATAAACCATAAAATTGTATATTTTCATGAGCAGTGTTGTCCGTGCTAAGACATAGGCCTACCCAGTTCTTCAAATAAATATGAACTATTTAAGTTTGGTTTGTCAAGTATAAATTTTACAGTGGCCTCACATCAATTTAATTCCTATTTAGTTGCTTGTGTTTTTAAAATAGGCTAAATGTTTATCCTTTCTAGTTGAGGCTCTTTTTTAATTGCAACTTCGGATAAAGACACACCAACAAAGTCTCAGTGAATCTGGCAGGCACCCAGAAAGCCTGATCACACTACTAAACCAAGCTTTGATTCATCAGTTGTTTCTTAAACACTTTAACACAACACTTGAATGCTCCTTTCTTGAATGAACCAGTGTATAATGGAATCATTTTTGGCACTGTTTATAGTTATTGTTGTTGGTTTTACTGTTTGGTCCAATCATGTACTCTAGTCTCAGTCATTGATTTGTATTCTTGTGTTTTTTTCCCCCCTCTCTTGTCTTCCAGTATGGTCTACTCCTTGGTAACCTCATAACAGCAGAACTCTCAGTATTTGAGCCATCCTCCGGATATCAGAGACTGATTTCTGGAATTCAAACTAGCTAGCTCAAAAACCAACTTTGCAGCAAAAAATAGCACTTGGGGTCACAACTTTTCTGTTTCATCAGGAGAAGGACAGTTGGTGGTTCTGGTCTGGGGGGAAAGGAAGAGTTTCAACTCCAGTCCCTATGTATGTAAAGGGGCATTACTGTTTACAGTTCTCTATAGGTCAAAAGTCCATGATGAGTCACATTGACCACCATATCTACTTTTGTCCGTCACTGCCCGGCTAATGTCTGTACTCACATCCTGTCCTGTCCTGAAGAAGCACAGTAGCATTATCACTACCGTAGTAGGGCACACAGTAATGTTTGCACAGTTTGTCTCAGGCACAGCACAGAGAAACACAGCACAGTCATTGCTGTCATCGGGACAAACAGGTCTTCTTCTTCACCCATCTGCCCTTCGAGTCTCACCGATAGTAGCTTCTTCTTCACTGGTGGGAAGGGGAGATGACACATCCTGTACAGAGAAATGGTGAACATTCTGTTCAGGGACAAGGAAACCGGGTCAGCGAATGTTGCATTTTTACCTGCTGCAATACAATACATGGCCTGTGTGTTTATATACATTACATATGTGAATGGCTTTTGTGACGTGTGCATTTTGTGTATTCTTAACAAAAGCATTTCTAAAGGAAATATGATCAACGAAGAATTATATACAAATGGAGTATTGTGTGATTCTCTGTGGTTATAGTGTTTGTTATTTGGTAGAGAAATTAAATCTTGTTTTTTAGAACTAGAAAGCCGTAAATATTTAAAAAAAAGTGTAGGCCTATATACTTTTGGCACAATATTTGCAATGTTTGGTTGTGTTTCAATACTCTATAGTCTACCCAAATGAGCAACGGTATCGCTGTTTCCATAATGGACACATTATGTGGTACTTGAATTGTTAACTGCTTCCCTTTCACACTTTGTCCAAAATACTTTTCAGCAAATATAAGTGAATCGCATATCAGCCTCCACTGTAAGATGACTAATATATACAATTAAAGACAGTGTTAAAGTTCTAACTGCCCTCACTTTGCCAATACCATTAGCTAGCAGATGCTGCCAATAATGAAACATTGTCTGAAAACGGCTATGGACTTCAGAGCTTTTGGCAATTCTGTTTCATTGTATTGTCTTTCAGAGAATTCATTATACCAATGCCGCGGGTTTGCTGCATAGTTAGTAATTGTGCATCTACCTTTTTAGTCAAGGACAAGACACGAATGCCCATATTGTTGTTTTCTTATTTAAGTGCATTTTGTATGTTTACTGTGTATGTGTCCACCCAAGATGAATTTAGATAATTGTTTATGAAATAAAGTATGACTATTTTAAAATGTGACAAGTCGGTTCAGAACAAATTCTTATTTACAATGACGGCCTACCCCGGACGCTGGGCCAATTGTGTGCCGCCCTATGGGACTCCCAATCACAGCCGGATTGTGATACAGCCTGGAATTGAACCAGGGTCTAGCACTGAGATGCAGTGCCTTAGACCACTGCGCCACTCGGGAGCCCACACACAGAGTGTTTATTTTTTCCTGTCATGGCGTAGTTTTTTTTGGGCTAAAGGACTATAATTGTCAATAGGAATAAATGTTTTGGTCCTCTGAAGAAAGACATTTATTTATTCCCCTAAAGATTTATATCTACAGTGTATTTTACAGTAAACTATATGTTCGGTAAAGTATAACCTATTTATGCACACATTCATTTGTTGTTTCCTAATCTCAGCACCTGGAACCAAATATACCTGGTAACAATATTTGATGCCGTGACACTGTCACAGTCCTATGGTATGTGTTGTTACCTCACTTTCCCCTACAACCACGTCTCCTACTGCTGTCCACCTGTCGGGCATCTGTATCAGTTCCTTAATGTGATTTCAGAGAGGTAGGATCCTTTGTTCTTCTGGGATGATTTGTGTGAAGAGCAAGGAAAGCTGTGATTCCTGCTGTTGTCATTTTCAGTCCTTACCTGTGTGATTATACAACTATGTGTGTGTGTGTGTGTGTGTGTGCGTGCATGCGTGCTTGCTTGCAAATATGCTTTCATGTGTACAGTGTGTGTGCGTGTGCTTTCATGCATGCTTTCAGAGCTGTGCCTATGTCTCCATGCAACGTGAGGGCGGTGACAGATCGGTGACAGCCTCTCCTCCCACTGTGCACCTGGGCACTCTCCAGATCACTACCACATGCCTCATAATTAAACTGCTCTCAGACAGCCGTTACCCTCCACGTTCCTCTCTTCGCCCTCCCCCTGCATTCCCCCCTCGATCCCTCTCTGCTCCCTTTGGCAGCATCTAACGCCCCTCACTTATAGCCGTGAAATGGCATTCAGCTCATGTCGAACGGCTCTGGCACGTAATCTCAAACTCTCTTAACTGATTCTGTGCCCCCACTCCGAAGACACCCCTTACCCACCTACAGAGATGCCGGCGTTGTACAGTACATGTGCTGTACTGTATGTGCCAAGAGGCTCTGTACAGGACATCTCATTTTGATCTATTCATTTTAGAGAGGGATGAGTTGACTGAGATGTTAATACTGTGTGTCGTGTCTTGAGTGACAGATTCCAGATCCCATCTTTTCTCTAAAGCCTTTACGACGTCTAGATTTCCGTTTTCTACCCACATAGCCAGTCTGGCCTGAAAATATCCCCTAAGTCTAAAGCTAACAGAATGCTTTTTTCCTAGTAAGGTGAATTCTAGTTTTTCCCACCCTCCATAATCCACTTTTCTACTTCCCTCGACGTTGGCCACTGTCCTCTCCTGTGTTAACCTTCTCCTTAGATGGGAGGCTGTTGCTAAGCATTATGGGCCTTGATGTGTGTGGTTGTGACCCCCACCGCAGCTGACGGGCAACCTGTCAGAGTCCTGGCTGTTACAGATGCCCATCCTGTCAGCTCGCGTTATCCAGCAGCCCCTGGGAGAGAGGATTCCACCTGCCTGTTCCTTCCACTTCCTCTAACCCTGGATCTGTGCTGTATCTCCTGTTATAACTCACCCCCGGTCCAGATCAGACTGGCTTTGGTTTACATGGGATACCAGACTCGGTAGATGGGAGTCCAAAACAGTGTTACGAGTTATAACACTATGTACGTATTTTTCAGAAGGATTTTAAATAGTTGAAATGCTAAAATAACTCTTGGCCTTAGAGCTGTTGATCAAAATACAAATCTGAATGTGGTATTAAAAGGGCTTATACATATACTAACATCATATACATATACTAACATCATATACATATACTAACATCATATACAGTGCATTCTGAAAGTATTCAGACCCCTTGTTTTTAAATGAAAAAAATTACATTACAGCCTTATTCTAAAATGTATTAAGTTGTTTTACTCAGTACTTTGTTGAAGCAACTTTGGCAGCCATTACAGCCTTGAGTCTTCTTGGGTGTGACGCTACAAGCATGGCACACCTGTATTTGGGGAGTTTCTCCCATTCTTCTCTGCAGATTCTGTCAAGCTCTGTCAGGTTGGATGGTAAGCATCACTGCACAGCTTTTTTAAGGTCTCTCCAGGGATGTTCGATCAGGTTCAAGTCCGGGCTCTAGCTGGGCAACTCAAAGACATTCAGACCTGTCCTGAAGCCCCTCCTGCGTTGTGTTGGCTGTGTGCTTAGGGTCGTTGTCCTGTTGGAAGGTGAACCTTCGCCCCAGTCGAGGGTCCTGAGCACTCTGGAGCAGGTTTTTCGTCAAGGATCTCTCAGTACTTTGCTCTGTTCATATTTCCCTCGTTTCTGCCTAGTCTCCAAAGCCCTGCAGCTGAAAGCCACCATAATAACCACCATAATTCACGCTAGGGATGGTGCCAGGTTTCATCTAGACGTGACGATTGGGATTCAGGCCAAAGAGTTTAATCTTGGTTTCATCAGACCAGAGAATATTGTTTCTCATAGTCTGAGAGTCTTTAGGTTCATGTTGGCAAACTCCAAGCAGGCTGTCATGTGCCTTTTACTGAGGAGTGGCTTGCGTCTGGCCACTCTACCATAAAGGCCTGATTGGTGGAGTGCTGCAGAGATGGTTGTCCTTCTGGAAGATTCTCCCATCTCCACAGAGGAACTCTGGTTCTTGGTCACTGACCAAGGCCCTTCTCCCTCGATTGCTCAGTTTGGCCGGCCGGCTAGCTCTAGGAAGAGTCTTGGTGGTTCCAAACTTTTAAGAATTATGTATGCCAAGAATGTGTGTTTTTGGGGACCTTAAATGCTGCGTACATGTTTTGGTACCCTTCCCCAGATCTGTGCCTCGACAAAATCCTGTCTCGGGGCTCTATGGACAATTCCTTCGACCTCATGGCTTGGTTTTTGCTCTGACATGCACTGTCAGTTGTGGGACCTTATATACAGTTGAAGTCGGAAGTTTGCATACACCTTAGCCAAATATATTTCCTGACATACATACATTCAATTAGTATTTGGTAGCATTGCCTTTAAATTGTTTAACTTGGGTCAAACGTTTTGGGTAGCCTTCCACAAGCTTCTCACAATAAGATGGGTGAATTTTGGCCCATTCCTCCTGAAAGAATTGGTGTAACTGAGTCAAGTTTGTAGGCCTCCTTGATCGCACAAGCTTTTTCAGTTCTGCCCACAAATGTTCTATAGGATTGAGTTCAGGGCTTTGTGATGGCCACTCCAATTCCTTGACTTTGTTGTCCTTAAGCCATTTTGGCACAACTTTGGAAGTATGCTTGGGGTTATTGTCCATTTAGAAGACCCATTTGCAACCAAGTTTTAACTTCCTGACTGATGTCTTGAGATGTTGCTTCAATATATCTACATAATTTTCCTTCCTCATGATGCCATCTATTTTGTGACGTGCAACAGTCCCTCCTGTAGCAAAGCACCCCCACAACATGATGCTGCCACCCCCGTGCTTCACGGTTGGGATGGTGTTCTTCGACTTGCAAGCCTCCCCCTTTTCCCTCCAAACATAACGATGGTCATTATGGCCAAACAGTTCTATTTTTGTTTCATCAGACCAGAGGACATTTCTCCAAAAAGTATGATCTTTTTTATGGCGGTTTTGGAGCAGTGGCTTCTTCCTTGCTGAGCGGCCTTTTAGGTTATATCGATATAGGACTCGTTTTACTGTGATTATAGATACATTTGTACCTGTTTCCTCCAGCATCTTCACAAGGTCCTTTGCTGCTGTTCTGGGATTGATTTGCAAAGTACGTTCATCTCTAGGAGACAGATTGTTTGTACTCTAGCATACTATTGTTTGTACAGATGAACGTGGTACCTTCAGGCGTTGTGGAGGTCTACAATTTTTTTTCTGAGGTCTTGGCTGATTTCTTTAGATTTTCCCATGATGTCAAGTAAAGAGGCACTAAGTTTGAAGGTAGGCCTTGAAATACATCCACAGGTACACCTCCAGTTGACTCAAATTGTGTCAATTAGACTATCAGAAGCTTCTAAAGCCATGATTTTCTGGAATTTTCCAAACAGGATGGGCATCCAAACTTCTGACCCACTGGAATTGTGATATAGTGAATTACTAAGTTAAATAATCTGCCTGTAAACAATTGTTGGAAGAATTACTTGTGCCAAGCACAAAGTAGATGTCCTAGCTGACTTCCAAAACTATAGTGGTTAAAAAATTAGTTTTAATGACTTCAACCTAAGTGTATGTAAACTTCCGACTTCAACTGTAGACAGGTGTGTGCCTTTCCAAATCATGTCCAATCAATTGAATGTACCACATGTGGATTCCAATCAAGTTATAGAAACATCTCAAGGATGATCAATGGAAGCAGAATGCACCCATAGCAAAGGGTCTGAATACTTATGTAAATAAGATTTTTTTATTTTGTATACATTTGGTAACATTTCTAAAAACCTGTTTTTGCTTTGTCACTATGGCGTATTGTATGTAGATTGCTGAGGAAAAACAATAATTGTATTAATTTTAGAATAAGGCTCTAAAATAACAAAATGTGGAAAAAGTCAAGGGGTCTTAATACTTTCCAAATAAACTGTAAATCAGCAGTAACCATACATACA